>CM053770.1:416389655-416516049 GCA_028658325.1 Potorous gilbertii | reverse complement strand
GATACAGAGGCCTTGACTCTTATGTCTTTACCTGATGGTAAGCAGTTTTCTTCCTCGTCAGAGAGGAAGGTTGGAATCATTTGTTCACCAAGAAAATAACCTTCTATGGTCCTATTTTTTTCCCCTTTTCTGGGCATTTTCCCAGCCAGTTACTTGACTTCTGAGAGTCCTCTCCACCCCTGCCTAGGTCCACCCACCTAGGGCTTGGGGTCTGAGATTCAAATGCTGCTCCCCAGCCTCAGGACTTTTGGCAGCTGGCCTGGCTGCTATTCAGGGTAAGATTAAATCAGGTTCTCAGGTGGGGCAGGGCCGCCTCCCAGGCTCAGTTCCCTCAGGGGGTTTATGCAGAGACTTTCTGTGATGGAGCTGCTGCCAAGCTCCTGCCTCCTCTGGGAGCCTCTGGCCGCCTACTGCCTCCCGAGGGGGCCCGAGTTATGGAGACACCCCACTCCCCTCTCAGCCCATCCAGACATCTCTCTCACTGACCTGTGCATCTGTGGGTGAAGGGACCTTCGTGGCTGCTGGAGATTCTGTCCCTGAAGCCTGCTCGGATCTGCTTGCTCTTCTCAGTGCTGCGTGGCCAGGGCACGGCAGGGCTCCACTCCTGTCCAGTGCGCGATGGACCTTTGTAGTCGGTTTTTCAGGGCTCTCTGGAACGGAAATCTCCTTCACTGTGTTGCTGCGTGGCTTCCACTGTTCCAGAATTTGTTGGGAGTTTTTAGAGGAAATCCATGGGCTGTGGGTTCGGAGCTAGCATATGTGAGTCTTTCTACTCCGCCATCTTGGCTCTGCCCCCTGTTTCAGTCTTGTTTGACTCTTCATGACCCCATTTGGGTTTTCTTTGCAAAGATACTGGAGATGTTTGTCATTTCCTTCTCTATCTCATCTGACAGATGAAGAAACTGAGGCAAACAGGGTTAAGTGACTTGCTCAGGGTCATACAGCCAGTAAGTGTCTGAGGCCAGATTTGAACTCATGAAGATGAGTCTTCCTGATTCCACACCCAGTGTTCTATCCACTGCACCAACTAGTTGCCCATTTTTTTTCCCATTTAAATACACTTAAATATTGATTGTGTACTTCATGAGTTGAGAACAGAGTAGGGCTTTTCCTGAGTTTAAAACTAAATAGAGTAGAAAATATCTCCATCATATCATTCAAAAAGGAGACTGTGTATTTTTATTTAAATGATCTCAAGGCTTATGAAATATGTAATCCACCTGGGTCTCTTGATTCTTTCTTAACAGACTCACTTCCACCTCCTGCCCATCAATCTTGTCTGAAACTGAAAGAACTTCACTCAAAATGGCCAACAGATCGGACAGCAAGGATGTGCTTCTTTTCCAAGGACATGGTTATAGTTAGTAAAACTGATTGGAAAAGTACATGGGAATATGCTTTAATCATATTCTGGCATTAAGACTAATCTTAAAACCAAGCAGGTATAATCGAAAAAATGTTAGAAATACCTTCCTACTTGTCTTCCCTGGTGCCTGAAATTCCACAATTAAACATTAATTCTTAGGAGGAGGGAAATAAAAAAAAGAAAAAAAAAGAGGAAGTTACATGATACCTTTATTATATATTTTAAAAAAATAGCAAGTTGTACTTAATAGACTTGCAGTTTCATGTGTTATCGTCTTTCTTTCTGTTCTACTATGTTATGGAAATGCTTGTTTTATTTCTTAAGTTCAGGATAAAATAAGTAAAAATTTAAAAAAAATTAATTCTAGTATTTAAAACCTCTAAGCATCCTTTTCAGATATGTGAAGACCTATTCAAGAATTAAGGGCTGCTAGGGTTCTCTATCCCTCTTAAAACTACCTTGTAATAATTTTGCATACATATTTTTGTTCTCATATATTGAGAAGTCTCAAAGCTGAGAGAGCTTAAAACTGAAATAAGACTTTTGGGACACCCTGTATATGCATGTTGTCTCCCTGTTAGAATATAAGCTGCTTGAGGGCAAAGGTGGTTTCACTTTTATCCTTGTGGTCCCATCACTTGGCAATGTGTATGGCACATAATAAATGCTTGTTGATTGACTAATCAATTACCTTTGGTATGAATTCGTTCAAAAGATTCTAGTTTCTTCCATGACATCAGCTGAGAATATGAACCTGAGAAAACTGAACCTTTAATAGAGGCAACAATGAGGGAGAATGGGATACATAATTTTGTATCCCTTAAAAGGAACACCCATGTAGGATATCAGACAACATATAAATTCAGACAAGACATTCAAAACGATTTCATATGGTCCTTCAAAAAGAAAATCCTGGTGAAAAGAACACACTTAGTACTCCTTGTCTGTTAGTATTTCAAAATGGCAACCTATACACATTAGTTAGTGAATGTACATTGTATATTAAACAGGTAGGTGGCAGCAGAGGATAGAGTTCTGGGTCTAGAGTCAGGAAGACCTGAATTTGAATTCCACCTCAGACACTTATTAGCTGTCTGACCCTGGGCAAGTCAATTAGTTCTATCTTGGCCTTAGTTTCTTCAAGTGTAAAAAAGGAGATGATAACAGCATCTGTCTCCCAGCACTGTGGAAAGAACTAAATGAGATATTATTTGTAAAGTTCTTAACACAGTACTTGGCACATAATAGTTACTCAATAAATTCTTACTTCCTCCCTTCCCTCCCCCATATGTGGCTAGCATCTTCAATGTTTTCCTGTCAATCCCTCTTTCTCCTTATTAAGTGTTTCTAGCAAAGCCTACCACAAAGCCCAAAATGGACAGTTCTAACTATGGCAATCTGAGGCTTCTCAGAATGTCTGAGATACAAAAGAGAGGATCTAGCTATACAAGAGGGCACAATCCTAACAGTAGTAGAATAAATATAGAGTCTTGATTTGCAATTTTATTGGTATAGGGAACTCTCAGGTGAGGGAACTCCTTCTAGTAATGTATGCTTCCTGTAAGGGTGAGTCAGTCAACAAGTCAGACACTGTGCTAAATGTAGGGGTTACAAGGAAAGGAAAAGAACAGTCCATATACTCAATGGCTTACATTCTAATGGGAGAGACAACATGTAAATATCACTTGCTTTAGAAAAAGCATCACCTTGGCAACTGAGTGGATGATGGATTGAAGTAGTGCGATAATTGAGACAGGAAGACCATTAATGAGTCTGTTATAGTAGTTCCAGTACAAAGATGGTGGCCATTATTTTGTTTGTGAGACTATTGGGGAAACCCTAACTTTACTCATATTATCAGAATATTTGTGAGTCATACTCATATTATCAGAATATTTGTGAGTCATACTGAATTTGACTATCAATAAAAATAATTTGGTTATCAGACCAAGACCAAGTTCTACTCCAGATATAGGAATTAGATGGAATCTTTGAAACATCTTACTGGCATCTATTATTTTTAAATTTTGAATACTGTCAAAAGAGCTTACCCCTAAGGTCTTATATGAACTGATGCAGAGTGAAGTAAACAGAACCAGGAAACTACTGTTCATAAGAATGTAAATGGAAAGAACCAAAAAAAATTAAATATTATATAACTATAAGGACCAAGAAGCTTTTGACTCTTGGGAAAAACTGAGAAAAAGCATTTTCTCTCTTCTTTGCAGAGGTGGGAAGATTATGGATACATAACATTGCAAGTTCTGTTAGACTCAGTTGAGATGTTGGTTTAACTTGGTTGAACTTTTCTAACTCCCCCTTTTTTGTTATTCATTTTCTTTTGTTATAAGGAATGGCTTTCTGGGGAAGGGAGGAGGGAGAAGGATATATATATGGAAATGAAGGAGATATAAAAAGAAAAGATAAAAAAAGGAAAAAATTAGGTTAACTCTGCTCTATCTACTAAAATCTAACTTCCACAGTATGATATAAGCATTCCCTGAATCAACTGTTAACAACAACTATATTCCAGAAAGTAGGCAGAGAGAGGTTGCAAGAAAACCTACAGGGCCTGGGAGGCCTGTTGTCTTGTTTTCTCCTAACTGGCTTAATAACTTGCACACCTCTGGGACTTTTTGTCAGTTAAAAGGCACATGAACTTCAGAGCTCATCAGTGAAATGAGACTAGCCACTTAGGATCACCAAAGAAGATGAGATCTGACGGTGATGTTCAAGGAATCTTTAAACTCCCTCTGAGTCTCCTGATACCCTACATGGCCCAGAAAACCCAGAGTAAATGAATGAAAATGCATTTAGTAAACACTTACTATATGCAAAGCCCTGTACTAAGTATTTGGGATACAAATAAAAAAAGCCAGACAGGAGTCTCACATTATTCTAATCAGGATACAATAAAACACAGGAGATTTCAGTTGTAAGTCAATTAAGGAAGAGGGAAACAACAAGGGGTACCTGGTATGGAGATCTCTTCTTCTGTAAGGGTCCGAACAAAGCAAAACTATGGATGAAAAGTGGAGAGTAATCTGGGAAGTCCAGATACTGCCCTCTATAAAGGAAAACTTAGGGAAGGATTTAGTGTTCCATTCTCTAGTCTTCCAATCAGAAGGGAGAGGAGACTGAGGGAAGTGGGAAGGAGATTCATCTCCAAGGCTGAGTCGAACAGCATCTCATCATGAGATTTCCAGCTAGGATATGAGGAGGGGAATCTTGTTTGTGAAGTTCAAATTAAGCAGTTGCAAATGGAAGGGTCCCATGGTCCTTAGTATACGTGGCAAAGTAAATGGTAATGCCTCTCTTCCTTCATGTAATTTCCACTGACAAATTCACATCAATTTGTGGCATTGAACTACTTTACAATTCTAAGAACTTTGGTGGCAAAAATTTTCTCTTCTGGATCTTCCATAGCTGTGGCCACAGCACCCTCACAAGCAATTGCCAGACCACTTTTCCACAGGGGTTACTTTTCTTTAGGTGATGGCTGAGGGGGATGGACTAGATGCAGTGCTATTTCTAAGTCTCTTGCGACCAGAGTCCTGAACCATCTCTCTCTGGGTATGAAGGGAGGTAGTTGCAGTGATTTGACTCACCTGGCACATGATGCTTTCTGTCTTCCCTTTTCCTGTCTCCTTGTTGCTTCAGTTAGTCTGGCTTGCCTGCTCTAGAAATGGATATTAGTAGGGATGTTGGGCCCCTTCTCAACAGGAATTTCCTCCCCATTGTAGCATTCAGGGCCAGACAATAAAGAATTTACTTAGTAAAATAGCTTTGGGTAATGCGATGACATTATCTTTACATCAACAGAGAATGAGATCTTTCATGTAAATAAATTTTCCAGATGAATGAAGTTGACTTAAATGACAGTTTTAAAAGGTAAAATTATTTATGGGAATTTGCTGAAGAATCAAACTTTTTTTTTCTTTCTTGAAATAGGAAACTGAAGAGAATTTAACCTTTTCTTGATGGATAAAGGTCATCATTATGAACTTCAGTTGCTGCACAATTTTGTAACAATGTTGTAGCAGAGGCTACTGAGGTGAGTTTAAGAGTGGTTTGCTCAAGACTTCTATAACACTGAATTTTCATTTCTGCTTTTTGTAGTTTTTGGTCCTTCTTCCCGCCAGTCACTCAGGTGATTGACCATTTGCTTGCTTTGTGATGTTGGTGTGTCTGCATATATGACCCCGCAGCCCACTCATTCCACCTCCTCTTAATTTGTTATTTCACAGCTATGGATTGTGTTTGTTATAGTTGCATCTAAATAAGAGTGAAAAGGTTCCAGGTGACATACTGAGTTTTTGCTCCAAGAAAGTACCCTGGTATAATGACAAGGGCATGGAGTTTGAAGACCTGGGTTTAAAATACTGACTCTGACTGTAGTCATGTCATTCAACATCTGAGTCCTTCAGTTTTTTCATTTATCAAATGAGAGCATGGCCTTAGATCACCTTTTAGATCCTGGCCTGCTCAAGACCTCTAATCCAATGAATACTTGCCATGGGGTATTTTGATCTTACACACCACACACTCACACACAACACACACACACACACACACACACACTCACACTCACACTCACACTCACACTCTCTCTGTCTCTCTCTGTCTCTCTGTGTCTCTCTGTCTGTCTGTGTCTCTAGTTAGAAACTTTCTTTGCTTAGTTCCCATCTCTTTAATGTGTTCCAGATAGGCGAATCTATTAGATAAGATAAATGCTACAGGGTACTACAAGGGCAACTTGATGGCACAGTGGATAGAGCACTGGGGTTAAAGTTAGGAAGACGAGTTTAAATGCAGCTTCAAACACTAGCTGTGTGACCCTGGGCAGGTCATTTTACCCTGTTTGCCTCAATTTCCTCATCTGTCAAATGAGCTGTAGAAGGTTTGAAACAGCAAAACTACTCCAGTATCTTTTCCAAGAATCCTCAAATAGGGTCATGAAGAGTTGGCCACAATTGAAAAATGACCAACAACACAGAGTGTTAAATTGTACAAGGGCATGCCTTTTTTCCTTATCCTTTAAATCAATTTCAACCCCCACTCTGTCCCCAATTTCTATTTATGTTCAATATTCCTTTGTATATAAATAAAGTACTGCAGTACGCTGCAGTAGGAGTTCAGCTTAGTATCTTATAGGTACTTTTGCTTGCATTTTAATGGAAGCCTATGCATTCATCAAATGCTTACTTTAAGCAAGACACTGTGATAAGAATCATTCAAAGGTAGAGTTGTCCTCAGGAAGGATCACATCTAACAATACAGATAAGAGAAATACAAACACAAGTGAATTATCACACAAAGTCCAGTGAAATCGAGCTGACAAAAGATAAAGAGAGGGTGTACGGTAATGGTAGAAAGAACACTGCTTCTGGAGGCAAAGGACCTGGGTTCAGATCCTTCCTCTGATACTACTTGGGTGATCTAGGGCAAGTTATGTAACCTCCCTATTCCCTTATCTGTAAAATGAGGTCATCTGAATTACCTTCCAAATCCAGATCTATGAGAGATGAATGATGAAAAAATAGTAATATGAAGACAGAAAGGTTATTTTCAATTGGGGGAAAGAGAGGAGATGAAGAAAGGCTCAATGGGGAGGCAGGGAACATTTGATCTAGACCTTGAAATAAAAGAAGAATCTCAGTAGGAAATAAAGTGGAATGTGCTCCAGGCATGGAGGATGACCTTTAGGAATATTTGGAGAAAGGGTGCTACAGGAAGCAAGACCCTTATTCTAGATTCAGGAAAATTTCATTATGAATACTGTTTACTACATTAATTTGCCAAATGAAGATAATGATACCTGGAGTGCTTACCTCAAAAGGTGGTTTGCAAGGATCAAATTAGATGATGTAGGTTCAGGACTTTGCAAAACCTCAAAGGGCTATATAAATTTCAGTTATTATTGTTAAGAGGTGGTGAGATTCAGAAACAGTAAGTAAATATACAATCCAATTTGGTTGAAAAAAAGCATGAATAAAAAGGAATCTTATGAAATAATATAGGGCAGGTAGGTGGGGCAATAGTTACAGTTCTGGGCCTGAAATCAGGAAGTCTTATCTTACTGGATCAAATCTAGCCTCAGACACTTGTTGTGTGACTCGGCAAATCACTTAACTATGCCTCAGTTTCCTCATCTGTCAAATGAGCTAGAGAAGGAAATGGCAAATGATTTCAGTACCTTTGTCAAGAAAACCCCAAATGGGGTCAAGAAGAGTCAAAATGACTGAGCAACAACAAAATGAAATAGGACAGGAAAGGCAATCCAGAGATAGATAGAGGGTCTTCAACTCTAGACTAAGGCATTTCTATTTTATGCTGGACTGAGAGGAAATTGAGAGCTGCCAAGGTGTTTTGAGCACATGAGTCTCATGGTTAGACTAGCATATTGGGAAGGAGAAGGATGGATTTGGAGGGGGTGTGGCAGACTGAATTCATTTTCTTATATTGAAGTGATGATGTATTTTCTGGTGCCGGCTTTATCAGTTTGAAGATATATAGAACTTAGGAAGAGAGACATTATTGGTTTAGTGAAGCAAGCACTGGATTTGGAATCAGATGATGCAAATTTGAGTTCCATCAACTAGTTGTGTGACCTTTGCTAGACTACCCAACCTTTCTGAGCTTCATCTGTAAAATGGGAGTAGTACCTTCACTACCTCTCTCAATGGGTTTTGATGAAAGTGTTTTATAAACATTTGTTGTTCAGTTATGTCTTATTCTTTGTGACCCCAAAGGAATTTTTTTGGCAAAGATAATGGAGTGGTTTATCATTTCCTTCTCCAGTTCATTTAATAGATGAGGAACTGAGGCAAACAGGGCTAGTGACTTGTCCAGGGTCACACATCTATTAAGTGTCTGAGGCCAGATTTGAACTTAGGTCCTCCTGACTCCAGGCTCAGCACTCTACTTATTGCGTCACCTCATTGCCCTGCTTTGTAAAGCTTAAAGCAGTCTGAAAATGATTGATTAAAATAATCAAAAAACTTAATAAGTAAAATATTAAAAATTATTATTCTTATATTATTAAGGGAACCACAAATATAGCAAATGGATCATAATTCTTAAAGTCAGAAGACAAGATCAAGACCTGGGTCTAATGATTATTAGGTATGTATAATTATAAACAAATAATTCCAATTATATGAGCTTCAGTTTCTTCCTCTGTAAAATGACTAGCTGTGAGTAAAAGGTCTTTTTAAAGCACAAAACCCTATAGGAGATTATATTTTGTTAGAAAGTTACATTTTTTCTTATCATTAAATATTATCTTTCTTTTCATACCACTCCATTTTTTTAGGTTTGTTTCCAGAATGTAGAATGTTGCTAAGTATTGTGCCTTGCCTAAAGGTAAGAGTGAATGGATTAGATTGAGATTGCCCACGATTTTGGGATGAGGAGCTCATTCCCATTTTCCTGAATCCTCAGGAACCCCTTGTCTCTGTGTGTGATTGGGTTGGGGAGCAGAGCCAAGGGTGGTACAGGGTTGTTGTCCACAAAGAAGGTGATCAAAGCAGGAGAAGAGGAGGTACAACCAGTAGCCCTTGGGGTACACTTGTCAGGGGGATATTGTACTTACAAACAATTTGGAGGCAAAATTTTAAGAAAGATCTCTTGGTAGTTACTGACCTGATTAGAGAATTTGGGGCTTTCAGTGTCTAGAACAGCACAGTGTTTAGTGACTGAATAGCTATAATGTGAGAAAGCTATGAACCTTAATTTATTTCAGGTACTTTAAGTGTGATTAACTGTTCTCCCCATTATTGAGTCATCTTTCTGGAATTCATAGTACCATTTTATTTATTAGCTTCACAGCTAAGAAATGACATAATGTTAATAGTGGGTACTTATATAATATTTTAAAGTTTGCAAAGCACTTAAACACATTATTTGTATTTGATCTCATAATACAGTGGAAAGAGCACTGAAATTCGAGTCCAAGGTCTTGGGTTCAAATCCTTCCACTAATATTTAACTAGCAGCATATCCCTGGGTGAGTCACTTATTTTCTCTGAATCTCAGTGTACTCATCTTTTAGACTAAATCAGTGCTGTCAAACTTGAATAGAAACATCTCTGAAGGACAGATATTGACTTAGAAAACGACAATTGTTACTATTATTTATATTGTGTTTTTATTAAACATTTCCCAAGTGCATTTTAATCCGGTTCCTGTCCACAGACACCTCTGAACTTTTAAGACCCCTTTCAGTTCTAAATCTTTGATCCCACGTACACCTGCAAGGACTATGTAAATGTCAGCTTTGATTATTGCTATATTTACTATTACTCTAACCCTTGTGAGCTAGCAAGTATAGGCATCATTATGACCATGTTTACGGAGGAACAAATTGCAATAACAGAAGTTAGATAACTTTACAGAATATGACAGACTATTTAGTTCAGCCTTTGCCCCAAAAAGTTATATGTACTATCACATACTTGATAGTCATCCAACTTCTGTCTGAAGCCATGCAGTGAAGGTGAGCCCAACATGCTCAGAAGCAGGTCAAGGGTTAGGACAAGTCTCCTTATAGCAAACTTAAACCTGCCTCTTTGGAACTGTGCCCTGGTCCCGAATAAGAACAAGTATAACACTTCTTCCATGTGACAGCCTTGGAAGTACTTGCCTATGGTCACACAGCTAGTAAGGCTTAATAGAAGGGTTTAAACCCGAGCCTCTCTGGAGACTAAACCCAATGTTCTTTCCATTGCCCTACACTGCCACTCAGAAATGGACATTTACAAGATTCATCATTTTCCAGGTTAAGGTAAGGAATGGTTTTCTTTTTCCCTCCTTTTCTTTATTTCCTCTCACCTGACCTTGCTTTATGTATATACATATACATATGTAGATATAGGGGTATATGCATATATATATATATATATATATATATATATATATATATATATATACACACATATACACATCTAGGTGTGTATAAATATACATATATGTGTATATAGATATATATGAGCATAAAGATGTACACACATACAAGTATATGGAGGCATCATGTATACATACATGTATATATACATACATGTATCTATAGATGCATACACAAACATATATAGATTACATATGAATATGTACATAGATGTATATTTGTATACCTATACATGCATCTACGGACATATGGGTACATGTATACATACAAACACATATGCGTGTGTTTACTTATACATGTGCCTATAGATGTATATGTGTATACATTTATACAATGTTATCTATACATATAATGCATCTCTATATATATGTCCATATAAAATATCTATATAATATCACACATAATATATAATATAACATATCTATAGATAAATAGATGCATATATGTATACACTATATATAGATGTATATATGCATGCTCATATGTAAGCTATATGTAATATACACATATCTCTCTATAGACATATATGCACATATATACATGCATGCACACATATAGGCTATATTACATGTATATATCTCTCTACAAACGTATATAAGAAATAGAGAGAGGGAGAGGAAGAGGGAGAAAAAGAGAGAGAGAAGGGGGGAGAGACTATATACGTATACATATGGGTAACTAGGTGGCACAGTAGATAGAGCACAGGACCTGGAGTCTAATCTAGTTTCAGACACTTACTAGCTGTGAGAGCCTAGACAGGTCACCACCCTCTTTGCCCCAGTTTCTTCAACTATAAAATGAGCTGCAGAAGAAAATAGTAAAAACCACTCCAGTATTTTTGCCAAGAAAATTCCAAATAGGGTTACAAAGAGTCAGACATGCCTGAAATGACTGAATATCAAAACTGTTTACATATACATGTATATATAAATATATACATATATAAAATGCATCTATAGATAAATGGGTGTACCTATGAGTGTGTGTATGTGTGTAATTAAAACATTTTATCAAGAAAAAAAGGGCTATGAAAATAGTTGAGTCCTTGATTATGAGTTAGGATTTTTCTCCAAGGTGAAATATGGTTGACAAACAGTGTCAGAGAATTAAAGGTACAGACTTGATCTTACAATATGCAGAATTTCATATCTAGTACTCTTTGTTGATGAACATAAGGAGAAAGATATTAAGAAGAAATATGTGCTTAGTTAATTGGAACAAGAGGAATCTTATGGTCTTAAAAAATCAAATCCTCATCACCTTCAGGTCATATATTGTGAATAAATTCATGGCAGGTGTAAGTCTTCATTCTCAGCACTTGGGAAGAACCTTGTGGAAGCATTCATTGAGTGATCTGGAATGAGTTGGTAGTTTTACTCCATTTCCTTCAGTGACAAGAAATGCTGTCAGATTTAGAATGTCAAGGTCTTAGCAAAGAGGCCAAGGATCACATTTGCATAGAGGCTAAATGGTCTCTTTGTCTCAAGGAGCACTGGGGCCCTCCAGGTCAACACTGAAGCATGCTGGAGTGGGAATGGGGGGAGAAGACAGATTTGTGGAGCTGATGCCTGCTCAGTTCTCCACAATAGAAAAGAGACTATGTTTCTGAATCTGGGCTGCCATTACTCAAATATGGTGCACACCAAGAAAATTTTTAGTTTTTATTTTAGAAATAAAATAAAAATTAAAAAAATTTTTTTTATTTTAGAAATAAAAGATAGAAATTAAAAAGAGGGGGAAAAAGCAGTTCTGTAAAATGGAACAAACACATTTAGAAGTTTGATATTATATATAATGTCCAGACTCAGAATAAAGTAGGTGGAAGATATCTTCTCAAATTTCATTTTTTAGGTCACGCTTGGTCATTACAATTTCACATCATTCATTTCCCCTCCCCTCCTCTTTTTGCTGTGTTGTTTCAATTATGAATGACTTTCTGTGACCCCATTCAGGATTTCTTGACAAAGATATTGGAGCAATTTGCCATTTCTTTCTCCAGTTCATTTTTACAGACGAAGAAACTGAGGGAAAGCTAGGAAATGTCTGAAGCCAGATTTGAACTCATAAAGATGAGTCTTCCTGACACCAGGCCCAGCACTCTATCACCTTTGGCACCACCTAGCTGCCCCAATTCATTTTCTATTGTTATGCAACTGTTATTTCTTTGTTGTGGTCATCATGTATATTGTTTTCTCGCTTTTACTTATTTAGCTTTATATCAATTCACAAAGGTCTTCCCTATGCTACTCTGTATTCATGACATTCATTGTTTCATATAGAAGGGCAATATTTATTACATTCATTTTCTACAATTTATTTGGCCATTTCCCAGGCTAAGGGCATCTACTTTGTTTCTGGTTCTTTACTACTACTACTGCTTTTCCTCTTTTTATTTTAAAAGATAGTTCTTTTGGAGGGAAGACATAAAAACAAAAGATTGCACAATTGAAAAAAAGAATAAAGGACAGGATTATACATTTTATAAACAAGCCAAGGGGGAAAAAGCTAGTCTGGTATGCCTCTGTTTTGAACGTGAACTCTGCCCCAACTTTTTCCTTCCCCCAGTCTGAACCCTTTCCCCCTATTCATGACAACCCTTACATATGCCTTTGCTTCCCTTTCTACATATTCACATGACAACTATCAGGAGTCTTCTTATTTGATTTCCATGCCCAGCACAATTTGAAGCAACTGTGGTAGCTGAAATGGTTCCTTTTAAAAAAACAAGAACTACTTTATGACATAGATACTGGCCTTAAATTTTTTTTTTAAACACAAATTCCTATAACATTATTTTCTTTCCAAAAAGTTCTAAGAAACAAAATGTGATTTTTTTTGGTAATAAATAAACACACTGACTTCAAAGGCCTCCAGCTTGTTTTCATACAATCTAAATGAGATTAGATGGCTTGTGATTTATGCTACCACAATCTCCCTCCTCTTCCCAATTTAAATGAAAATGTGGTCATAATTAAAATCACATGAATTTAAATTCTTTTAGCTCCTAAAATAATAACATGGGTGACTTGAGTGCCTGCCTAAAGCTATCTTCTGACATGTTCCTAACATCCAGGATCTGAGATGAGTGTGTACTGGTATTTACATCTTTTTCGCCCCCTCCTTCTAATTACAACTCTGATTGACCCAGTGGATCAGAGTCTGTAAGAATATTCTTTGGTGATGTCAGGACTTCTGCACAACCAAGAATTTTCTTTCTTGATTTGTTCCTTTTCATCATGTCTTCCAATGTAGTTGTGCCAGGCTACTACAGATACCAAAACATGGTATGTGCAAACAATACAGCCCTAATTTTCACTTATTCATTTAATCTATTTTTACTGTGTGCCTAGAATTCATCATGAAATATGCTAAGTTCTAGGAAAGATACACAGATAATTAAGATTTAGGCTCCGCTCTCAAGGATACTGAAAAGATGTAGGATATTGGTAAGATGTAGAAGAAGGCCTTTTTGCCTAATGCTTTCTTCTTATGGGTAATGAAAATGTAATGACTTCATCAAGGTCAGATAGATGGTTAGTATCAAAAGGTGAGATGTCAACCCAGGTCCTCTGACTCCATAGCCAGTAACTTCTCTTTCTTTCTCTACCCCCTTCTATTCTGATGTGTGTGTGCGTGCGTGCGTGTGTGTGTTAAACATACAAGACATTGAAAATGATGGGGAGTGATAGAATTTCCAGTTTCTGCCAAGTTTTGCAGAGGTTTATGAATAATACCTGCTTAATAATAGTCTTATTGTATGGCAGGTATTGATTGAAAACTCCCAATTTGAAGTTCTTGAAGTCAAAGAATCTTTTTAAAAAATTTACTATAAAATCTTGGCCAAAACAAGCCAGATTAAGGTAACATTTCAGGCTCTGCTTACAAATATAGTGACCTATCTCTTGAACCATAGGACCCTTTTGCCAAAATAACGTTACTGACAGTTTCAGAAACTGGATAAGATGCCAATGAACTCTTTTCAAAAAACAGTCATAGCAGATTAGATATAAATATATATCATAAAAGCTCATTTGAAGATGTTCTTAAGTCATTTGCATCAATATAAATTTAAATATGAATTCAATCTGGATGTGTTTCTTTAAAAGCAATAGCATCCTTGCAAAGTCTTTCAAAGAGAATACTTCCCTATAATTCATTGAATTTCTCCCATTTCAAGTACCTTGGTTTGGGAAATTTTATTCACAGTGAATATTTAAGTATGGGCCGAGTGGCATTATCAACTCTCAGTTATCTTTTGTGCACTCTTCACCATGACCTCACTTATTCTCCCTCATTATCCTTTTTTACACTCATTTTCTTTAATGTCAATATGGATGTTGGAAGAAAGAATGGAAAGGCCAAGCCATTCATTCTCATGAGTTAAGTGTTAGTGATATTAAAAAAAATGAGTACTGCAGCAATGAGCCATATTAGATCAGCTAATTTATATGTTACTGTTTGGTAAGTGCATCTACTAAGGAGGGCAGGCATTAAATCACTTTTTATGACATCCCAGTAATGTCATGATGATAGGGGAGAGGATAGTTCAAGGCTAACTATCTGTAGCAACAGGTCAGTCAATAAGTATGAGCTTCTATTCTAAAGGAAATGGAATATAAATAACTAGGGACATGCAAAATGTGTATACACATATATTTCTTATATGGTGGAAAGCAATCTGAGAGGGGAAGGCATTAATGGAGGGTGAGAAAACTGAAATATTTAACCCATTCTATTTTACACGAAACCATTTCAGTAAAACCAAGCAAAAGCCAACGCATCTATTTCTTGCTTTGTGGATCATAGGTTTATAAATCTAGAACTGGAAAGTACCTCAGAGACCATCTGGTTGAGCCCCCTAATTTTACAGAAGAGGAAACTGAGGTCCAGGGAGGCAAAGAATAGAAATGTGATCCACCTTTTCCCAAGACCAAGGAGAATAGTAGACAGAAATCTGACCTTGGAGTCAGCAAGACCCAGATTTGTACCCTGCCTGTGACACATACTGACTGTGCGACCCTGGGCAAGTCACTTGAATCTTCCAGTGCTTGAGCCAGTTCTCCAAAGCTATAAGTTGCAGAAATGGTGCCTATGCTTGTTAGCAGAGGGAGTTTCCTTCTCTGGAAGTTCCCTATGCCAAAGAAATTATGGGCTCAATCCCTAGCTCTATGCCTTCCTTTTGTTAAATAATAATTGAATTATTTTAAATTTAATTTTGAATATTATAATTTTTGGATAATGACTATTAATAAGGGAGCATTTGTCTTTCTCATACTTTGGCCCCAAATAGAGGAAAAACAAAAGCTAAATATGCTCCTCTGCATGCTATTCCAATCTCCATTTTGGGATTAAAGGAAATAGCATTGTACCAAGACAACTCAAAGAGAGAAATCCAGAAGAAAGCAAAGCTGTCTGAATAAACACCTGGCAAACATTTTTCTTTTTCAAAGCTACTACTGCAACATGACTCGTCATCTTGTTGAAATTTCTATGCTCAATAAATATTCATGTCCATAAAATTCATAGCATATGGTGGTCATTGATACCATGCATCTAGATAGGATATGAGACTTTTCCCACCCACTGTTAGGACCCTCAGTGTTCATGGACAGTTAGAGTTTCAAGAGCAGACATTCTTTCAAAAGTTAATTAGCTATTGTTTATTTTTAATCAATATTTATCCAGCACTATCACACAGTGATACTCTATAATTTCATATGTTCTCTACTCTACAATAACTAAATCCAGGCTCAGATCTTAGGTAACATTAAACTCTACCAGAAATACTTTTGAAAACGTACCAAAGGATTTCTCCCTCTGTTCAGTGAAGCCAACTTTTTTTTAAAAATTCATCCTCAGAATACCCTTTTCTTCACCACCTCACTGTTGTTAATCATGATGGTGCTGTGAAGTTTAGAAGTGATATCCTTTTTGGAAAGTTACTGAAAATCCTTCGAATGTGATAACTTATATTAAACATTGAGTCATGAAAGCTCTTGACTTCAGAAACAGATTAACTTCTTAAATGGGTCACCCCACATTTTAATTTTATTCAGAGAAAATAATAAGGGAGAAGACAGCCAGAACAAATGCACAAAGCTTGCTTCTTAACACTCAAAAGTGTTCTCGATCCAGGGGTCTTGTCCTTGAACAACCTTTTGGAACTTCTTAAATATTCACAGACCCAAAACCAGACTTTCTTTCCCCAAATTTCTTTTAGTTCATTTTTTTTGGGGGGGGGAGCAAAATTATAAGCAGGAATTTTCTTTTTTGAAATGATTAACCAGTGCCCATGATTTATTCAGACTCTACTATATATTCAGCATTATTTTGGGGGAGGGTGTTTTCAAAAAATAGAAATAGAAAATGATGGTGATAAATGCTATCGAGAAGTATTCACCTTTTATTTCAGGTCTCTGCTTTGAAACTACAAAAGTAAGTAGTCCAAACGTGAGTGAGAGAAAACCATCTACCTTCATTTTGACATTCCCATTTCTTGAGCCAATAAATCATACCATGGGGTGCTTTCAGATAGCAGCAAAAAAAATTGAGGTAGATATAACTCACTCTGCTTGATGTGCCCAAGGTAATGGACCTGGAATAATTTCATACTTGTGGGTTCCTGAGCTCTAGGAGGGAGATAATAAGAGTGAAAGCTACAGCCTCTACTGGCATAATAGAAACACCCTGTCATTTATCCTCCATGGGGTCACCAAAAGCAGTCATTGTATGTTTTAGCTGTAGCTGCTTGTGAATTGAATGAAGTGTCACAATGTTTTGTTCTATATCATGACGGGTCATTTTTGAAACCATCACTGGTACAAAATGATTTGGGTGTTTATGCAGAAAGGCTGCTCACAAATCTCTAATTTCCCAAGTAACCACAAGCTTCATTTACCAGAATTTCATATTGTTTTCTGTGTCTTTTCATGAAATAGGTGGGAATGGGTGACATTTTGCTCAGAGACACAAACACAGAAAATTGTTTTGATTATCAGTGTTCTGCTATGGAGATGGTTCCCTGCAGGAAGTTTATTTGTTTTCCAAAAGTCAGATTCATTAGAAACAGTTAAATGAAAGTTAACCTGGGACTGAGATTTTCAAAACTGGTTTGTGTATACTGTAGAAGAGATATCATCTGGACCCTTTCTCTACGCTTTCACCTCCTCTCACCGTTAGGTCTCCTAACTGATTGGACAAATGCAGTTTTCAGCAACAACAAAACAAACAAACATGCCACTATGTGCTTTGTTTGCTCCTCCATGACACCAGAAAACTTCTTGGCTGTTTGACAAGTACAGTCCTGTCACTTACCTCAACTCTGGCACCGCCTGAAGGTGAGAAAAATAATAATGTGCAGATGAAGTGAGGGCAGGCCAAAATGGAAATGCAATATTTTTGTACCCCCTTAAGGATTATTTTTCTTTTTCTGTGGTAAGACTGAATTGGAAATACTTTACCATGTGACTTAATCATTTCAGAATGTGTGTAACTAATAAGATCTTCTCTTATTAGCTATATGATGTTCTAATTTGGGGTTTGGAACACAGCAAATATACTTGTTATACATACATATGTACACTCAGATGAGTGTTCTTGTATGTACTTGTATGCATATATATTATGAATGTTCTTGTGTGTGTGTGTGTATATATATATATATATATACATATATATATATATATATATATATGTATAAAATCAAAATAGAGGATAGAAGGGCCTGGTGTGCTATGATCCATAGGGTCATAAAGAGTTGGATATGACTCAAAAATGACTAAAACGACTAACAGCCTTCAAGAACCAAGGGTTATTCTCTACATCATAGTGAAACATCAGAGTTGAATTTTGATAGAAGACATAGATAGCTATACACACACACACACACATACACACATATACATATATATGTATATTGAAAGATATATCTACATCTGTAATGGAGAATACATCCTGATAAATATATTTATACAGGGGAGAATATCTATATATCCATTCATTTATCTATACATCAAGAGTGGAGCATATATCTGTATACCTATAATGGAGATTCTATCTGTCTATATGCCCATGTCTATATGAATGTATCTTTCTATATATTTAATATCTGTGCATGCTTATATAGCACCTAGGTGGCATAGTAGATAGAGTGCCAGGAGTCAAAAAGACTCATCTTCATGAGTTCAAACCTAGCCTCAGACACTTAATAGCTATGTGACCCTGGGCAAGTCACTTAACCCAATTTGCCTCAATTTCCTCATCTGTCAAATGAGTTGGAAAAGGAAATGGCAAACTGCTCCAATATCTTTGCCAAGAAAACCCCAAATGGACTCATGAAAAGTGAGACATGACTGAATGACTAAACAACAACAAAATGTACATATGTAGAACTAGTCTTTATGTTCTATTTCAAACCCCAAATCAGAACTTCATATAGCTAATAAAAATGTCATTAGTTCTTATTAGAACATATATTCTAATACTATTGTCACATGCTAAAGTATTTCTAAATCAATCTTAACACAGAAAAAGAAAAATAGTACATATAGGGGTACAAAAATAAAAGTCTTTATAAGTTGCTGTGTTCTGAAAATTGACAAACTTTCCATCAGTGAACCTCTCCAAACTTAAACCTAGCTAGGCTCATTCTTACATGGCAGATACTGAATCTCTCACTGGAATCTTACTTGATCAAATCCTTTTCAATTTAAAGTCTGGTAAGACCTTCCCAAGATTATGCTTCATTGGTAGCCTCCAAGAATCAGTGGTCACCTTTCATCAGTGGAGTGAAACATCAGAGTTAGATATATCCTTCACTATTGTTATGTAGATAACTTCCACTCTATTGCTATAGAAATATTAATTAATCTAATCATATCTACACCTATATCTAGATCCATCTATACCTGTTTATAGATCTTCCTGTTTATACCTACATATCGATAGATATAGTTGAGTCTAGCAATATGTAAATACATACACATTAAGAGAAATTATTATTTCTCTCTTGTATGAATAAGTAATTACTGAATCAGGATCAAAGTTTTTCCCTTTTTCTACTTCCTCATCCAGAAATCAACAAGTATGGAAATCTTGCTCAAAGACTTAGCCAGCTAGGATGGCTAACATTTAATCAGACAGTAAAAGCAATTCTAAGTTTAGGTGAATGGGTGGATACCTAATCTTGGTGTTTGGTCCAAGTCTTGGGTAGAAGTGAATTCCCTCTTTGATATATATATTGATAAGTCTCTCTGACCCAGACTTAGGTGCTCATTGTCACTTTTTCATGACCCTGTTTGGAATATAACCCACCTCTCAGTATAATATTCATTCTTTTACTAATTGTTAACAAATCAGAGTTAGTTGCTACTCTTAGGAACAAGGCATACAAATTATAAACTCACTGCCGTGAGGGGCCTTTTGCATTTGAGAATGCCACTGACCTCTTATATTATTAACAAAATGACAAATTACACAGAAACTGTCACCACACACATATAAGACATAAGCATATGGTCTGTGACAGATACACATATAAGCTGTAAACATCCAAATGTTTTATGGTACATATTGATTTCTAGACTTGGTACATATTGATTGTTTTCTGTACTTCAAATTATTGTAACAAGTCAGATTATAAAATTGAGATTTCCAAGAGGTACTTTAGAGATCAACTTGTCTACCCGCCTCATTTTATGGATGGATCACAAAATTCCAGAGTTGTAAGGGGCTTCAGCGGCTGACCATCTCATCCATCCCTGAAATTATAAAATCCCCAGCAAGTATTTGAAGACTTCCACCGAAGGGGAATCACGACTCCCAGAAGCAATTCAGTCCACTTTTCAGTGACCCAATTGTTGGGAAGTATTGCTGAACATCAAGCCTAAATTTGCCTCTTTGCTATTTCCCTCCATTGCTCTGACCTCGGAGGGCCATTTTATACAATGAAAGGATACTTTCTCTTCCACATGACCGCCTTTCAAATACAGCACTTGAACATCGGTGTTATATTCCTTTGAAGTCTTCTCTTTTCCAGGATAAATATCCCTAGTTCTTTCAAGTTATCATTCTATGGAATTAACTTAAAGCCCTTTACCTCTCTAGTAATAATAATATTTTTGTTATTAATAATAATTTTGTTTTATAAATTTGAAAAAAGAGGCTTAGAGAGTTTATGACAGGAGTGGGCAATCTGTGGCCTCAAGGACACATGTGGCCCTCCAGTCTTCAAGTGTGGTCTTTTGAGTGAATCCAAGTAAAGGGCTGCACTTGAGGACCTAGAGGGCTACAAATGGCCTCAAGGCCACAGGTTCCTCACCCCTGGTTTATGACATTACCTGGGGTCATACAACTAGTCAGTTTTAGAACTGGAATTTGAATCCAGGTATCTTCATATTCCAAGTCAAGCACTCGCTTTTTCTGCCACTCCAAATATCTGCATTCACCAAAGCAAAGCTCAGAGCATAAAATAGACATTTCGTATTTACTGATTAATTTTATTGTGATTTACTAATGAGCATGGATGGCAGTAGGACTTTGATTAAAAAAAAAACAAACTTTAAATACATGTAAGAATCTGATTTTGAGTATATGTATGAACCATCTCCTAAAAGTAGCATTCAATCTTAGGGAGCACTAGGAAAGAACCTGTTGCCTACAACCTAACATTAACACCCCAAACTCTCTTTTCTATCACCCCTAGGAGATCACTGCAGCAGTCTTAAGAGAAAAAATTGAAAAACCAAACATCTTCCACAGCCACTATGATGACTTTTTGAAATGCTTCTGACAGCTATTCATAGCTGTCAGCTTGCAAATCACACCTATTCAGTTCTATCCTCTTGTGATAAAAAGCTTTTTCCCTAAGGACAAAGAAGTGTGAACTTAGATTGAAGCAAGATAAGAAAACAGCTTGCCCCTGTACCAATTACCAAAATTTCATCTCAAGAGACTACGGGAAAACAAAGAAATTCACCTAAAAATGTTCTTTTTCTTATGCAAATTTACAATTTATCAAGAGTGAAAAGCTGCCATTTGTGTTTGCCTTAGCCTTGAGAGGAAAAGACATTTTATTAGTGCCCTCCTTGGAAAATTTTCAGCTTTCTAGACTAGAAATATGGCCAAAATTTATTTTATGACCAGATTACATTCCTGCATAAATCCTAGAAATAAAAGCACCTTGGGAATCCCTTTTTATTTTTAAGAGGAACATAATTCTGTTCCAGAAAGGGTGTGAGGTGTCTTGTTTTAATCACCACAGTTTTTTTTTTTTCACGCAAGAACATCTCCATCTGCTGAAAGTTTAACAAACTGACACAAAACTCTAAAATGTAGGTTAAAAAATATTACATTTTTACAACTATTGGCACAAATGAATCAAGTTGGCAATAGAAGCATAAACAGAATCTTAATTCGTCAGCTGTTTAATTATTCTTTCTTAGGGCATTTACTAAAATGTAGTCTTTTGTTGTAGGAAATATTTAGTAGTTATATTGGTAACATGCCTTTTTAGTCAAATGTGTCACCTGATAAATCTATCTCATTGTGGATAAGTTTTCTCCACCTTTTGAGTTATTTATAGAAAAAAGGATGGCTTTTATCTTTATGGGCTATTAACTAAAGTAATGACTGGAATTAGGGAAGTACTTTACAAATAACTTATTTGATCTCTATAACAAACCTGTGAAGTAAGTTTTATTATGCCTCTTATTTTACAATTGAAGTAACAGGCAAATAGAGGTTCAGTGACTTGTTTTAGTTCCAGCCTTAGTAAATGTCTCAGATTTCTAAGATTTTGCACCACTAGTTCCCTTTGCAACTAACATATGAAAGGGGGCAAAGTGGGAAAAAAATTTTCCTTTTTTATACCAAAATAAACACAAACCTACTTTTTGGTTTTTAAAATGTTTTGGATTTGGGAAATTGTAGGCAATGATTCTAATGATCCTAAACATCTAGTGGCTGCAGAATTCCATCAATCAATCAATAATAGGCATTTATTTAAAGACCTACTATGCACTAGTTACTGTGCTGGAGAGGCAAAGGCAAAAATGAAACAAAATGGAAAATTAGTCATATTAGCCATCCGGGAAACAATATCCTGCCTATGGATGGCCTTAATCAATTTAATGGTGGGAGTTGTTGGTCAGGAGGTGAGAAATTGGAGGGCATGTGGCTTTTTAGTACTCCTCAGATCACCTTTAAGTAGGCAACCTCCTAATCTGTCTACACTCAGAATTGGCCCTGCCTAAAGAATCCATTTACAAAGAAGTAAATTGCAACTCGAAGAGAGAATTTAATTAATAGTCCTTTCCCCCATTCTTTCTGATTCAGGCAAAATGAAACTTTGAGAACTGTTGTTTTGACATTTGCAGTGACACTTCAATTAGCAAATTCTCTGGGAACAAAGAATCTTTTAACAAACTTATTCCCTGATAAAGAGGGAGATGAGAGAATTTTCCCATCTTCTCTAGCACGGGGTTGCTCGCTGTGGTTGTTGAAGATAACCAAGTAGAAAACAGTATTGACTCAGGTACAGGGCTCAAGGGATGTGCCTGCATTCTCTGGGCTTCAGAGATGTGGAAGGGATGCCGCACTCCCCTTTTCATGACATCTACTCCCCTTAGTTCTCTGCATTGTTATGTGGGAAGACTCACTGGTCTGAGACAGGGTGAACTGCCCACTTTTGAGCCAAGAGGGTTATGGAACAATCTCTTTAATTGAATGGGGGTAGAGTCAATGGGATTTTAGTCATCAGCAGGTGATTTCCCCTAGGCAGGTAAAAAACATCTAAAACCTGACTGAATTCTGGGAAATTTAGTCTTAGACAGACTGTTTTCTTCCCACCCCTGGGGGACAGAGCTGAGATGGCAACCTTGTGGGCAACAAGCGTTTGAGGGGCTTTGTCCAGGCAGTGGGGCCTTCTGATGGAAGAAGAATAAGAGAGAGAACTAGATGAATGGGACATCCTTGTTTCCAATGGAGATTAAGGCTAGGCTCTTGAGGTGGCAGCTCAAAGAGCCCCAATCTCTATTTAAATTCCTGCTGAGAGATAGAGTTGGATTATTTCTCTCCAAGAAACTGAGGAAACTGCTGAAGTACTTCATTTGTTACTTCCCCTTTTGTCATTTCTCCTACCTATAGGTTGTAAGCAGTTACTACACAGTATTTCTTTAAGTCTGTTTATAATTTCTGGTTTCTTTGAAAGTATCTTATTCTTGATATAAAACTGTGACTGATCGTAACTGTTTTGTGATACCTACATGGATATGAAGAATCAAACATGACAGATATTAATTACCTACAAAGAGGATCACAATGAAGGAATTCAGCAAGTAGCTTGCTGCACACACAACTAAATAGGTCAGAGGTTCAATTCTCTAAAACACTGATGCTTTTTCACTCTGGGAACTCTGAACTAAGTAGAGAGAAGTTCTCTATTTTTGATAAAGAATTCTTTTTAATTTTGATAAATAATTCTTGATAAAAACCCTAAAAGGCAGAACTAGATTGAATCCATTTTTTTTCTCCCTCAAAACTAGAATGATTGTTATTTTTTTTCTGTCCCAGTCTAAGCAGGGGTTGTCAATTCCTAACGTCCTCGTTTATTCTTTTCCTCTTGCAGAATTGAAGATGTTGAATAAAAATCAATCCAGCTTTATTAAGCACTTAAGGTACATTATTCACCTTGTGTACTAGGGAGTGGGAACCACTTAGTGTGAGGAGAAAGAGGTGTGGCTGGATCTGGTTAATAATTCCTAAAGGAGGGGCAGAAGATTGAGTACCTTTTATTTTTGGTTTCTTTTATATAGCCAAACCTTAACAGATAGCTCCTCCAGGATATGGAATTACCTGAGGGATGGTGAGGAACATCCCAGAATGCATTTCTATGCCTCATTTGTTATTTCTACATTTCCCAACAAAGTTTGTAACCATGAAGTGGGCTATCATTTTAATAGAAAGAGGATTGTAAACTCCCATTTTTTAAAAAGAGGATATTAGAAATTTTTTTTCACAAAAAATTTCAGATTCAGATCAGGTTTTCATTAGATGGATGTGTTTATGTGTTTTGTGAGAAGGATGATGAGATATGGAAAAGTCAAGGCAACAAACTTTTATTAAGTGACCACTAAATGGTAGGTATCATGCTAAGTGCTGGGGATACAAAGAAAGGAAAAAACAAACAAAAAAAATCCCCAGTCATTGGCCTAAAGGGACTTCCATTCTTGTGTTATGTTTTGTTTGTTTGGGTTTTTCTCATGATTTCTCCCATTCATTTTAATTCTTCTATGTAGCATGACTAATGTGAAAATGTGTTTAATAAGAATGTATGTGTAGAACCCATATAAGATTACATGCCATCAAAGGGAGGGAGGAGGGAGGGAGGGAGAGAAAATCTGAGACTTATGGAAGTGATTGTAGAAAACTGAAAACAAATTAATAATAAAAAAATATAAAAGAAAGAAAAAAAAGAAATGCTATATAAACCCTAGCTATGATAAAAATGGTGATGATGATGATGATGATGGTGAAAAGTAATGATAATTTAGTTTGGAGGATTTTGCTAAAGTCTCAGAGAATGACTTCCCTTCTGAAAGACAAGTTGGTTCACACGTCCCACTTATCATCATAGCACTCTCTCCTTATGCCTCTTACGGTGACAGCAAGACAAGGTGATCGTGGAATAATATTTCCTGTTGCTTTTGGATATACAATAAAACCAAACTCTATCTTCATTTCTTAAAGAAGTTTATTAGAAAGAGAACAGTCATCACAACTAACAGATTAAAAGAAGTCAGAGAAATTCTTCACTCAGCATGTATTTGATCTCCTTGCCAAATGGAGAGACATGGCAACCAAAGGGAACATCACTGGTTAAAGTACAAGCTCATTTGTGAAACATCACAGAGGAAGAAGATGGAAGACTACAAAGAAATACCGAGTCACTAACAATGAAAATCATTTTAGGACAGAGAAAAGAGCCTGCAGAGAACTTGGCATAAGAACCGGCTTAGACATCAGCCTGAGAGCATATGAAACCAGAAGGTCAGCATATGAGAAATGCAATAGATGTGCCAGTTTGGTTTTTTTTTAATAGTGATCTATTTTCATTGACAACAAAGTAAGTACTACTGTAGGATTTGGCCTCTCCTACATCAGTACCCTATAGAGTCTATGAACAAGTAGTAATGACATTTAACAGGTTGAAATTATGAAGAGAAGCTAGACCCAACCAAATACAAACAGAAGAAAATTCCTTCTGAAGACAGCACAATTTTAAAGGCATTAAGGGATCAACTTCATAGATATCTTTAAAAAGAAATTAGAAAAGAATGGAAAAGATCACAACTAGATTTTTCCAAAAAAAAAAGTTACCAAAAATATGTCAGAAGTTATTGACTAACATCTATGCTTTCCTATCTTTAAAAATAGTTGTGGGAATTATCTAACTAATTATCTAAGTATTAACAATATTCAAATGAACATATGAGAAGGGAAGTTCTTAGAGATGATTTTCTCTATCAGGTCACATTTTTACAAAGGATTGAAAGGGGTAGAAAACATATAATCCTGCTATATCTGTTATTCATGGATTTTTAAAAAAACATTTATTTCGATAAAACAGAATGTGACCTTGAAAGATATCTTCAGAAAAGATTTCTCTAGTGAATATATTAACATCGTACAAGGCTCTATGACAGATGTTACTTTACAGATAACTTTGTTTAACTATCTACTAATATTGATGTGAGACATATGTTCACCAAAGGAATTTGCTAAGGTCATGGAAGAAATCTTCCACAGAGTGCAAGGAAGAAAAAAGGTTTGCCTCTTTATGACAGGTGACATTGTACTAATTGTACCAAACCTGAGAACCTCCCTATAAAGACTCCTTAGTGAGATCTATAACGTTGTGAATTAGATTAATTTATCAAAACGGGAAAATGAAATTTCTCAGACTATGAAATGCAGTTGGATAGAGCAGCTTATTAAGTCACTGCAATACTACATCTGAAAGGCAGTGTGGTGCAATGGGTAGAGCACTGGTCATGAAGTCAGGAGGATCTGGGTTGAAGCCTTGCCTCCTTTGGCACATATAAACTATTTGAGCATGGGCAAGTCACTTGATGTAGACAAACTCTTGAAGACTATAGTGTGTAGATAATATGAGGATCTCCATCAGGAAGTTGCTGATCTGTGGAGAGAGTTTTGATACCGGAAATTTTTCACATTGATGAAATGATATGCCTGGAACCCAGTCAATATCTTGGCATCCTTTTTGGACAGGACCTGCAATTTCATTGATTCAGGGAAATCACAATCTACCAATGCATGTCAATACCTTCTCTGCAACTTACTGTCTAGAGAGTTATCTTGAAAGCATTCAAAGTGTGAATGACTTGGCCATTGTCATGCACTGAGCACCCCTTTGAGATGGGAGTGGAACCCAGGTCTTCCTGGCTTCAAGGCTGACTCCCTATCCACTAGGATATGTCCATCAGTCAAGTGACACTTATTAAGTACTTACTATGTGCTATGGTACCTCTCCCTTATCAGCACAGAGAAGACATTTGCCCAGCAAGCAAATTCACTAGCTTCATAACCCAAACAATTAAGTTATTAGTATAACACTGGGTAAGACAGATATTTCTAGACCAATGTGATAACAAAGGGACAGTGAGTGACCTGTAAGAAACTAGTTTTCACAAATAATATATATTTACCTTTGGTTTCCACAAACAGAAATTTAAGTTGATTGCCTTAGCTGGTGAAGAAATCAGCCAAGTTCTGGGCAGTAGCACTGTCACCAGAACAGTCACTACGAATAGTAACCTATGTTGTTGAAGAAAGAAGCTCTTCCTTTCTGCTGGTCTGTTCTAGTACAGATACAGTCAAATGTTCAAGCAGTATTAATAATAATTTGTTGTTGTTAATTCATTTCAGTTATGTCCAACTCTGTGACCCCATTTAGAGTTTTCTTGTCAAAGATACTGAAGTGTTTTGCCATTTCCTTTTCCAGTGCATTTTACAGATGAGAAAGCTGAGGCAAACAGTGTTAAGTAACTTGCCCTGGGTCTGTAAGTGTAAGTGTCTGCAACCAGATTTGAACTCAGATCTTTCTGTCTCCAGACCATGGGGTTCTATCCAGCATGCCTCCTAGCTACCTCTATTAATAATACCTAGCTTTTACATATTTTAAGGTTTGCAAATTGCTTTACAAATATTGTCTCTTTTTATATTCAAAACAACCCTTGGAATTAAGTGCTGCTATTAACCCCCTTTTACAGAATAAAAAAAAATTGAGGCAGACAGGAGTTAAGTGACATGCCCAGGGTCACCCACCTGGTAAGTGTTTGAGGCTGGATGTGAAGTCAGATCTTACTGACTCCAGGACCAGTGCTCTATCTACTCTACTGTATCACTTAGCTACCTGAAGGAAGGAGGTTGTTTTAAGTTCATTTGTAGGGTTATATGTAAAACCTTTGTATATGCACATTCTTTAAGGTGAAACAAAGGCTATCCTGTATTCCATCTATTTTATAAGCCAGAGTGCTTTCATATAATGTATGTGTTTGGAGCCAGGGCTACGGCACAGCGGGGTGAAAGGCTGAGAAATCTTTAACCTCTTCTGGAGAGACCTGGACATAAGCCCCCTCCTTAGGTTTGTAGGGAAAACCCAGCATGACCTAAGAATGATTTTTGGGAAACCTGTCCCCTTTTCCACTGAGACTGAATTGACTCAATGGAGACCCAGGGATTTGGGACCATAAAGTACACTATGATCTTCTCTAATAAGAATCAAAATAATAAACAATTCAATAGAAAACTTAAAAGATTCATGATAAGTATCAATTGTTTGCAGCATATTTCTAATAATGTGCTTACAAAAAACACTATTAAGGAAAAAGTAAGACCAGAAAAGGAGGTGAGATAGGAATGAAAGACACCAGCTAGACAGCCTGTGCTCCACTGGTATACCTAAGACATTAAAAGAACACTGGGAAGATTTTCAGTGCCATTAGGCAAAGTTTCTATGGAATATTTGTGGAAAGACAATTGAGTTACATAGGATGAGACACATTCAGGTTGTATGTTATATCCATGGAGGGACCACATTATCAAAGTATCAAAGTGAATAATAACTAAGTTTAAAAAAAAACAACTTTTGAAAACAAAATAGCACTCCTTATTCAAGTTTCAAAACACAATTTCTTATCAATAACTAAATTGCAGACAAGCAGCTTGGCAAAGTAAGTAGAAGTCTGAACTTAAAGTTAGGAAGTCTTAGGTTTAAATCCTTAAGGAAATCCTTAGGTTTAAGACTATGTGACTCTGGGCAATCCATTTAAATTCTCAGAATCCTAAGAAACTCTTGATGACAATAAATTGCAGAAATTACCAATCTACATTGTCTTCTTAGAAAACCTCTTCACCTATGAAATTACAGATCCAATCTCAAAACAAAACTCTATTATAATCTCTATGAAGCCAGGGACTATATTTTATACTCTGTATCTGTAAAGTTGCTTAGCTCGTCCTGAGAAAAATAAATGTTTGCTGACTGGCAAAGTCCAATGGTGAATACTGAGTGACTATTTGGTGGGAAACAGATATATTTTAGACTTTACCTAGGGTGATCAGTACTGGAAACCTGTTTGCCTCAGTTTCCTCATCAGTAAAATGAGCTGGAGAAGGAAATGGCAAACCACTCCAATATCTCGACCGTAAACCCCATGTGGATTCATGAAGAATTAAACATGAAAAGAATGAATAACAACAATTAGGTAGCTGTGTGGTGTATTGCAACATGTACCAGATTTAGAGTCGGTTTTCATATCTGGAAAATGAAGAGTTTGGGTGAGGTGACTTCTACAATCTCTTTTAGCTTTGAATCTATGGTTTTGTGATCCGCACTTATGGCCAAAAGAAGTATCTTCTTGGGTGAAGAGAAATCATTTGCTGATTATGAATCTTGTGCCCAATACAGTCAGGATACAGAGAAGAAGGCACATGGAATGGAGTGACATGGTTGTTACGGATTCTATCACTCTTTATCACTCTCTCAAGATGAATCCCTTCATCTCCATACCACCCCCAGCACTTGTCAGTTTCTTTTCATGTACTGTTTTCTTCTAGCATCTAATCTCCTGGAGTGTAGGGACTCTCTTTTCTGTTCATATTTGTTTTCCCAGCACAAAGCAGTGCCTAAAAACATATTAACCATTTAATAAATAGTTGTTAAGTGATTGACTGATACTGTTAGCCCCAATATGGAGGAAATAGTTATTGGTGGAGTTGTAGGCTTTCATACTTTCTACCCCCTACAAGCCTGAGGGCACATGAAGATTGGACAATGTTTAGAGGAAATACAGAAAAGTGTGTGTGTTTGTGTGTGTGTGTATGTGTGTATGTATGTTTGCTTACACAGTTGAATACATGTGTATTGGGGGGGTATCTTCCAAACTTTCAGAAGTTCTATTGGGAAGAAAACAATGACATGTCATCTACCATCTACAGTCATGATTTCTATTGGGTACTCCTACCCCATCTTTGAACCCCCTATAAAAGATCTGAAAGTCAGTCTTTATGCCTATATGTGTGATCTTAGCCTAGACTAAAATTTGAGAACAGTTTTTCCCAAGAAAAATTGACCTTTGGGTGGTGCTTTATGGTTATCTCAAATGTAAACAATCATATACCACTTTGATATTTGGAACCCATGTAATTGAGACTTCCAAATAAATCACCACATTGATGAGTCATGGATTTATTTTTAAAGGATGGTAGACAGAAAAGTAGTAAGAGATAAATGTATATACATACTAATATATTTGTATATTATATTACCATATATGCACATATAGAATAAAAATACTATCACACAATGTACTTATGTGTGCTCCATTGGTATCCACAAGAGAGCTGGAGAAAGGCTCCAACATATTGGATAGATACCTTGTAGAGTAATTGTAGGATTTGGGCAGGTATGGATGGATTTCAATCTATTTCACTGTAAGGAAAGGACCACATTGATAACATCATAGAAACGTGTCAATTATATGTACACACATACCAAACGGCTAGCAACAAGTAGCCAAAATAGACCAAGTGTCATGAAATAAAGTTCCCATTATATTTATTGATAATAACTAATAACAGCTCACACTTATGTATCAATTTAAACTTTACAAGGCACTTTCCTCGCCAAAGTTCTGTAAGACGTGTATTATTATTACATTTTGCAGGCTATAACAGTGATACAACAAATAACAGCTAACATTTATATGTGAATTTGAGATTACAAGTAGTTGCTATTGTAGGAAAAAACCCCACTAGGTTTATAGTCAAAAAACCTGATTCTGCTATGTGGGGGAAATATAGAAAAGTGTGTGTGTGTGTGTGTGTGTGTGTGTGTACATAGTTGCACAACGTGAACCTTGATTCTGTTGTTCACAAATTGTGGGACATTGGTTAAATCATTTAACTTCTCTTGGTCTCAAATTCCTCATTTGTAAAGTGAAGCTTATACTCAATGCTCTCTTAAGACCCGCACAGCTATAGCTCTATGATTCTATGATGTCATTTAAGCCTCACAAAACCCTACAAAGTAGATAGGAGAGGCGTTATTATTCACATTTTATAGTTAAGAAAATAGAAGATCAGAATTTGTGACTTGCTTCTAGTCACAAACCTAGTGTCAGATATAGATTTGAACCCATGGCTCCTGGTTCCAAATTCAGCATTCTTTCCAATATTCCATTCTATCCAATACTCCAAAAATGATAATATTTAATCACAATAAGAATAGGAATGATAGATAACTCACATTTCTATAGTGTTTTAATACTCACAGATGTTCTTACACCAACCCTCTGAGGTAGGTTGAGCAAGTTTTATCATTTCTATTTTACATTTGAGAGAGCTAAGACTCTAAAAGCCCAAGGTTATAGAGTCTGCAAATATCAGTCAGAATTTTAACTCAGGTCTCTAATTGGTTTCCCTTCACTAGGAACATTTCTTTCAAAGAAAGTCTATGTCCTTATACAAAGTAAAATGACAAAAAAAAGGAGGATTACATATGAAACTGCAAATTTCTGCACTTCCTTTTTAAAAAGCATGTCGTAAATTCAACATGCTTCTTCTCAAAGCTATTCTGCTTATCTATGCCCCCTTTTGAATTTTCTTGTTTTCTTTTGTGCATTTTCTTTTAAATGCTTCAGTGACCTTTTCCTTTTCTTTTTTTGGAATGCCATTGCTCTTTATTCTCTCCTAAAATCCCTGACCCCCACAAGTGATAAAAACAAAACTCTTGCTACAAATTAGCCCAATCAAGAAAAAAAAAAAATCCCTATCTTGGCCATGACTGAAAATTTGTCTCATCCTGCACCTTGGCGTCTTCAACTTTCCCTTAGGAAGTGGGCAGCATGCCCAGTTCTCTGAAATTGTGGTTGGTCATTGCATTGGTAAGAATTCTTGTGTCTTTCAGGGTTGTTTTTCTTTGTAATTAAAAAAAAACTGTATAAATTTCTGAGTTGGACTCACTCTGCGTCAGTTCATACAAATCTAGGTTTCTCTGAAACCATCTCTTTTGTCATTTCTTATGGCTCAATATTTTTCTATTACATTCATATAACATAATTGATGGGTACCTCCTCAATTTCCAATTGTTACCTACAACAAAAAATTTAGAGGGGCTATAAATATTTTGGCATAATGAGTCCCTTTGCTCTTTTTATGGTCTCTTTAGCATGTAAGTCTAGTAATGGTATTAATGGTTCCAAGGAACTGTACACAGCTTAGTGACTTTTTGGGAATAGTCCTAAATCGCCTTCCAGAATGGATGTACCAGTTTACAATTCTACCAACAGTGCATTAGTATCACCTGTCTTCCTGCAGCCCTTTCTACATTTCTCTCTCTCTTTTTTTGGTCAACATTACCAATATGACAAGTATGAGATAGAACTACAGAACTGTTTTAATATTTCTATCATTATGAGTCATTTGGACATTTTTTATTTGTCCTTTGAGAACAATCTGTCCACAATTTTCCACTATTTATTTATTCAGGAATTTATTTTTTTATTTATCTATCTTTCCAGGAACTTTTTATTTATTTGTTTGTTTATTTATTTATTCAGAAACTTTGAATCAGGTTCTTCTATATCTTGGAAATGAGGCCTTTATCAGAGAAAGCTGCTGCAAAGATATTTTATTAGTTCACTGTTTCCTTTCTAAGGTTAATTGCATTGATATTTGTTTGTGTAGAAACATTTCAATTTTAGGTAATCAAAATAAACCAGTTTATCTTCTCTCTTGCTATCAATTCTATATCCATTTTATCTCTCCATTCCTTGTTTGGTCCTGAGCTCTTCCTTGATCCACATTTGTGAAAGGGATTTATATAATTTGCCTTCTATTTGTTTATGATATGAATTTATTTAGGACATGTATTCATTTCATCTTCCTTCCTTCCTTTCTTTTTTCCTGCACATCACTGGTAATAAGCTACAAACCACATGCAGGCACCCTTTTCAGAATTAGTCAGTAATTAGACAGTAATTCTACTGTCCCACTTTTGAATTGTTTTCCCAACAATAGTAGTGATGACATTTCATTGAGTCACCGTATTTTCTTACTTGATCCAGATAGTGACCAGGAGCACGTATTTACAAGGTGGGTGGCCTGTGTTAAGGGTTCAGAACAGTCACAGAACAGAGCTAACTGGCACACCTAGGGATGGAATGACAACCCTGGTCTTGTTCATCCAGCACTTTCATCACTAAACTAACAAATCAGACATATATAATTTATTCTATTCTCAAAGTCAGTCAGTCAATAAGCATTTATCAAGTCCCTACTATGTGTTAAGACACTGAGTAAGCATCAAGAATGCAAAGAATGGCAAAAGATGGTCCTAGCCCTGGAAAAGCTCACAATTTAATAAAGTCTTCTTGAAGGGAATCTCATATTCTCCTTTGGTACCTTTTTGGTTTTAAGTACTTTGATTTTCACTCTGAAAAGCCATGGAATAGTCAGGAGAACAATCAGATCTGGGTTCAATTTCTGTCTTTTCATGGACTCATCTTTTAACTTTGGGCAAGTCAATATTCTTTTTTCTTTTAAGCCTCAGGTTCATTACTTCTAGAAGCAATGTGGTGCAATGGAAAGGACACTAGGTGGTGCAGTGGATAGAGTACAGATCCTGAAGTCAGGAGGATCCGAGTTCAAGTTTGACATCAGACACTTGATACTCACTTGTTCTGTGACCGAGGGCCAAATCACTTAACCCCAATTTCCTTGCACAAAACAAACCAAAAAACACTAGACACTAATCATAGGGACTCTCTAATGTTACATAAGATACCGAATCTTGCTATTTCCCAGTTCATTCACATTGGTAAAATGAAAATGATAATATATATCTTCCCAGTCCCTAGAAGTTGTTGAGAGAAAAGCATTTTCAAATCTAAAAGCTCTATGTAAACATGCATTGTTATCTCTAAAGTGGGTGTGGATTAGGCTTTTAATAAAGTCAGAACTATAAATAGGATGTTTTGTATGGGGGACAAGTATCAGAAAGAGTTCACTCCATCTTTATCATCACTCAATTGATTGAAAGGTGTAGAAAGCAAGATACTTCTCTTCTTATAATAATTTCATTGACTATTAAAAAGAAAACATTAGAATCTATGGATCAAAATGGTGCCTTAAATGTTCTTTTGCAACAAGTTGCATTCCATGTATGTGTCAAAATTCTAAAAATTCTTTGAAAGACATAACAATAGACACATCTTTATTATTAATGTAAGGTAAGGTATAAGCAGGAGTCAAAGGAGTTTACTATTGTTATGGAGAGAGTGTAGCACGGGGTCCGAGTCAAGGTGAGGTCATCCACCTGTTTCTGTTTGTGACTGGCACTGTGTTCCTGCTTGTATCCAGGCCAACAATACTGCATATATTATACCTACACACACATACACTCATATATTTGTAGAGATGCGATATATGGGGTATCCCAAAACAGCAGTTGAAGCTTAAAACTGCACTAAGATTTTTAGGATACTCTGTTTGCATATACATTTTGGATAACTACTGCAAATGGAGAAGGAAATAGTTCTAGATTTGAAAAAGCAGAAACAAACAGGTGGAATTAATTGTCTCTGTTAAGTTTCTAGGTTTTTCAAATGACCTTAAACTTCTCCCTGAAATAATGTTTTTTTTAAAAAATATACTCTTAGTATTGTCATAGGATAACCATGGCTACAACATCTCTGAAGACTTGAAACTGGGAACCCTCCAAAAGGCAATGGAAGACTTCTTGGTGGGTATGAAGAGCTCTACCCCACCACAATTCTGACCTGCCACTGATCTTCCCCTTTGCCTTCTTCTTTAGAGGATAATAAATGCTTTGGGGGGGGGGGGCAGAATCCTGAAAATGTTCTTGCCCTGGAGCAAATTTCCTAGCTTGAGGTAAAGCCACAGTTGTTCTGCTCTGGTTATGATCCTATCTCAAACTAAGCCCTGTGTGAAGTCTAAACTGTGCTGATCTAAACCTAATTTAGGCTCATTTCTCTTTGGCAGAATCATAAATTTCATCATCTAGAACACAGGAAACATTAATTACCCTTTCCACATCTTGTGAATGAAGAGCTTAATGACCTTGAAAGGATTAATATGGACTCCTGAGATGTTTTAACTCTTGAGGGAAACAGAGTTGGGTACAGTTTTTTTTAAGGCATCAATGATTTTAACTACACTAACTGTAAAAGTTACATGTATAATGTAGCATATTACATGGGGATTTTATTCTTAGAATCTGCAAGAATTTTTCTTTAGCAATTTACATGAGAAATATTTATAAATTTTATAATTTGCTGATATGTATACTGAAAATATTCATTGATCTGCCCTGATTGAATAGAGAGTTTCCTATTGGAAATATGTTGAAAATGATAGTGAATAAAATAGCTGAAGCCAAACAGGAATTGAATATCAACATGACTTTCAAAAATTATAAAGATTTTTAGCAGATAAGTATAAGTTTTCCTTACGTTGTCATGTATGATTCTCATTTTGGTTTAAAGATCATTGGAAAAAATAATTTATTAAACTCTTAAAAAGTTCACATTCAAAATCACAGGATAATGAAAGTAATACTAGAAAAATAATAAACATTTCTCTAAACTCCCAAGGTGACAAAATGATATAAACCAAAGAACAGTTACATTTTCTTCACTGTAATTAATGATATTACTCTTCTGTTTCAGAAATGAAATATTGGGGAGATGTGATCTCTTGGGGAAAAAGAATTGTTATTTTTCTGATACTGACTAAAGTAGAAAAATCACCCAACCTAGCTAATATTGTACATAGAGAATTATGGGATGAGAGATTTGAAGCTTGAAGGAAATTTAGAGATTATCTAGTCCTGTCATTCTTAGACGTTTTTGTGTTATGGACCCTTTTTAGCAACTGGTGAAGCCTATGCCTCCCTTTTTAGAATAATATTTTAAATGCATAAAATTAAACACATAGGATTACAAAGGAAACATTATATAGAAATAGAGTTATCAAAATATTTTTATAAAGTAGTTCATGGACCCCAAGTTAACAAACTCTGATGTAATACCATGTTCTTATTTTACAGATGAGAAAACTGAGGTCCAAGGAAGGAAAATCCTAGGGTTACACAAGATCTGGGGCAATCAATAAAAATACTCCCCTCTGTACTTTTACTTCCTTTTCTTAAGTAGCAGTGCTGAGGTTGTACGGATGATCTCCTTTGTGACTGTATATTTATGTGATGGTTGGTATGGGTTAGGGACACAGTCTACCAGCAGAAGCATCTGATGAATTTGTTCTTTCATCATATCCAACTTTTCATGACCCCATTTGGAATTTTCTTGGCAAAGATACTGGAGTGTTTGGTCATTTCCTTCTCTGGCTCATTTGACAAATGAAGAGACTGAGGCAAACAGGGCTAAGTGATTTGCCCTGGGTCACACAGCTCATAAGTGTCTGAGGCTGAATTTGAACTAAGGAAAATTCATCTTCCTGACTCCAGGCCCAGCACTGTATCCCCCGCATCCCCTGTCATCATTATTGCTACTCTCAACAAAAATTTATTGAATCTTGGCTACGTGCTCGGTGCCATCCCAGGTGATGTTTTTATTTTATCTCCACAACAAAATTGCCAAGTAGGTAAGAAGACTGTCAGTGGTGTGCTGGCAAAAGGTTAACAACTTGCACTCCCCCTCCAAAAAATTAAAAATGCAAGTTTAATTTGGATTATTAGTATTTTCTCCATCAATACATACATTTAGACACTAAAAATAATACATCCAATCTTTATATGTATGTTTGCTGATTTCTGAAGTATAAATGGTCCCACTAAAAGTTTAACCACCAGGTCTAAGGCCTGATTTAAGTTGGTTATAGCACACCCCTGGTTGTTATCCTAATGTTATAGTGGAAATGGAAATTGAGGGCCAGAAACCTCGTCAACATCACAGGATTGGGAGAGCGAATACTGAATTCCACGCTCCTTGTTTCAGTATAGTTATAGTACTGACTCTTGTTTTATTATGTTCTGATGTTTTGAAAATGAATAATCAACCCTATCTTGGTTGAGTCAATAAACTCTCTTTGAGATATCATTTCTCTTGGTTCTCTTCTGAACCAAGGGACCCTCTGCTATACTTGTTTATTAACAGATCAAATTGTCTGTTAACAGGACAAAGAATATGTATGAGAATATGCGTTACTTCTACAATACCATCATCTCTGAGTCCTGGGAGCAGTCCAGAAGACACAAAAGCAAGCAGTAAGCAATCAGAAAACATGGGGGCAAGGTTTGGGGCTGACTGCTATAGTCAGGGCAACCTAGATATACATTTAGGTGCTTTTTTAAAATCTAAGGAGAAGTGTGACTCAGTCTTTAAACATCAATCAACCCATAGCATCAAATAACGACCCTCTAAAAATCAAGCATTGGAGTGTAGATAAACATAAAGTCTTGAGCAGGAGAGTGAACTGTATTCATTAGGTGATAGAGTGGATAGAGCTCTGGATCTAGAGTCAGCATAAGGCTAAGTTCAAATCCACTCTCAGAAATTTGGTAGCTCTGAAACCCTGGGAAAGTCTTTTAACCTCTGTCTGCCTGTTTCTTCATCTGTAACATGGGGATAACAACAGCCCCTACCTCCTAGGGTTATTGTGAGGATCTAATGAGTTAGATATATGTAATATATTATATGTATATTACATATACATATACTTATATGTAATATATGTGTATATGTAAATATACATATATTACACATATATGTAAAACATATGTATATGTAAATATATGTATGTATAATATATGTAAGCATATATTATATGTAAATATATGCATTTATATTATGTATATGTAATATATACATATATGTATATATTATATATGTAAAATATATATTTTACATATATAATATATGTAAAACAGCTATGTGGTACAGTGGATAAAATGCTGGGACTGGAATCAGAAAATTCATCTTTCTGAGTTCAAATCTAGCTGTGTGACTCTGGGCAAGTCATCCAACCCTACTGGCCTCAGTTGCCCCATCTGTCAAATGAGCTGCAGAAGGAAATGGCAAAACATTCCAGTATCTTTGCTAAGGAAATGCCAAATGGAGTCACAAAGAGTCAGGTATGTCTCAACAACAGCTTAATCACAACATATAAAACACTTTGCAAACCTTGAAGTGATACATAAATATTATGATGATGATGAGTTTTATAAGTAGGTACACACAAACAGTCCAAAGTTTGTAAAATAATGGCAGTCTTCTGCAAACTATTCACAGGATAGATTCAGAACTGGAATATACCTTAGATGTCATTGAGAGTTCTAGACCAACAGCCCTCATTTTATAAACAGAAGAGAAAATTGATACCCAGAGAGGCTGTGGCTATTTCAAAATCACATAGGTATTAAGTGAAAGAGCCTAGATTAGAACCCAGGTCCTCTGGCTCCAGATCTAATATTTTTCCTCTGCAGTATGCTTTGTTGTTGTTCGGTTGCATCAGTCATATCTGACGTTTTGTGACCCCATTTGGAGTTCTCTTCGCAAAGATACTGGAATGGTTTGCTACTTCCTTTTGCAGCTCGTTTGACAGATGGGGAAACTGAGGCCAGAAGGTTTAAGTGACTTGCCCAGGATCACACAGCTAGTAAGTGTCTGAGACCAGAGTTAAACTCAGGATGATGAGTCTTCCTGACTTCAGGCCCAGCATGTTATCCACTGTGGAATCTAACTACTCTTGTACTATGCTACCTAATCATTTGCATAGGTTCCCAAAGTGGGCAATGTAGCCCCCTGTGGGGTACTGGAATGATCCAGGACATTGGTAGTAGTCTTGGGTACAATTGGGGAGGTTTTGAATAAAAATAAGAGGGAGGTGGATGCATAAGTAAAGAAAATAAGAAAATTTTGAAAAATTTCTAGTTCATGTTTCATCTGTTGTTTAGTAGATTTAAAGCTGTAGTGGTTATATTATTTTCCAAATAATCACACAAAATGCAAATTATAACCAATCACTCAAGTCCACCAACAGGTCTCAACAAGCAAGCATTGGCAGGTCATTGTGTTGGACATTGCTGGGAAGTCCAGCATGCATCAGCAGGAATATGTGCATGTGATGACTTGCTTACAATACAATACCATACAGTTACATGATGCAATATTGCATCATCAAAATTTCAATGCAGGAAAAAAGTCACAAATTTACAATAAATTATTAAATTTAAGATGTATCATTTAAAATGTATTTTATATGTTTTTTGAAGTGATGCACATTTTTAAAAAAACTAAAGAAGTTAAAGTAGATTTCCAGGAGGACACTGAGTAATTTTTTTGAAAAGGGGTGGCAGACAGTGTGTGAGGAATTTTTCTGGTAGACTTAGTACTTCATTGAAATGCATAGACTTAAAAAATTTCCAATGGACTCTTGAGGCAAAACACCTTTCACATCCAGAGAAAGAACTATGGAATTGGATTGCAGACAGAAATAGATCATTTTCTTTTGTATTATGTTATGTTCTGTTCTGCTTCATGGTTTCCCCCATTCATTTTAATTCTTCTATGCAACATGCATTTAATAGGAATGCACGTGTCGAACCTATATAAGACTGTACACCGACTCAGGGAGGGAGGAGTAAGGGGGAGGGAGTGGAAAAAATCTAAGATATATGGAAGTGATTGTCAAACACTGAAAACAAATAATATAATTCAATTTAAAAAAAAAGGAAAAAGGGATGGTAGACCAAGTGAGTTTGGGAACCTCTGATTTAGAGTTCCACACTTGTGCTAGGCAGGTTCTCTGAACTGGTACATGTAGTAACTCTCTAAGAGACACTGAGTAATCAGAATATCCCATTACAATTCATGATAGCAAATAGAGAGTTCAGTGCATATGATTTTAAATGATGATGCCACAGATCAGAGATGACATTATGGATAGGTAATGGACCTAGTGTTAAGAAGCTCTGAGATCAAATCTTGTCTCAGACACTTAATAGATTTGTGACCTTGGGTAAGTGATCTAAACTGTATGTCTCAGCTTCAGTTAATTCATATATAAAGTTATGGAGTTGGTCTTTGTATAATCATCCTATGGATTATGGGGAAATCTGAAAGAAAGAAATCCTTGCTGTCAAAATAATAGAAGGGGAAAAAAGGGTTTGAAATGAGGAAATGAGTACATAGATGCCTATGAACCACAAATTCAGGCTTACTGCTCAAAGCTCTCCACTATAACAATACTGAATAGAGGGGAAACAGCAGCAAGAATCAACAAGTCTAAGCCAGAGCTTTCTTCTGAAACCTTTAATTAAGTGTTTGAGATAGTTCAGATTAAATTTCTTTTCTCAGGATTTATTATTGTTTCACATGGCTTGAAAAATAAGTTCATCAAATATGCTGAGAAATGAATTACAACTGCCAATTTTTTTCTTTTACCCCATTTGTTCTCAGTATCTAGATCCAAATAAGTATTTTGTATTTTTAGAGAATAAGATATATAAAATCAATCCTTGGACCTCATGTGGAAACTATGATTTGAGAGACCCTTTCCCCCTTTTCCTCTCCCAAAGACTATATGAGTCATATCTCATCACAACGCACATTCTTTCTATGTTATTGTATATACTTAGATGGGAATCTGAAATTGTAAGCCCCTCGTTAAATGTGCTTGCAATCAAACTCATGACTGAACCAAAAGAATTCCAAATAGTGCTGCGAATTTGAAGTTTTAAGAAGCAAATAGTTAATGCCCAATACACCCTTGTTTACTTTCCTACCTCACACTAATTACCTTCCTGAAACCATGTATTTCCCATAAGACTCTTTCACCACAGTACTTTGTCCCCACTTAAAAGCATGTTGAGTTGAATGATTCAGAGGAACTTGTGGGGAGTTTAGAATATGCACCACTTTCAATCAAAGCAATTGTTAAGGAAGCAAAATTGTGGACCAGGATGGTTGGAAATATGATGCTTGCAAGGTAGACAGCCTAATGTACAAAAACTAATCTTTTTAAAGACCTTTGGGATAGAATACTGCAAATGATGTCCCTGACAGCTGGCTTTCTCTTTATTTTTTAACATGAGGACAAAAAAAAAGGAAAAAGGAAGAAGGAGGAGGAGGAGAAAGAGGAAGATGAAGAGGAGGAGGAGAGGGAGAGAGAGAGAGAGAGGAAGAGGAAGAAGAGAAGGAGGAAGAAGACTATAACAGATTGGAAGTGTATTTGGGCAGAGATGATGAAATAAGTTTAGCTAAAAGGTGGACATGTTGAAGCAACAGGACATCTCAGACTGGTTCTCCTCACTGCCTTCCGCATTGCAATTATCTAATTGGTCTAAAGGATTAGATTTGAAAATTCTGTGAAGCTGATTTTTCTGTACATTTGATTTCTCTGACTAGATTTCACATAAAGGAAATCTGGGGAGAAAATGGTTTATTGTGCTACAAGCCCCATATAAGTTAATAGCGTGACCTAGAAGGAAGCAAAGCTAATGTATCGAGGTCTGTATTCGTGAAAGTAGAACAAGGGAAGAGGCAGTGCCCTGTTGAGACCACATCTAGAGGATTATGCACTTCATTTTAGAAATATGAATGTCACATTTTATAAAGAACCCTGAGAGCTGCTAAGGCAACTAAGTATTGCAATGGATAGAGTGCTGAGCTTGGATTCAGGATAGCCTGAGTTCAAACCCTACTTCAGACATTTAGTTGTGTAACCTTGGTGACAAGTCACTTCATTTCTCTTACCTTCATTTTCCTCATGTGTAAAATGGGGATAATGACACCTGCTTCACAGGATCAAATGAGAATAAGAAATGTAAAGCGTTTTGCAAACGTTAAAGTGCCACATAAATGCTAGATGTTATTAGCTATAAATGAGCTGATCCAAAGAAGGATTTAGAGAATGATAAAATAACTCAAAACCATGGAATAAAAGTTTTATATAACTGGAAATAGTTTAGTCCAGAGAAAAGAAGATTTAGGGGTGAGGATGGGATATGATGGCTAGAGCAACAAGTCCTGAAGAGTTATCATTAGCAGTTCTCCAAAAAAATGCACATAGGACACACTTTTAGGTTTAATCTCCATTTTAAACGTTTTCTCCATCACTTTATTAAGTCTACAAATCAATAATCAACAAAATAATAAATTAATCCCTCCCCAATTGGTAAGTTTGTTGATTTCTAAGATGTAAATGCTCATGCTAAAAATTTAACAGTTGGCTCTCACAAATTGGGTCGATCCGGCTTCGGCACACCCCAGTTCTCACGTAGTCACAGGATTAGACCTATTTTGTTTTTGTGAAGCCTTCTCCCTCTACATCTCCTCATAGAAATAGAAGCAATAAGTGGAAATTGAAGAGAGGCAGATTTAGGATTGACATAAGAAAAAACTTCCTAATAAATAGTGTTGTGCAAGGCAGGATGAACGGCCTCTCAAGGCACTCAAGATACTCAGTTTCCCAGTGCTGACAATCTTAAAGCAGAGGCAAGTGGAGCGCTCTGAAGGGAACATGGCAGATAAGATTCCTGTTCAGCTACATCTAGATAAAATAATTTCTGAGGCCCTTCCAACTCAGAGATATTATGGTTCTTTGATTCCTATTTATGCTCTGTTTGGGAAATGACTTATTCTTCAAAATTATAGGAAATTGACAGCAATAGAAAAACATTGCATAATTAGTGTAAATAAACACTAAGTTAAATGGATACCATGGGTACCAAATCATTGGTATTCTTTAAAGGCTTTGAGAGGTTTATTAACCCTTATTGTCCCTGGTTAAGGCTGTTTATGCCAACTTGGAGTTCTCTCTTCGGTTTCAAGTAGATTTATCCCCTTGGCAGGGATTTATTGGAGTGGTTTTGGTATGGTAGAACTATGTGGGCCTCAGAGTTAGAAGACTCACGTTGGCATCCCTTATTGTGGAGCAGTCACACGTTCTTTAAGCCTATTCATTGGGGATATTTTTGTGCTAGGGTGCAAGGGGTAGTGGAAAACGTTCTTAAAATGAAAAATCCTTGAAGATTTGGGTTTCAATCCTGTCTCCAACATTTATGAACTGTGGGAACCTAGGCAAATCACTTAACTTTTCTAGGCTCCAGTTTCAACCCCTGAAATTGAGATTAAGACTACTCACAGCATGGTGTGAGGGACAGAGAGCTGGTGTTTGAGTCACTATACTATATAGGTGGATCACAGGAGAGATTTTTAAAACTATAACCAACTCTTGGCTGTTCAGTAGGTAATTGTTCTATATCATATTATTCCTGGAAATCCATTGATCTCCATTTCCTTCTCCCTATTTTCATCTTTTTCCCTGGTTTGGAAGTCATTTCAATGGGTACTAAGTCTGTTATGTTATAAATCTGTTATAGTAAAGGAAAGGAAATTAATTATTTAATTCCTTTGTCAAACTCCAGTTAAAGGTTTAATGGAGAATTCAATTCATTTCAATTTAATTCAACAAACATAATTGTGTTTCCATGGTGTGAGGAAAAGAACATTGTACTAGCAGTTAAGTCAGAAAATCTGTGTTCATGTCCTGGCTTCATCGTTTAGTATCTGTGTGACCTTGGGCAAACCAGTCAATCAAAATATTTGTAAAATGCTTAGGAAATCCTAAGGCTTTGTGGAAATGCCAGATAATATTTTTATCTGAGATTTTCTATTTCCTAAATTATAAAATAGAGAAAATGCTAGCTTGTGCTAACTACCTCTCAGACTTGTTATAAGAAAAGTTATTCCACAAACAATAGAGAATGAAATGAAAGCCAGCTTTCTTTATTCTTATTCTTATCATGGAATCAATACACCTTAGTTTATAGAATGCTTTACTTCAAGTCAGAAGGACCTACATTCCAGTCTTGGATACTTATCAGCTACTTCCTACCCATGATCCAATGTGCTTTTCTCTTTCCTCTGATTTTTATTTTATAATTTGAATTGTTCATAAGGTTACATGCCATGACTCCCTACCATATAGTACAGCATTTGTACCTAAGCATTGTCTAAATTCTGTAGTAATTAACTGAGTTTATTTTAATAGGGTAAATATGCATTTGATGTATACCAATCATAGACTAGACACACTTTAAAATATAACAGGCACAAATCTCTTAACCTTAGAACATCTTAGTGGTTCTATTAGGGAATAAAATGGATTTCAATCTTGTTTCAATGGGGAAACTGATAAATTCATAGATTATTTAGGTAGCACAATATTATTATAACTGATATTTGTCTAGAACTTCAAGAACATTCCATTATCTCATTTTATTCTCACAAAAAAGTTATTTTTATTTTATAGAAGAGAAAACTGAGCTGCGGAGAGACTGATGTGTTTAGGCTCACATAGCTAATAAGAATCTGAGACAGGATTCAAATACAGGTCTTTCTGGTTCTAAAACTCAGTACTCTATATAAGCAGGATGCTCTGCTAAAGAAACTGTAGATAGATAAAAACTGGTTAAGTGTTTCTGCATAGAATTCAAAATTTAGCAAGCAGAACAGAGAAAGCAAAGTGCTATTTGAATCTGAAAAAGAAAGTATCAGTTTATATTGGGATGATCAAAGATGACTTCATGGAGAAGATAATATTTGAATAGGGCCTTAGAAAATGATAGGAAATCAACTAATAAAGATGGTCAAAACACAGGGAGGACAGTTAGGTGATGTGATGGATAGAGTAATGGTCCTGGAGTCAGGAGGAAATGAGTTCAAATCTGACCTTGGATATTTACCAGCTGTGTGACTCTAGGCAAGGCACTTCACCCTGTTTGCCTCAGTTTCCTCATCTGTCAATTAAGCTGGAGAAGGACATGGCAAACCACTCCAGTGTCTTTGTCAACAAAGCACCAAATGGGATCAGAAGGAGTAAAAAAATGACTCAACAACAACAAATGAGAACATAGAGGATATTCTAGGTATAGGAGATGGAATGAACAAAGGCACAGAGTTAGAAGAGGATAGGATTTGTAACAGGAGATGATGGCAAATAGCTGATTTTGGCAGCAAAAAGGGAATATGTGAAGGGGAAGTAATATGAAACAAATCTGGAAGATGTAAAGTGCCTTTGGGACTGGGCCTAATCCCTGTCAGTTCAACTTCCTGTGATTCCAAAAGTAATCTGGCAGCAGAGGGAAGTATAGATTGGAGGGACAGGAACCAGAGGAAAAAGTCTTGGGTTGCTCCTATGATTCAGGTTGGTAGGAGAAACTATGGTCTAGGGTTGTTATTGGAGAAGAATCACTAAGGTTTGAAAACTGACTGTAGGAGGTAAGGGAGTAAAAAGAATCAAAGATAAAACCAAGGATGAAAGCAATAGATAAGTAAGAAGAAGCAGATTTTGGGGAAGTAAGTTCCATTTTAGACATGTTAAATTTAAAGAATGAAGCAGTATAGTATAGCAAGTAACCACCTGCAGAGCCAAGTAAACTTAGGTTCAAGTTCCACTGTATGATCCCAAGCAAATCCCTCAACTTTCTGATGCTCAGGTAAGTGGCAGAGATGGCACTAACCTGAAATGGTAGAGGGAGTTTTCTCATCCACAAGTTCCCTATCTGAGTTCAGCCTCTATCTTAAGTTTGGGGTAATGGCTGGTATCCAGGTAGATATAAACAGCAGTTAGACATCTGAGACTAGTCGTGAGGAAAATGATCAGGACCATAAATTTAGGTTTAAAGTCACCTGCACCAAGGTCACTTGTTGAAGCTATAACAATGCATGAGATGACCAAACATTGGTTTGAGTTAGAGTGCAGTTTAGGATTTTTGGTGTTTTTTATTTTTCTGTGCTATCTTCTTAGCACAGATAACTGAGAGTTGACTGGATATGGTCTAGTGGTTTACATATTAGCCTAGACATAAGACATCTAGAATTTTAATCACAGTTTTGACAATTATTCACTCTTTGGAATTAATAAAACATTTAACCTCACTGCCCTAGTTTTCTAATCTATAATATGGGAAGGAAATAAGAAATACTTCTTTCCTAAAAGCACTTTATGAATATTAATGAGTTAATGTGTGCAAAGTGCTTTGAAGATGACATTACAGAAAAGCCAAGCATAATTCATTACAGCACTCCTAATGTGCAGTTGCAAATGCTATATGTAGTAATTGCTGGCTGTCTTCAGAAATTTATAACAGATTTACTTAGTTATGCATTTCTCCCAGGGGATGATTTTGTAATTCAGGGATATGTTCTGGAATGGGAAGCAATAATATATTACTAATCTCTCCTTTAAGCCATGCCTTGTTAACTGTAAAGATGATGGTTGTTTTTTCCTCAGTACACTTGCCAAGACCCGCCCCCCCCCCGCCTCCCCCCAACCCCAACAACAAGAACAAGAACATTGACTGTGAGTTTAGTTAATGCTCGACAAAGTGAATGCTTGACAAATGCTATTTGACTGAATGAGGAATTAAACTGTTAATATAATTCTTTTTAAAAAATCAATTAAATTACAAAGGAGGTTCAGACCTTCATTGGCAGAGGATTTCCTCATCTGACATTCTCCTGTATCAGTGAAATCATAGGTCAGTCCCTCTCCCTATAATTAAGGAATAAGTTGTAGTCTATCTCCTTTAAGTACAAAAACCAGTGGTTCCGAACGATTATACAGTGTTTATCCTTCTGAATTTGTGATGTTCCACTACTTGGAAAATACTGGTATGACCAACACTAAAGATCCATCAAAGTATCCAAGTATGGAAACTATGTTGCATAACAGACCTTATTTATCATCAAATGATTCACCTTTCTGTTTATTACAGGCAACCAACTGCTCTTACTTGGCTGGACACACAAGCCTTCCTTTGCCAACTGCTTATGGTCACAATGAAACAAAGGAGTATAGCGCACACATGCTTTCCTTAACGGCTCAAAGAAAAGAGACATCTTACCTAGCATGCAAACACATTTGGCATTCTGATCAGGGTTATCAAATGAGATTTCGCCACACCTCTGAAAGAGAAAGATGATGATTAAATTTAACTCAGGATTCAATATAAGTGTTTCCAAAACATTCATGTCTCACAATTATATAATGCAGTAAAGTTTGCAATGTGCTTTTCTCACAAAAGCTCTGTGAGGTAGGTAGGGCAAATATTTCTATTCCCTCTTTATAGAAGTAGAAATTGAACCTGTGAGCAATTTATGACTCGTTTGTTGATTGAATGACATATGACTATGTATATAATAATAAATAATAATAAAAACACATTTTATAGAAATTTAAGATTTGTCAAGGACTTTACCCTCATTATCTGATTTGGTTCTCATTATAATCCTGTGAGGTAGGTGCTATTATTTTTCCCATTTTACAGATGAACAAATGAGATCCAAAAAGGCTAAGTGATACACCCGAGGGTGTATTGACGCTAAATTTTCAAGGAAGGATTTGAAACCTTATTTTTTGAGTACAAGTCCAGTATTCTGGTGAGAATAGGAAGGCTGCCATTATAGATTTTGCTTCTTAAAATCTCCATAAAAATGATGATGATTTCTATGATGACTTATTCCTCTTATTTTCATTGACTATTTGAGTCTCCCCACATAGGTCATTGTCAAAGAGTCAAACCTCTGGGATGGGTAAACTAGGAATGTTTTTTATTCATCAAGAACAAATTATTCTAGGAGCTCTTCCTGTTACCTGCACAGAGCTAATTCTGTATGTTACCCTGAAGGGTCATGGTCAGACAAGCAGTCAGCTGAATCAAATGCTTTTCATTTTAATGGAAGGTGTACAGCCTACTTGGAAGACTCAATGGTTTGGTACTAATTTCATTCAGTTTTGGATCTCCTCCAATAGCTGGCATATTCAAAAAGGAAACCTCCCAGAGTTATAACCAACTCTCCAAAATTACCAAAAAAACCACACAGGAATAGCACTGGTCTCACTGACAATATGAACAGTGAGATTCTAAAGAAAGAGAGGAGTCTTAAGGAGTTAGGGGATATCTACTAAGACAACTAAGTCACGTCAATAGTGGTACTTTGATTCAACAATCATTAATCATTAATTTAACTCACTAATTATATAGTACTTATTAAACGTTTTGAATAGAGGTGCTAACAGAATGGTAAATATCTAATTTATGCCAACCTCATGCACACATCCCATGTATACTGCCTCCCCTCACTAACCCCATGATCATGCTGTCTTGGGATACTTGGAATTGAGAAAAAGAACTATCTGACTCAGTGTTTTTTCCCCATTACCTTTTTTTCTTCTCCTCAGGGGAATCATACCATATGATATCCCCTTTTCTTTCTTCTGTTTTTCATGGCTCATGGTCCAGTTAATTTCATCTGAAATGCTTTCTATCTCACACGTGCACAAACATTCTCTCCAAACACCTTCATTCTTCTCCTTTCTCACCTAACCTTGGATATATTACATTGGGTCCCCACAATAAGGAATGGGATCCAGAGTTCAGGTCACCAGTTCGGTCTGATTCCAAAGCTATCCAGCGTCCAGGGTAATATTGCGAGCTCTCTCAATTAGTTAATGATAGCTAACCCTTACATGGCACTTTTTAAGTTGGTAAAGTATTTTCTAAGTATCCTCCCAACAACACTGGGATATAAGAGTTCCTATTATCCCAATTTTAAAAATGGGGAAACTAAGGGACAGAGAAATTACGTGACTTTCCCAGGGCCACACAGTTAGTAAGTTCTCAAAACCACATGTGCACTTAGGACCTCCTGACTCCAAGTCCACCGTACATTACATAGATGATCTTTGGGGCCTCAACTCTGAATCCTGATGCTTCTATCATAGAATCTTGGCTTTTGAAGGAAACTTAGGGGTCATCACCAGTCTTCTATCTGATGTTCCTTTACTCCCTTTTCTAATATTTCCACAAGTAACTATCCATCTTCTCCCCAAAGAAACACATTCCAGTTTCCAACAGTGTGGCAGAAAGAACATTGGACTTATAACCAGAGGACCTAGGTTGTGTTCCCAATGCTAGTACTTACCAATGGCACAAATCTGATTTCACCACATCTTTTCTGCACCTCAGTTCTTAAAACACAACATCTTATAATTTTCCTGAATAAGGGCCCCTTCACACGAACTGGTTTCATCTACATGATGATTTACAAATGGGCTGATTTATATTCAGTGAAAAGGCATGAAGTGGGGATATGGCATGTCAAGGAATAGAAAGTAGATCAATGACAATGTGTCTTAGAGTGTGTGGAAGGGAATAAAGTGAAAACAGACTGGAAAGTTAGGAAGTGGCCATGCTGTAAATAAATGTTTGTTGAACTGACTTGTACAGACTACACCACAGGATTTTTTTGTGAGGAAAGTACTTCATGGTCCTCAAGTACTATGAGTTCATCTTAGGTATAACCATATTTTTTTTTACCATTTTGTTGTAGATTTTAGAAAATATTAAGCATTATTTCATCTCCTTTACATTTATTTTTTAAAATGTTTATTTTATTTCTCATTTATGAAATCACACAAGCATTTCCATAACACAGTAAAACAACAAAAAGATGGTTGCATATGAAACTGCAGACCCACTGGGCACAACTTGCCATTCCTTTTAAATATATAATCAATGTATCATGCAAATTTTTTTCTCCCCCCATCCTAGAAATGTCTACCATTGGATAGTAATATGTAAAATATATGTAAAAGCATTCTAAACATACTTCTATTTATCAGTTCTTTCTCTGGATGCAAATACTTCAAATGTCCTTAGTAGTTAATTTGGATATTTATAATATCAAAATAATTTAGTTGCTCAGATTTGCTCTTAAAACACTGTTTTTAGTACACACAATGTTCTCTTAGTTCTGCTTATTTCATTCTGCATTGTTTTGTGCAAGTCTATTCTAAAATCAATGAGTTCATCATTTCTTATAGCACAGTAGTATTCCATCATGATCATATATGACAACTTGCGTAGTTATCCCCCAATTCATGGGCATCCTCCCAATTGTCAGTTCTTTATCACCACAAAGGGAGCTGTTATAAATATTTTAGAACATATAGATTCTTTTCCTTTTTCCCTGATCATTTTTGGAAGCAGAATTAGTAGTGATATTACTGGGTCAAAGGGTATATACAGTTTTATAACTCCTTTCCAGATTGCTTTCCAAAATGGTTGGATAAATTCACAATTCTACCAACAGTGAATTAATGTTCAACATTTGTTAGATTTGATCTATTATTCTAGTTTGTTGATATCTTTTGGGATTCCATTTAATTTATCCACCAAATTAATATTCCCTCTGACCTCTCAACTGTATGTCATCTTCAAATGTGATATGTGTGACATCTATGTTTTTAAACTAACTCATTAATGAAAATATTGAAGACAAGAAGTCTAAGGATGGAAACTTTCGTTGTGCCAGTAGAAACCTTCCCTTGTGGTCCTACTTGTGCCTGGGATTGTACTAGTTATTAGGGATACAATGACAAAGGTGAATAGTCCCTTCCTCCAAAGGACTTAGATTCGAATGGGGGAGATAGCATATGGATACATTGGTATGAAGAATACATTTAAGATAACCTGGGAATAGACACTAGCAGCTTGTGTGGGAAAAAGAGAATTAAGAAAAATCTCATGGAGAAGGTAGCACTTGAGCTGAAACCTGAAGGAAACCAGGGATTACAAGAAGCAGATATGGTCCATGGAAGTCAGTCAAAGGAAAGGCATGGAGATAGGCTATGGAGTGTTATATACATATGAGGAACAGTTGGATGGACAATTGGCTGGATGTAGATGGGAGAGTATGAGGAGGAGAGTAATGTATCATAAAGTTGGAAGATAGGATGGGTTCAGATTGAAAAGGTTGTAAATGTAAAACGAGTTATATTTGATCTTGGAGGACACAGGGAGCCTTTCAAGTTTTATTGGACCAACTAGTTGGTTCAGAGGACAGAGCACCGAGTTTGGAGTTGGGAATACTTATCTTCCTGAATTCAAATCTGGCCTTAGACACTTCCTAGCTATGTGACCCTGGGTAAGTCACTTAACTCTGTTTGCCTGAGTGTCCTCATCTATCAAATGAGCTGAAAATGATAAACCACTCCAGTTTCTTTGCTAAGAAAACCCCAAATGGGGTCACAAGGAGTCGGGCACGATTGAAGGATGACTGAACAACGACAAGAGTTTACTGAAAAGTAAATTGACATGACCCTCAATTTAGGGAAATCACTTGTGACTATATCAATCAATAGTTAAATAGAGTATGGATTGGAGAGAGAAAATTCAAGCAGGGAAATAATTAGAAAACTTTTTCAATAGGCTGGGTAAAAGCATAAAGACATGAATTAGGTTTCTATGTGAGTAGACAGAAGAAGAAAGATGTGAGAGATATTGAGGACATCATATTCATTAGACGTGGGGATTTATTGGATATGTCAGGTAAGCACAGAATCAAGGATGGCACCAAGGTGGTAAACCTGAGTAGTTAGGATCATGGTGTCTTTGACAAAAATAGGGAGATTCAGAAGAGAGGTCTCTTTTTTTAAAATGAAAGTTCTGTTTTTTAAATGTTGAGTTTGAGATGGTACAACACTCAAAATATCCAATAGGTACTTGGTAATGTGGGTCCAAGTACAAAACTTTGGGGTACTTGTCATAGGTGATGATGTGGCACTCTGAAAGGGAGAGATCAAACAAGAAGAGAACCCAAAAAATACAATGTCATGAAAACCAAACGAGAAGAGAGAATCAACAGCGCCAAATATTGCAGAAAAGTCAGGAAGGATGAGAATCGAGGAAAGGCCATCAGTATTGGCAATGATGTCATCTCAACCTTCCTTAGGTATAGCTACTTAATTTAAAATTAAGCCAATTATGCTACAATGCAGTCTACACTTACTGTATCAGTTTTATCCTCAAGAATATACAAAAAGGAAGATTTTGTAAAATGTTTTGCTGAAATCCAGATACCCCATGTCCACATAGTAATTTTATGCTATGTAGAGAAGTAGATTTCCCTATTTTACTACATCACATCATCCACAGATGTTCTGAGAAAGCAATTTGACCTTCCTGATCAGCAACAGCGGAATCAATTTAATTTGCCCCAAAGCCTAAGTGCTATGAAATTTGGAATATTTTATTATTTCTGTCACATAGATGCAACCCTAGATTTGTGAGTATCTGGATTACAAATGAACCTTTCTCTTGGGAAGCTCCTATTAGATTTTTTTTCTGGCTACAGCTAGCATGTATATGATGCTTTACAAATATTCATTTGATACTTACAATAGCTCTGGGAATTAGTTGTTATCATCCAAATTTTATGAATGAGGAAATTGAGGTAAGAAGAGGTTAAATGACAAGTCCAGGGCTACCCAGTTAGTAAATTTCTGAGGTCAGATTTAAATTCAGGTATTCTTGAACCCAGGCCCAGTGCTCTAGCCATTGTACTACTTAGTTAACTATATCTAGTTACCATCTAGATATTTGGAAGGAGAAGTAATAATAAAGTTCACTTTCTAGCCCCTCTTTTTCCATCTCAGTTCTGGCGAGGAGGCTTGATTTTCAAAAAGGCCCATAATGTGCCTGAATTAAGTAGTCAGTAACAGAGTAGGATCTTCCTAAGTCAAAATTGGATTGTCCTTTAAAATGAGATGACTTTCCCAATCAGATTTAGCAAAGAACTAAATGTACAATGTATAATTTTGTCTATAACTTTCAGTGGGAGGAGCAAGGCAGTCCACAAAAATGTTAAAAGAAATAATAGCTGATATGTATCACTTTAAGATTTTCAAAGTGCTTTTAGAAACCCTAGCAAAAATAACTTTAAAAAGACTTTAAAATCAAATGAAAGAGATGGAGGAAAACTAAAAAAATAAGAATAATTCAGAAAAACAAGAAGATATATGTAGATATACACAAAAGAGAGTCAACCAATTAGAAAAGGAGATCCAGAACCTTAAGGAAGAAAATGATACCTTGAAAATTAGAACTGGGCAAGGCAAAGCCAGTAAAGTTATAAGAGATCAAGAAAGAATTAAACAAAATATGAATAATGAAAAAAATAGAAAAGAAAGTGAAATAACATAAGCAAAACAACTGATCTGGAGAATAGATCAAGGAGAGAAAACAAGAATAATTAGACTATTTGAAAATCATGATCAAAATAAGAATCTTGATACAATAGTACAAGAAATAATTAAAGGAAATTGTCCTGAAGCATTAGAACAAGGAAAGGAAAGTTGAAATAGAAAAAAAATCTATCCAACGCCACTTGAAAGAGATCCTATGAGGAAATCTCATAGTAAGTCATACAGTCAAATTCCAAAACCCCCAAGTAAAGGACAAAATATTTAAAGAAAAATCAATTTAAATATGCTGGTGCCACAATTAGAATCATGCAAGACCTAGCAGTGGAGACATTAAAGGAACACTATATATCAAAGAGGAAAAAAAACTGGGACTCTGGCCAAAAATTTCATACCCAGCAAAGTTAAACATAATGATGAATGAAAAAAAACATGGACATCTGGTCAACTGTCAGACTTTTAAGACCCTTAAAAAAAACCAACCTGAACTTAATAGAAGGTTTGACATACAAAAGTCAAGAGAAACATAAGGTACATACTAAAGGCTGATTACAAGAAATTCAATAAGGATAGACTCTTTACTTTTCGTATCTGTAAAATGTATACATGTCTAATATTGTCACTAGTAATTGGATAGTTTGTAAGAAAAATTGGGTTAGACCTGAGTATGATATGACTTTAAGAAGTAAAACCAATTTGGAACAGCTCAAAAGAACAATTATTTTATACAAATGAGATGCAAGAGGAAGAATTGATAGAGAGGAATTAGATGGGGAGGAGGGCTGGTAGTTCTGGTAACTTGCTTTCATTGGGTGTGGGTTTAAGAAAGAACAATTATTATACATCTAAAAGAGTATAGAAGTCTTCTAAATTCAGAAGAAATAAAAAAAGGGGATAGGGAGCGGGGAGAGGACAAGGAAGAAATCTTTAGAGGGGAGGATGAGGGAATAGGTTGAAGGGGGATTATAGAAGGGTCTGATCAATGGGAATGGAAAGATAAGGGAGGGATTTCTAGAGGAGAGGGTAAGGGAGTAAGTTATGGGGGCTACAGAAGGGTGTTTAGATTTATGGGACTGGGAGGATAGGGGAGAGATCCTTGGCGGGTAAGATAAATAATAGGAGGGCAAAGTAGAGAATAGAAGTCAAATAGAGGAGTCAGGAGGGATAGGGATCAAGAGATATGTACAGACATAAAAACAAAGATCAGGAATAGAATTTGTTAAGGAAAGTATATGTTTATATATGTATGTAAATATGTATATATATGTGTATGTGTATATTTATATAGTAGTATATCTGCACTTAATTGTAGCCTTGGGGGAGAAAGAGGGGAGGAAAGGTGGGAAAAAGAATAAAATAAAAAACACAGTAGAGTACAAAAGAAAACTTGTAAGGAAGCAAAGGACAGCTTTCAACCCAACTTATAGTATTTATCATACAGACTTCCTTGAAATGAAAATTTACACATTTTGAATTCTTTCTTTTGCTCTGCTATGTACATGGCATTTTTTTCTTTTTCTTACTTTGTATATGTTTTTTTTCTTCTTTTCTCTATTCTGTATTTGTGTTCTGGTATTTGAGTATAAAATAAAATTACTTCCCCCCAATAAAGAAACTCTAGCAAGAGAGAAGGTAATTACAAATGACTGGGCTGTCTATACAGGAAGTAATAAGACTATGGTAGATATATACTGAACTTTTACTCTGTAAGTTTTTATCTTTCTTTTCCTTCTTCCCTCTCACTCCTTTTCCTTTTCCTCTTCTCTTTCTTCCTCCCCTTCCCCCACCAATAGGGTGCATGACTTCATATCAAGTAATCCTAATAAACTGTAAATAAGTATTAATTTGTAAACTCATTCCAATTTTGTAGGAATGCTTGCATCTATGTATTTAGGATTATCATGAAAAATATATATCCTTAATTTATATGTCACTGTAAAAATAGATGTACATGTTTTCTACTGACCTAGAAATTTCCTTGAACATCCAAACACTTACTAATCCTCTTTAAATAACCCCTTTTCTTTAGCCCTCTTTCGTATCATCCCAGGATTGTGCTAAGTGACATGAAACTCACCTCTATCTTCTATCGCGCATTTGTTTGTCTCAAGAGTGGCAGGTTGACAAGTATTAGTCACTATACATACTACCCTAAGTGCTGCTATTGCTGGAACATCTATTTTCTATTTACCCTCACCCTACTCTCTACCCAACCTTGTTACCTCAACCATCTGGTGCCATAATCCCTGCCGGAGCCCTTGACGGAGCTACCAAGACTAAAGGTAAGAAAATCTGAAGTTATTCCCTCCACCCACCCCTCAACTATGACTACCAGTAAAAAAAAAAAGTGAAGTCAACAAATGAATAGCATTTATTGAGATTTACTTTGTGCCAGGCATTGTACTAAGAACTGGGGATACAAAGAAAGGCAGTGTCTGTCCTCAAGGTGTTCACAATTTAATGGAGGAGACAATATGTAAACAACTATGAGAAAACAGTATATATTCAGGGATAATTTGAAGATAATCTCAGAGGGAAGGTTCTAGCAGTAAATGGGATGATGAAAGGCTTCTTGTAGAAGGGGAAATTTTAGCTGATCCTTGAAGAAAGCCAGAAAAACCAGGAAGGAGAGACAAGAAAGGGAAAAACCAGAGACAATAATTCTTGTCTATCTATCTTACAAGGTTTTTATGAGAAAAAAAGTGCTTTGTAAACCTTGAAGTTTGCCATAGTGAATAAAGTTCTGGACTTGGGAATTAGGAAATTCTGCCCTTGAATCTTATTAGCTATATGTAACTACTTCAAGCCTCAATTTCCTCTTTTGTTAAATTAGGCAATTTGACCAGATAGTAAGAGTTCCTTCACTGTGAACATCAGCTACTACTGTCAGAGTAAAATCAACACTAAGGTAGAATAAGTTAAAAGGATAAAAATGAGAAGATATGTCATGCCACTAAAAAAATAAATCCAACTCACCTCTTTTAAAGAAATTATTAATCCCCCCCAAATGGCAAACAGATACAAGGACATTATTCCTTGAGGAAGTTTAATCACGGTGAATTGATAATTATCACAACGAGACTCAAAGAATGTTATCTTCTTGTAAGTAAGCATCGTTTCTTGGGGCTAGTATCCCCAGCACCTAACACAGCGACTGGCACATAGTAGGTCCTTAACAAAAGCGTATTGATCAGCTGACCAAAAAAGTCTAGAAATGGCCTCAGAGGCAGCAAGTGCTTCATATCTTTGCCAAGACAAGGGCAACACTACAAACAAACAATATAAACTAACTTGTAAAATTATGGTGGCCGATATTGGAAGATCATGATCAGTTTTGTTTCATGAGAGAATGAGAAGTAGTAGAAGGAGCAACAAATTTATAGAAAGTTGGATGACATACTCAAGTCAGATCATCCAGAGTACATATAAGGAAGAAACCACAGCCAAAACAGATTCAAAATGGAAAAGAATGATCACGTTTGAGACCACAAACAACTTTCTCCATTAATGAAAATGGAACTAATAGAGTTGGACTTTTACCATCGTAGCTCCCACTGTACTGCATCAAGAAAATATAGTATTGAGGGAGGAACAAATCTGTTGTCCAGATCACAATATTCAATGGGAAAGACAGCTCATACAGTTCATTTGTTGGGATGAATTTTGGAAAGAAACTTAAAAAGGGTTATTTTGAAAAGAAGGGTGACCACAAGATATACTGCATTTAGGAAACTATGCTGTGTTTTAATTGACACCTAGTCACTCTCTGGACTTGGTATAGGAAACTCCCAGGGGAAGAAACGCCATCTGCCAATGAAAGCAGTTTAGTAGTGTAGAAATTGTACTGGACCTGGAGTCAAGAATACCTGAATATAAATCTGGCCTCAGATATTTTCTAGCTCTGTGACCCTGGCCAAGTGACTTAATCTGCTTGCCTGCCTCCGTTTCCTCATCTGTAAAATGGAGAAAATAACAAAGCACCTGCCTCCCAGGGTTATTGTAAGAATCAAATGAGAAAATACTTGTAAACCACTTGATAAAGTGCCTTATGTTGGCTGTTATATATGGTCTTACACATTTGGGTAGACTCGCACTGAGCGGTGAGGTGCGCAGAGTAACACAGCGAATTATGTGTTAAAGGCAGAACTGAGAATTTCTGGTTTGGGGCCGTTATTCCACATGTCTCTCATTATTCTATTATTAGTATTATAAAACCTCTAGTGTTATGAATTTTATAGGTTTATTCATGAAGCGGCTCAGTTACACCATAGACCAAATAGACTTCCGTGAATGAATTTAGAAGCCTCAGCATTACCAATGACATAATTTCTACGGAAAAAATATGGTGTAAGTTCCACATAACTGAATTATGGGTCAAATTTGGGAATGTAGCCAGAGCTGTAAGTAGGGTGGGGCCTCTGAAGGTAAGGCTGAATTTAGAGGATGCCAAATTTAATGAGTACTTGTAGTCCTCTCCCAGTGGAGAAACAATAGCACTTAGCACTTCATTAGCAAGTATAAAGGGATTTATAATAATTCATTTTAAAAGGAAGTTACCCACTATAGTTGTATGAGAAAAGTTCTGGAACAAAATTTGTGGAAAGTGAAAATTATCATTCTATGTATACAATCTGAGAAGCTTTTCTACCGTTAAGAAATTTAGGGGCAAAGGGGATTTTAAAGCTCAAATTTAATCTTACAAATCTTTGGTCTCTGCTATGCACAAAGACAGATGGGAAATTGAACTTCCATTTTTCCTGAATCTTTTATTCCACAACTGGACTCAGAGAAAGCAGCCAGGAACCAAGGGCCAGGTTGGCTCTGTCCAACAAAGGGGATGGTGGAAAGAGAAGAGTGGCAATTTTTTTGGGGGCAGACTGACAAAGAGTCCTTCAGAAACAGCCCGGAGTCAGTCATCCTGGATTTTATTTTTAGCTCCTCTACTGACCTAGTAGGGTTTTTTTTTTGCTCATCAAGTTATTTGATCTCTTTATGCTTTATTTTTCTTATTCGTAAAATGAAGATAATATATAATAATATATGATGTTATTATAATAATATAATTAACAATACAATATAATGAATAATCAATATAATATATATATATAATACATATGTATAAAATATAATAATAATATGTACCACATAAGCAAGTATCGGGTGTATATGAAAATTGATGATCCACTGAGTCTGATCTTATTTCCAGGGACAGAGTAAAGTGTTCCCTTTTGGGTGGTGCGTTAAGTGCTTAAAACCCTTTAGAGATCACTAAGACCTATTTATTTAATTACTTCTTCCACTAATTTATGCCTTTCTGATTTAAATGAGTTAACTTTTTAAAAAGTCATTTATGCTGTTCCAGACAGGAACAAATCAAGAATTTCTAACATGATAAAAAGGAGCACTGGATAGTCATACTTTGGCCCAACAAGGGAAAATTTCAGGAAGACTCGTTTACTATTAACTGCAAAATAAGGAGGCCTCTTTTGGTGGTCTCTCCTTTTTTTAAAGCCCTCTTTATTGCAAGGTCAGTATGGGCTGCTAGTAGCCCTATGGCATTCTGAAATGCTAAGTGCTACATTACGTAACCGATCTTTCAGAGCACTGTGGGTGTTGAGAGCTGTAGAGAGGGCTCGTGTTTTAATTCAGGTTCATGAAGAAATCTGAGGGCAGCTTCTACCACATTCACGGAGCATGCATTCCTTTCCTTCTCAGGTTCACTGAACAGTCAAGCTAAGGGGGAGTTGGGGTGAATCACTGCTCCGAAGAAAGATATTTTTCTCTTCCCCTGCCACAGGAGCTGCAGAAGTGACTGCTCATCTCATAACGAGTTCCTGTCCTGTGAATGCATTGTGTTATAAAGTTACCTGATGACGGTAACAGATTTTCATTCAATGCCCAGAAGAGAATCTGATTGCTTTGCAGACATCAAAGTAACCAGATTCTTTCCACCGTCTTTTCTCATCAATCCTGGCATTTACTCAAGCCAAAGCAGTGATAGCCCATCAGCTGCCAGACCTAGAATGGCCTTACCCTTGCTGCGCAACTCAGGGGCATGACCCAAGTTAGGAGATTAGCTGGGGCTGTAACCTTGGCTCCGAGGAAATAGAAGACTCTAAGATTTGCCATAATGGAAAATCAGATGAGATGACATAAGCCTACCAAATTCTGTCTGCCAAATTCTAAACCTGACTGTTGAGCTGTAGTCCCAGTGAAGGAGCAGAGGAAGGAAGCAGATCTGAACTTTTAAATGATGGCCAGTAAGACATAAAAAATTAGTGCTGGAGTGAGGAAAATATGTCATTCTTGAGAAGCTAACTTTTCCGTATTCCTCTTGGATGGAATATATGTTTTCTGAGTTTCACTTCAGCTCTCCCTTCCATGTTTTTATTGCCTTGGTTTTGGAAACTTGGTTGAGTGGAGTCAACACAAGCAAAATGGTGGGGGCGGGGGAAGCTTAGGCAACTATCTGGGTAATTAAGGCCCTGAACCCTGTTAGTTCAAATATGGAAGTATTCTTATTAATACCTATCTAACTTGTCTAAACTGATAACAATATTTTAAAGGGGTACGAGACTTTTCAACTTTTAAAACATTTGCTTTTGTTATTTTATTTCATCACTACAACTGCATAGATTGGGAAGGTATTATCTCCTTTCAACAAAAGGAAACTGAGGCCGAGAAAAGTTGAGTGAATTACCTACGACCATGGACAAGTGAGAGGTAGAGTTAAAATTACTACGTTTACTGACTCCCCAGGTCTTGATTGCACTAAATCAGATATCTGAGAAAAATGACTTTGCTTCACTTTTGCCCATGTAGACACAAGCTGATAGGTAGGAAAGGAACCTCAGAAGTCTTCCAGCTCAACTTCTTCATTTAACCGACAAGGAAATGAAAGTCTACAGATCTAACCTGACTTGCCTAAAGTCCCACAGATAGTAAGTCAGTCAATAAGTAGTACATATGTGTCAGGTGCATAGTAGGTGCTTAATAAATGTTTATTGACTGACTGATTGCCAGACACTGTGCTAAATACTGGGGATACAAAAAAAGAAAAGTTAGTTCCTGGCCTCAAGGGGCTTACAGTCTAAAGGAGGAGAAAACAAAGCAAATAAATATATAAAAAGTACATCCAAGATAAATAGGAAATAATGAAAAGAGGAAAGGTACTAAAATTAAGAGAGGTTAGAAATGAATTTTTGTAAGAGATAGGATTTTAGTTGGGGCTGGAAGGAAATCAGAGAAGCCAGTAGGCAGGCAGAGATGAGGAGGAAGAGCATTACAGGCAGGGGTGGGAGGTGGGGGAGTAGGGTGGATGAGAGGCAGCCACCTGAAGCCAAGGGATGGAATGTTTTGATTGTAGAACAGCAAGGTGGCCAGTGTTACTGGATGGAAGAGTAAAGGTGAAGAATAACATGTATGAAGACTGAAAAGGTGAGAGAAGTAGATTATGAAGGACTTTGAAGGCCAGAAGATTTTGTATTTGATCCTAGAGGCAATAGAGAGCCAATGGAGTTTATTAAATGGTAGGAGAGGGAGGGGGTAATACCATCAGATTTACACTTCAGGAAAATCACTTTGGTGGCTTCATGGAGGATGGACTGGCATGGGAAATTACCTGAGGCAGGTAGACCCATCATCTGGCTGTTACAGTAGCCCAGGAGTGAGATGATAAGGGTGTGTACCAGACTGTTGGCAGTGTTCAAGAAAAGAATACATTGCAAACTGGCAGAGCTGGGATTCAAACCCAGGTTGTTTGAGGTCAAATCCAATACTCTTTCCACTGCATCCCAAACCATCATGAATGCACTTTATCTTAGGACATGGTACATTTATCTTTTCTCAATAAAGAGAGTAATGGGAGGAGGAAGGAAGGTGGAAAAATGGAGAAGGAAAGAAAAACTGAGGATGTGGAGTGGATGGTGGTGCCTCAGACCCATAATTGGCTGGTCCTGCTTTGAGACCTTTGTAAGTATGAAGTTAGCCAACAGATCTGTCATAATCTTTTCTGATAGTAAATTTCTCAGCAGCTCCTTTCCGCAACAATAATTTTAAAAAAAGAAGTAACAAAAAGAAAACGAATAAATCAAACTCTAGACATTGAAATAGTTGCTCTAGGAATTCTAAAAGACAAAAAAATTCTAAATAAAAAAAATAACAACTAAGGTTATTTGCTTTCTGTTTTCCCTTTGGGGAAATGCGTAAGAAACATTTCTGAAATAAATAATTTAAAAGCTCCTTTTCCTAAGAAGTTTGCAGTTGCCTTTTCTTTTGGGCACTGCCTGGCTACAAATGACTTTTAGAAATTCTCTCCATTTTCTAAAGGCTTTCAAATAACACTCTGGAGATGAATCTGCCAGTGAGGAAGGCCTCCATGCACCTTGAGAGGGTGGGGTCTCACTTCCATGGCACTTACAGTGTATTTTCCAAGAGCACATTTGCGGTTTCTTGACGCATTTTCTGTGGTAATAAATTTTGCTCCTGTTAATGGGTAAAAGGTAAATGTTTTATGCAGAATGAAGCTAGCTGTTTAAAAGTCTTGTGTCTTTCTTCATTTTGCAATATGTGCTGTTTGGGGTTGAACCAAACCTAGAACAATTCCTGCTTTTAAAAACAGCTTTGTTAGACTGTTTAGTGTGGAAGCTAACAGAAATATTTGTTGCTTTTCTGGAAAACTGACAGGTAGTGGAGAATCTGGGAAGGAATAAGTCATTCCTTAATTCTTTTCTTTCTTTCTTTTTTTTAAACAGTGGTTGCTATTCATTTTAAAGTACCATGGAAATTTTCAGAAGAGAAAAAGTACAAGTAAAACAAATTTGTGCCACACACTTAAGAAAAAAAAACATTCTACAGGTTGGGTTTCAAACTTATTGACTTGATTATTCTGAATAAGAAGAGATCATCGCCTAACTACTTGCATATGAAAGTCAATCAAACAACGGGGACAGAACTGCCACAAGTCCCTTAGCTCCTTCATTGCTCATGCTAATCTAGGGATCCCCAGGTAGAAAAATAATGAAAACATCTTGGTACTGGGAAAATAGAGCTGAAAAATTTTACAAAAGTTGATGCTAATTCTTCATAGCAAAGGGAATTTCACTTATTAGGTTACAAATGTTTCTTTCTCATAAGAATATGCCAGCTTTACATGCCAGTTTCAATTCACATTTACTCAACAAACATGCAACAAATATAATAGTTCTATCCTAATTTCTAAGGCTAAGGGTTGAGGCTGTGATTTTTGTTGGCATAGGAAACTGCCTCTATCACTGTAGGTCAGCACTTTCCCTGCAACCTGTCTAGAATATACAGAGATTAAGCCCAATGCCACACAAGTATGGAAGAGATGAGGGTGGAACCATGGCTGACTTTAAGGGCAGCTCTCTACTCATCATGCCATTCTGATTCTTACCTGACCTAATGGAGTTTGTAATTTACTTTTCTTCAGTCATATCTGTGATCCCTTTTGGAGTTTTTTTGGCAACGGTACTGGAGTGATTTGCCATTTCCTTCTCCATCTTGTTTTACAGATGAGGAAACTGAGGCAGACAGGATTAAATGAGTTGCCCAGGGTCACACAGTTAGTAAGTGTCTGAGGCCAGGTTTGAACTCAGGAAGAAGAGTCTTCCTGAGTCTCGGATAGAGTCTAGACTCTATCCACTGTGCCACCTGCTTGGAGGTGATAAAACATACATACAAATAAATATAGTCCATGGCAAAGTATGATGGGGAAAAATATTCAAATAAAGTGGCCAAGGCAAATTTGAAGAAGGGATTGCTTTCAGTGGAAAAGAGCCAGGAAGTCTTCAAATTACACACGAGTTGGGCCTTGTTGTTTATTCTTCCTTCTGAAAGAGTACCAATTACATCGGAAGGGTGATTATCTTGACTTGTGAGGGAATTGGGTTTAAGTGAGGCAGAGCTGTGCAAAGTCATCAGCCTCACAGTCTCCTCCAGAGTCACCAGAGTCTAATGGCAAGACAGTAAGCAAGACAACTGGTAGTTGTATTTCATTCTATACACAATGGAAAGACACACTACAGGTTGATCCACTGAATATTAATTACATGATTAGACCTGTGCATTAAGATTATTTTGGCAGTTGAGTGAAAGGTAGCCTGGAGAGTGGAGAGATTGTAGGGAGGACAACCAGCCTAAAGTCGATCACTGTACTTTAGGTGATGGATGACAAAGGTCCAGACTATGGCAAGTGTGAAGGGAGACTAGGGGATGACTGAAAGTGATATAATGGAGGAAGAATGGGCAGAGATGGACAAAGGATTGGATGTGGGTGGGAGGAAAAAGTGAGTCAAAACTGATTCTAGTGTTTTGAACCTGGGTCACTGAGATAGTAGCATCCTGCTCTATTATTTCTATTTACTACTATCATAAAGAAATAATGCAAATCTACCAAGAGCACAAGTACCCCTCATTTGGGTAGGAGCTCTGATTTCATTGGTTTAGGAAACTAATGCAGAATAATATCTGGTCTGAATCTCAGGGTCTTACCCAGAGCACTTAGAGGTTAAAAGACTTGCCCAAGGTCACACAGAGAGTATGTGTCAGAGGTAAGACTTGAACCAAGGTTTTCTCAACTCTGAAGCTGGTCTCCTATCCTATGCTATGGCACTTTTTCCTTCATTTATCTAAATACAATTATTATAGTAGGGTTTTCAATCAAATGAATTTCACTTACAAGACTTCTATTTTTTCATTCATTTTCATCACACTACAAGTCACAATAGGTAATAAAAACCAATTGAGAATTTAGGGAATCTTTTTTCAGATGATCTCATTAAAGAAAGAGTATCTACTACTATTGCTACCAATAATATTTCAGTATTTAAATTGTCTTGTTCTGTACTCAAACACAGATTTCAAAATAAAATAAAAGTGAATGGGAAAATATACTAGGGTCTCAGAAAGTCTGGTAATCTCATCATCTGTGTCCTTGCCTTACATTTCCCTGTAGACATAACATTCCCCAAAGCTTTCTTAAAATGTTTTTTTTTAAACCAGCTCCAAAGAGCTTTACCATTTCCTAATGTATTTTTCTATACTTTTCTCCTCACTTAGACTTTGCTTCTTTTCAGACAAAATGTGATTTTCTTCATGAGGATATAAGCACCTTAAGGGCAGGGGATTGTTTTATTTTTTATCTTTGTATACCCAGCACCTAGCAGATTGCTTGGCCTATAGTAAATGCTTAATGAAAGTTTCCTGATTTATCAATTGGGGGCAGGGATTGTTAAGCTATTTGTATTCTAAACACTTCGCACAGTGTCTCCCACATGTTAAATTCTGAATAAATATTGGGTTTTACAGAACAGTAATATGTATTAATATGGCATTCTGTGATTACAAAGCACTTTCAAGCCTTCTCTCATCTGATTGTCATAAAAGGCTTGTGAGATTGATAAGTTGGGCATTACTAAAATTATTTTCAATTTACAGAAAAGGAAATTTAGACTCTATACAGATTATCTAAGGTCACACAGCTGCTAAGTGTGACTAATTTTAGGACTAAAATTCAAACTCAGGTTTTCTAATTCCAAGTCTTAGTCTTACTTTACTAAGACTCATAAAGTTGAGTGGAATTGCTCAGCATCCCATGGCTAAGAAATGACGAAGCTGAATCGTCAAACTCAGGACTTCTGACTCCAAGGCCCGATCTTTTCACACTATAACAGTTTTCCATCTGTTTGGATTTCCAACATTATCTAGTTTGTTGCTATGTCCATGAAACAACTTTCAAGACACAGCACCAAACAGAGCTAAGGATTGAAGTCCTTGCTTAATTAATGAAGGCTCTCTCTATTGCCTACTGAAACAGCAGTAGTTGTTCAGCTACTAACTAATGATTGACTAGGATCTGAAAATTAGTGGATGGTGCATGGGGTTTACCATTTCGTTCCCAGTCTAATAGTTTATCTATATATTTAAATTTGTGGCTGTCCCCTTCAGGGATAAACATAGCAAAATACTATAGAAATTGGTTCACCATTGTCAGTCAGTCAATAGACATTTAATAAATGCCTACTATGTGCCAGGCACAACGCTAAGAGCTGGAGCTTCAAAGAAAGGCAAAAAACAAAACAAAAAAACTCCCCAAAACAGGTCCTGCTTTCAAGAAAGTAACAATCTAATGGTGGAGAAAACCCAAAACAGAAAAAGCAAAGGTGGGGAAAAGCGGGAAGGGTAGTATGCTTAGGACATGATTAAGTCCAGAGGCTTGGAGGGGCAAGTCTATGGAAATGAAAAGATGGATGTCCTGAGAGCCCAATTTAAATAGAAGATCCTGGAGGAGTTTTTGGCTCTATCCTCCAGTCTCTCATCCAAGAGAGTAAAGGGCCTCAGGGGTGAGGGTTGGGGGAGGCACTAACAAGGTATGAGTTCTAGCATTGTAAGATCGTTCTTACAGGGTGATGAGGTTCAGGGGACCTCATGGAGTTGAGAGGAGCCCAGAAGGGTGGAGAAAAAGGGGTCACTGTTAGACTATTAACTACTTGTGAGCATTTTGCCATAAACTATCTAGTATGAAAAGTCTATTCTAGCTGGCTAGAGCAGTAGGAAAAAAAATGGTGGCTCTGTTCCTTCAAGTCTATTAGAGACACACTTCATAAATTCCTTAAATTAGGTTTACTGCTGGATGTATCTCTGTTAATAGTAAGATTACCTGTTCTCTAATACTTCCATTTAAAAAAAATTTGCCTTATAATACTCTGAGTAAGGCAGCCTGCTGTCATGAACACAGAGCTGGTCTCACATCCAGGGAAACCTGGTTTCATGTCCCTCCTCTGACACATATTGGCTCCGTGATGCTAGGCAAATCACTTAACTTTCAGTATCCTAGACAACTCTATAAGAGTATAAATTATAGAAAAGTGACAACCTATAAAAATAGAAGGAATTTGCTCAGTTTAGAATTCCCTTTACTAACAGTGGCACAGTAGATAGAGTGCCAGGCCTGAAGTATCCACTTCCTGACTTCAATCTGGCCTCAGACGCTTGGTAGGCTGTGTGACCCTGGCAAGTTATTTCATCCTGTTTGCCTCAGTTTCCTCATCTGTAAAATGAGTTGGAGAAGGAAATTGCAAACTACTCCAGTATCTCTTCCAAGAAAAACCCCAAATGGGATCATGAATAGAAGTCAGACACAACTGAAACAATTAACAAGAAATACTAATAAAATCACAAACCACACTACAGTAACACCTTACCTAGGTCCAGAGTTTTACAACTGACAAAGAACTTTTATACGGGTACCTGTGTGCATTTATTACAAGTCTCGCAATAATTTGAAGTAGGCAGGGAAAATATGGTTATCCTTACTTCTAGATAAGGAAACTAAACTAGTAATCAATGGAATAAAAAAATTGGAATGCTAGAACCCCAGTCTTTGGACAGGCCGGTACTCTTTTCTCTTTATCATACTGAAAGCAGAGGCCTTAGCATATGCCCTTTTCCATGTAACCATAGGCCTTATGTCCATTTCCATGGAAAGTTCCACTGGTCATCAGATCAGGGAGATTCTCTGCTCACACCAATGACACGTTATTGAAGTGATCTAATATATAGATAAAATCTGAGGTAACATTATGAATCTAGGAAATATTCTCTTCCATGAGACCACCTTCCCACATAAAATATAACTTTCCACAAGCTCAGACCTGGCTTTTGAAATGGTGTTAATTGTTCAGGGTGGTATCTCAGCACAGAAAATGAAAACTAGAAAAATAACCTGGGTCAATGCCACTTCTATTTCTCCTACTCTATGTGGTTCTAACCAAATTAAAGCCTGTATGAAGATTCTGAAGAGTATAATCCTCTGGATGGGGAAAGTATTGATTTGGTCTGACGCACTTTAAGGAAAATGTCTATCTTGAATGGAGAATTCTTAGGAAATGAGACAACTAGTCAGGGAATAAGGAGAAAAGATAGCAAAAAGGATGCAGGGAGAGAATAAGCTAACGAGTATTTACAAGGCGTATTGAATATAGCACCAAGTCCAGAGCTAGGAAGACTCTTCTTCTTGAGTTCAAATCTGGCCTCAGACACTAGTTATATGATCCTGGGTAAGTCACTTAACCCCATTTACATCAGTTTCATCATTGGTAAAATAAGCTGGAGAAGGAAATGGCAAACAACTCCAGTATCTTTTCCAAGAAAACCCCAAATAAGGTCACGAAGAATTGGACATGACTGAAACGAATGAGCAAGAGCAGCAGCATTGACCCAAGTATTTATCCGGGTGAATTTTCTAATGTTGAGACACAAAAAAATGAAAATAAGATAAAAATGAATGGGTTACAAATAAGCCAAGGCTATAGATCCCTGGCTCTTCCATCTATTCCCACCCACAAACAAGTCTGAGGTCATAGTAATTTTTTTCTCCTCCTTTCTCCCAGTTTTAGCTACTGGATGGCCAAGGAAAATAGAATTCCCACTAAAACATCCTGCTGGGATCATATGTGAAGCTAGTTTGTGCTACTGCTCAAACTGTTAGCACCATAGTGTTGAACACATCACAATTTCCCCCAGCTCCTGGTGAATGCTTTTTCTGGGTTGTCTATTTCACAGTAGCCTAAGTACAGATGCTTCATTTTCTCTCCACTATGTGGGTGGCACCAAAGGGTTTAATCTCTAAATGATGTGGTAGCCCCTGGAACTCTTGTTACTATAGGACAGCTGATTTGGAACTGGGACTGATCTCAGTTTGAGCTCATGTTTTCTTTCTAAGCTTTTCCAATGAAAGAGCAGATTTCTATCCCATTCCAGGTTGTTAAAACGTCAGGCTAATAACTTTTCAACAATCTGTCAGTGCTGATCTCCAGAAGCAACCTGGCTTCATGGCTCTCTGACTCTTACTGTCTAACCTAACCTTAGCCAGTCAAAATAGGAGACATACTAGCAAAAAAATAAATAAATAAATTAAAGATAATTGCTTTAAATTGAGGGGAAAATTCCTAATGAACCTATTGTTGCCAGTAGTCAACAACTAATCTATTGGCTAAACAACCTGAGCTGAACCTTCAGGAAGGCTAGGTGCTCATAAACCTCTAATTAGTTTTGGTTAGGAAGTACTTGAGAGATATTAGGATTTTTGGAAGATGGGCCTTCCAGTTTTTATTTTTTTTAAATTATTATTTTAAGCAGCTTTGTTTTTTCCTTTGGTCTAGGAATAAAATATTAGCTCAATGTTGTATGCTTTCTATTAACAAAGTGCCAGGAGTCAGAGAGTTTCTCAGCATTTCATTACAAATCCTTATTTTAAAATATTTAAAACTCAGTTTTTGTGAGGTAAAATTTGGAAAACCAAGTTTTTGCTCAAGTGATTTTTCTTCTCTTATTATTCTTCATGAAATTGTTCAGAATATCTCCCAATCCATGAGTGCAGATTTTGTCTTTTTTTTGCCACTGGACGGTAGAGGGCATTGGCAGTAGGGTATGCTCAGAGTGCAAGGAGACACCCTTAGGAAGGAAAGAAGGCATTTAGAACGGGGTGGATGCCAAGAGGCCACTGCAGTGACTGCAGATGTCTCTAGTTTATCCAGCCACATTTCATGTACTAGTTGCATTCTTGGTTTCTACTACACCCAGAAATGACACTCGGCAACAACAAACACCAGAGTTAAAGAGACCAACGTTTCATTGGCACAGAAGCAGGGACTGCAGACTAGTGGAGTATTGTAGCCAGCATTTTAGGAGGGGGTATGGAATTTGTTCATTCAGAGTCAAAGCGTATGCTGGCCTGTCATAAGGTTTATGGACTGTAACTAAATCATCCCTGGGGTGTTTCTTAAGCATATTTCAGATTTCTACTGTACAGCAGGTCTATCTATCTTGGTCTGAGAAGATTTATTGCTTTAAAGGACAGAAGAGTCTTGTGATAATATTGTTTTACTTATAACACCAGACAGTGTTATAGACTCTGAGGATACCAATGCATCAGATGAAAACATTTGTGCAATCATCTTAGAGGGAGAAAAAAATATCAGAACTGAGAGAGCATGGCACTAATAAACTCTATTTTTGTTGTTGCTGTTTAGTCATTTTTCTGTCATGCCTAACTCTTCGTGACTCCATTTGAGGTTTTCTTCCCAAAGATACTGATGCAAAGATACTTCCCAAAGAGTGGTTTCCTAATTTCTTCTCCAGCTCATTTTACAGATGAGGAAACTGAAGCAAATGGGGTTAAGTGACTTGTCCAGGGTCACATAGCTAATAAATGTCTGAGGCCAGATTTGAACTTACCAAAATGAGTCGTCCTGACTTCAGATATATGCTCTATCCTCTGCACCACCTAGCTGCCCTGTGAATTCTATATCACATTTCTACTGTTCACACAATCTTCACAGAGGATTAGGTAATTCCCTCCTGTAGGCGAGCCTAGCTGCCTTACAACATGGTAGGGAGCCTCAGGGAAATAAATGATGTGGAGAGATGGGAGTCTGATAGTGCTGAAGGGGCAAGGACAAAGATACTAGTATCATAAACATCTAAGGAATAGTCAAATTCCAGAGAGGAGCCAAAAAATCTTGCCCATGAGGTATACAAATTGATTGATAGGTAACTTTCATTCTGTAGCTGATCAGACCAATAAGCACTCAGAAGGCTCTACCATAGGTCGGACATAAACAGTCCATGTGAACTTTTCGAGTGGATTCTCTAAATTTGCTCATCTCATATTTCTTTTAAACTACTTTAATTCTGTTTTGCTTATAGACCACAACACCTTCTCTGATGAGGGCATGCCATGCTGTGTGGTCCTGTGCCAATGTCTCCCACATCACACAATCAGTTCCAAAGTTCTTAAGAGAGACCTTGAGTGTGTCTCTGTATTGCTTCTTCTGACCACTCTGTGAGTACTTGACCTGTGTAAGTTCTCTACAAAATAGTCTTTTTGATAAGTGTATATTTGCCATTTGAACAACACAGCCAGCCCATCATAGTTGTGCCCTCTGCAGTAGAGTTTGAATAGTCGCCAGTTTAGTTTGAGAAAGGACCTCACTGTCTGGTATCTTATCCTGCCTGATGATACTCAGAATCTTTCCAAGACAATTCAAATGGAAGCAATTCAGTTTCCTGGCATGGTGCTGGTATACTGTCCAGGTTTCACAGGCATACAACAATGAGGTCAGCACAAGGGTTCTGTAGACCTTCAGTTTTATCGGCACTTTAATACCTCTTCTCTCCCACACCAAGACCAAAGTGGAGGGAGTGTTGATGAGTGTTTTTTTGTTTGCAGATGATTGTGTGCTCAATGCAACCTCTGAAGCTGAGATGCAACAAAATATGGATCAGTTCTTTGCTGCTTGTGCTAATTTTGGCTTGACAATTTACACCAAGAAAACATAGTTGCTCTATCAGCCAGCACCACATCATCCATAAGTGGAACCATTGGTTACAACAAGTGGAGAAATTTTGAATGCTGTGTCTAAGTTCACTTACCTTGGTAGTATACTTTCTAGGAATGCATACAGTGATAATGAGGTTGATGCATTCATCACCAGAGCAAAGTCAGTGTTTGGGAGGCTACAAAGGGAAGGTGTGGGAGTAAGTTCAAGGAGACATCAAATAAATGTCTAGGTCAGCTTAGCCTACACTGGGGTCTGTGTTGGTTCTGGGTCAATACATTAAAGGGAGATTTTTAAAATCAGTTTAAATCAGAGAATGTGGGGATATTTGGTGTTGTTCAATTGTTTTGCAGTCCTGTCCCACTCTTTGAGACCCCATTTGAGGTTTTCATGTCAAAAAATTGGACTGGTTTGTTATTTCCTTCGCTGAATTGTTTGATGAGGAACTGAGGTATACGAAGTTAAGTAACTTCCCAGGATCACACAGTTAATAAGTGTTTGAGACTGGATTTGAACTCATGAAAATGAGTCTTCCTGACTCCAGGTCTGGCACTGTAGGCATGTGCCAACAAGCTGCCCTAAGAGATGTTTAGGAATCATTAGATGTACCTTTTTGAAGGTAGGGACTGTTTTGCCACTTTTTGTATCCCAACCACTTGATACAATGCACATAATAGGTGCTGAATAAATGTTTATTGATTGATTGAAGGCAGGAATTTACTGAATGTTAGTAACTCTAGGCAATTTGCTTCACAGGATTTGCTGGTTCATGCTACTTTTGTTTGAAACCAGTCCTTCCCTTCTCCTGATAAATCAGAGTGGTGCTATTGCTGATGACGGTAGACATCATGCTGCCTGCAGGGATCTAATGAATATTAATTAATGGTAAAGATGAAAATTGATTCTCTGTTCTATTAAGTCAACATGTCCTGGGGAAAGATAGATTTTCCTAATGGGAGCTCCAAAGATCTGGGTTCAAATCCTTCTTCAGATATTTACTAGCTGTTTAGACTTGGGCAAGTTCTTTAGCCTCTGTTTCCTCATCTTGAAAATAGGGAAAATAAGAGCATCTACTTACTAGGACTAGAGTTTAAAGTGCTTTGTAAATGTTAGCTATTATGTAAACTAGGGAGAAATTGCTTTTTTCATTAAGGGCAGATAAATAAATTATTTATTAAGTAACTATTTGATGGGCTGGAAGCCATCACCTTGCTAGGTGCTGAACATAAAAAACAAAAATAAAAATAATCCTTGTTCCCAAAGACTTTCCAGTCTAGCCAAGGGAAACTTGCCCATATTTAGGTACCATATAGATAGATAATTTGCCAAATAGATATAAATAGATAAAAGGGGAAGCGCACTAACACCTGGGAGGACTAAGAAAGGTCTCATGAAGGAAGTAGTCCTTGAGCTGAATCTTGAAAAAAAGCTAGGGATTTTGGGAAGCAGACATAAAGAGGGAGTTCCAAGCATAGGAGGACAGCTAGTATGAAAAAATAAAGGCAAGAAGAGATAGTCTTGTATATAAGTAGCAGCAATAAGGCCACTTTGGGCATTTCAGTGCTGAAAGGGAAATAATGGATAGTAAGAAAGGAAAGGTAGATCTAACCCATGTTATAAAGAGCTTTAAATGCCAAACGAGGAGTTTATATTTGATCTTAGAAGTAAAAGGAAGTCATTTTGTCTTACATGGGAGTTCTATTGGTATATATAAAGTCATAGAAATGTTATTTTATAAGACCATAGATTTTGAACTGGAAGGGAACTTAGAAATCATAAACTGCAGCATGTCATGGTGCAAAGAATGCAGAACTCAGTGACAGGAAGACACTTTGCCCATTTGATTCTTGGTATTCCAATCTGTAAAATACAGGTGTTGAATTAGATGGCTTACAAAAAGAGGCCACTGAAAGAAACCTAAAGAATCATCCAGGGTTCTATAGATAAGAAAGCAAAGACAGAGAGCGGTAAGGTGACTCCTTCAAAGTCACACATTCACATAATTCACATAAATTTTTTAATGGAATGACACCTCTATTTCCTCATCCTTTAAGCTTCAAACTTGGTGAGTACAACAAGGGGAACAAGGAGATAATTCCATGTCAATACACACACACACATACGCTTTCTCTCTCTCCTTCTCCATATATGTATGTGTATATATACATACATATACATATATACATATGTACACACACATATGTTTATATACATACACACACGTAAAACAGATCCATCCACCAAAACACACACACACACACACACACACACACACACATACACACACACTTTCCAGGTCTGTTCAGGGATATGAAGGGTAGAGGAACTAAATGACTGAAGAGTATACAGAAACTGGTTGACAATGGGACAGTATAGAATGCCCCAACTTTGATCTGGAAGAAGTATAGAAACTTTTGCAATACTAAATAACAGAATGAGACTGAAGTATGTTTGAGAATTTTTTCAGTTTAAAAATTTCCAATTCTTCTTTAAGTTCTAAAATTTATTTTATTGGGTTGAAGCAGGAGGAATTGCAGGGAAGGATACTTGACATCTTACTATTGTTTTTGCTCCTTTAAAGGCTAGATATTAAAAATTGCTTGTCAGTTTTCCTTGTGGTCTTATTTCAGTTTCACTCTGAGATTCTTATACATGGCAGCATATTGTTCTGTTTCGGTCTTTTGACAGTGTAGGAGAATGTCTGAATAATTTTTAAAAAGGTGACTTTTTTTAAGTATTCATGAAGATTCTTCATTTAGATCATATTCCTACTCTTGCTCCTTTTTCAGTATTCATACAGTGAACTCTGACCCAAAATTATGCTGATAAAATCTCTTTTCAAGATAAAAGTATGATTTCCATCATGGTCCAGAAAATAGTGAAATAAAAAGAGACTTCTACCCCTACCCTGCCCTTACCATTCCAGGTAATAGATCCAGACTTGCCTGTAACTAACTCAGAAAAAACCAGAATTTTCCTCAACTGAATTATGAAATTACATTTTTTTGAGTAAATTACAACTGTTACAATGAAATGGATTTAGTCAGAAGAAAGCTTTCTCTCTGTGCTTTTTGCTCCCAAGACTCCATATTGTAATTTCCTATGGGACTAGTTCTGCCCACAACCCCACATCCGCTGCTCTTAATGAAGTCACTCAGTTAGAGGCAGCGTGCCCAGAACAGGACTGGACCCAGAATACTCTGGGAATGCAGTTTGTTACAGGAGTTTATCAGAGATGTATGCTGAACCAGACCAATTTTTAACTGCTAAACATGGCAGAGTCCTTAAGCTGGCAGTAGATTGAACAAGCTATACACCAGGAGGTACATTAGCTATGACCTCACTGTGGACCATTTAGTTCTCTCAGATCTCATGAAGTGGCATAGAGTAATTCATTCCATATTTGGCCTAGAGTATGCTGAATGCTGACAGTCATTGACAGAGGCATGCTTATTTAATTCAATTCCATACATAATAACTATCTATGTACATTTCTAGATAGACAATGACAGATAGGTAGGTAGATAGGGTATAAATCAGTTTGCTACATTATAGAGGAGATCATAAGTTTATAACACAATACTTTTACAGGATGTAGATTAGCCATTCCCTTAAAGAAATGTATATAAAAGAATATGGAGTGACATGAGAGACACATAAATAACTTCTATATAAAAGAAAACACGATAAGTGCATCAGGGGTATCTAGGTGTCACAGTTTTCTGGGCCTGGAGTCAGGAAGACCCCTCTTACTGGGTTCAAATCTAGCCTCAGACATTTAACGAGATGGGTGACCCTGGGAAAGTCACTTAACCCTATTTTGCTTTAATTTCCTGATCTGTAAATGAGCTGGAGAAAGAAATGATAATATATTGCCCTGTAGTCTATTTTCCAAGAAAATGCCAAATGGGTTCATGAAGAGTGAGACATTTCTGAACAGCAGCAGCGACAACAAAGGGCATAAGAGATATAGAAAATATAGAACTACACAATGCTCAAATGCAAAGGGTTATTTATTGGGGAATTGATTGGGGAATCATCAATCAGTAAATGTTTATTATAAGCACCTACTATGTGCCAGGCACTATGCTAAGTGGTAGGGATACAATAAGAGGCTCTTAGGAAGCTCACTAATAAGGGATATGAAACATAACAAGCAAAAAAACCATGTACAAATAAGCTATAGGATAAATAAGAGAGGGAGGACATGAGAATTTCTCGTAGAAGATAAGATTTTAGTTGGAAATCAAGGACAACTTCATGGAAGAATGGATCCAATCCAATTCAATCCAATCTAAGAGTAGTTATTCATAGCCAACTTCATGCTAGATACTGGAGATACAAAAGATACTACAAAGAAACAACAAAAATAAGAAAACAAGAACTGTTCTAGCCTTTAAGGAGCTTCTATTCTACTGGATGATACAGTATGTAAATAAATCAGTGTGATCATGAAAAGGTGAAGAGAAAGAGAGCAGAAATAGCAAGAGAGGATGAGGAAAAACTTCCTATAGGGGGTAGCAAATGATCTGAGTCTCAAAGAAACCTAAAGTTTTTAAGTGGCAAAGGTTAAATAAAAGGGAGTATATTTCAGGCATGGAAGGCAGTAGAGAGAGAGGAGATAGAATATCTAGTTTGGGCAACAGTAAATATATGAGTTTGGCTAGAACATGGAGTGAATGCAAGGGTATAATGGGGAATATGACTGGAAAGGTAGAGTGGAGCTATCCCATATTGGGACAGCAATGGGTACTGGACCTGTGATTTCATTGGTATAGGGCAGAAGGACCCACTACCTGGGACATACTGCCCACAACACTCCTGAGTGCAGTAGAACCAGATTAAAATGAAATTGGGAAATAGTTAACACAATAAAAAAGTCCAATAGAATATAGACAATGCTAATATATGGTTTTCTAAGTCATTATTCAGCTTGCAGGGATCCTTATGTAGTTTTTTGGTCTGTGTTTCTATTTGTTTGACCCTATTGGTAGGGAACATTTGGACAAAGAAACTCCCTTTCTCCCAATGGAGTTCATCACTGTTTCTGTAAATGTAATATCTTGGAGACTTGCCTCATTCAGAATCATATAGCTAGTATATGTCAGAAAGGAGACAGGTCTTTAGGGTAGGTCTCTTTCCATGCTATGTTGCTTCTGTGCAAAGCTTTAAAGTCATCCGGGATGTCAAGTTTATATTTTATAGGCAACTAGAAGTTCTTGAGCAAACGAGTGGCAAAATCAAATGTGAACTGTAAGAGTATCATTTTGGCAGCTCTGTGGAGTATGGATTGGGGAAAGGGAGAGACTGGGAGTTGGGACTGCACTTAGAAACGTTCTCATCCAGGCAGGAGGATATGAGGGCTTGAAATATAGTGATGACCATAGGGGTTGGAGGAGAGAGAAAAAAAGGAAAGCACTGGCCAAAGAGAAATTAATTATTAGTTATTCTGGCAATGTTTAAGATGAGAGACAGATACAAAGACAGACAGAGGCAGAGAGAGGGAGAGAGAGAGAGAGAGAGAGAGAGAGAGAGAGAGAGAGAGAGAGAGAGACATATGAGATATACTATGGAAGTAGATGAAGAAAAGAGATCTTCGAGGCATAGAGAAGAGTGTATGTAAAACAAGGCAAAGATGCAAAAAACAAAACAAAAAACCCAAATGGGCATTCATTCTCTGAACAAAAGCTGTCTAGTTTGACTATAGCATAGACTATATGATAGAGAATAATCCTTACAGGGTTTAGAGTAAGAAAGAACCTTAGAAATCATATAGTTCAACTTCCTCATTTGGATGAATTGTGCCAGCCAATGGGACAGTGAGTAAACAATAGGACTATGGACAGGAAGATCTGAGTTCAAATCCATCTTCTAACATTTGCATGGCCTCGGGCATGCCACTTAACATTTGTTTGCCTGCCTCAGTTTCCTCATCTATAACATGAGAATGATAATAGCACCTATCTCCCAGGACTGTTTGTAAGGATCAAATAAGATATTTGTAAAGTGCTTAGCACAGTGCCTGGTGCACAGTAGGAATTTAATAAATGCTTATTTCCTTCCTATACATAGGAAACCATAAGAGTATTCAGTCTAGATTCAGGAATACATGAGTTCAAATCTAATCTATGATATATTAGCTTTATGAGTTTTGATAAGTTCCTTAACTTCTCAGATCCTTAATTTTTTCATCTGAAAAATAGAGATAATAACTTCAGTGCTTACCTCATAAGCTAGTTGGTCTATGAATGAAATGAAATAATGTGTTTAAATATATTATGTTAAAGCACTAGACAGATGTCACCTATTTGTACTCAAGTTTACACAGGTATTAAGTAAGCAGATCCAAAATTCAAATCAAGAGATCTTTTTTTACAACATCATGTTGTGTTATAAAATAAAACAAGAAACATAAAGTGGTACCAGATTTTGAAAGTCTTAAATGTTAGGCCAAGATATTTCAATTTTTACTCAGTAGCTAGAGGGAGCCACTGAATATTTTTGAGCAGTGTAATGACACGAGCAGATCTATCCACATGGATGATTAGTCTGGGAACGGTATGAAGGAGAGTTTGAAGAGTAGAAAGGCGGCATTAAGACCTGACAGGAACCAGCTTGAACTGGTGAGCTGATTGTTAAATTTTCAGTGTGCATATTTGTAACTGAATTGGCAAATATTACAATCAGAGCTTGACTTGTTTTCTTGATTTTTTCTAGAATGAAGAAAGTGATAGAGAAAATGTTAAAAACGAAAATTAAACCTAAAAGTGCTTTATGTGTATGTACATTTTAGAGGGTATGTAGGGAGTGAACCCAGTTGTTAAATATTTACCAGCAAAACTGTTGCCTGTTTAGGATCCTATTGTAATAGTTCAGAAAAGTGAGAAAGAGGACCAGAGATTTAGATTTGAAATCATTTGCATCGAAATGATAACTGAAGCAATGAGTATAAATGAGATTGCTAAGGAAAAGTAGGGAAGAGGGACTGAAACAGTTGTTGGTAACACAACTTACAGACTCAGGAAGTAGACAAGGATTCCTCTAGCACTTATAATCATTTTATAAAAATGCTTTGGAGGCCAAAATAGGTTTTAGTATTCTCATTCTTAAACTCCTTCCTAACATTAGAGATTGTGTAAGGACGTTTCCAGATTGCTACCACCCATGAGAAGCTTCGACGGTGAAGTCTGAGAAGGAATTATTTAGAATAGTTGGCTGAGAAGCAGGGAAATGCATTATTTATCAAGCCAAGAAAGTATAGAGAAGGTAGAAGTGGTCCACAATGGCTAATGCCATTGTTAGATGAGGAAGATGATTACTAAAAAAAAGTTATGGTTTTTGGCAATTCATTAGTTAATTGTCAGTGACCTTTGAGAAGGCAGTTTCAGTGGAGTGGTGGTGTGCAAGGGAAATTACAAAAGTGTTGAGGAGAGAGGGGATGGAAAAAGAGATATTACATGAAGTACAGCTTTTTCCAAGAAGTTCAGTAGTGTAGAGGAGAGAGATGGGGTGAGTATTCTAAGGAGAAACCTTTTTTTTTTTTCAAAACTGTTTGCTTCTTGTCTTCACCATTATACTAGGAGTTCCTTGAGAGAAGGGTCTGTGTTTTGCCCTTTTTTTTTTGTATTTCCAGCACTTAGTATAAGTGCCTGGTACATAGTTGGTGCTTAATAAATGCTACTTTCCTGACTGATTATATTTCTAGATAAGTGAAAAAAAAATACACTTACTAACTGCATGATTCTAGGCAACTCATTTAACTTCTGTTTGCCTTAATCCAATGGAGAAGGAAATGGTAAACCACTCCAGTATCTTTGCCATGAAAACTTCTCGACATCATTGACCTGCTATGGTCTACGGGCTCACAGAGAATCAGGTACAACAAAAAAGGGAAGGAGTAAGGAAAGAAAGATTGAAGATGTATGCAGTACAAGAAAGAAAGGCACCAGAGGAGAAAGCAAGGGGATATGATCAAGGTTAAAAATGGGAATTATTAGTCTTGTAGAGAAATAAGAATAAATTTTCTTCTGAGACCAGAGAAAAGTGGGAAAGATTAGGTAGAGATGGATATTTACCATTAAAACTCTCCATCCATAAAGACATATTTCTTTTGCATGCTCACCAGAACTGTGAAGTTATCAAAAACTGGGTTAATGTTAGTCTGAGAGTGGACAAAAAGAGGTTAGAGAGATTACCAGATAGAGTAGTTCTGTAGTATCTTTAAAGAAATGGTTACAACCAAATAAATATGCTTGATCTCTTTGAATCTGAGTGACATTGGCAGGAGCAGACTACGAAAAGGGAAACACTAAACTTTTCATATTTTCAATCTTACAAAAACAGGAATAAAAATCACAAATGAAATCAGCATAGAATAGCTGAGTCTGAGCCCAAACCGTATTTCACTACTGTTCCTTAGACCCCAACATGAGAGCAAAATACTCAAGGGCCAGGGAAGAAAATCAACCATTTTCCCAGAAAGCTCATTTTCAGTCCATCTTTTCTCAGAGAATCTACTAGGATGGTGCCTTATTTCTGGTAAGCCATTCTTCTAGCACTTATCATCACCTTCAAAAGTGATTTTGAGGCCAGACTAGTTTTCAGTGTTTTCATCTTTCTTTCTTTCTTTCTCTCTTTTTTTTTCTCTCTCTCTCACTTTCTCTGTCTCTCCCTCTATCTCTCTGTCTCTTGTAAATAATATTTTATTTTTTCCAGTGACATGTAAAGATAGTTTTCAACATTCACTTTTTTATAAGATTTTGAGTTTCAAATTTTTCTCTCTCCCTCCCTTTTCTTCCCCCTCCCCAAGATGGCAAGCAATCTGTTATAGGTTATATATGTGCAATCATGTAAACATATTTCCACATCAGTCATGCTGTCAAAGAAGAAATGGAAGTGTTCTTATTCTTTAACTGCTTCTTTATACTAGAGATTGTATGAGGATGTGTCCAGGTAGCTGTTACCCATGGCAGGCTTAGACAATGACCCATCTGACCAGGTGGGCAGTTATTTGATGGGATGGCTGCTACATTCACTACTGATAGATTGTACATGACTATAACTTTTCCTTTTCTAGCGTTTGGGGTGACTTGAATTGCACTATAATTTGTAGCCTGCTTTGAAATCCTCTATAGGCAACTGAACCTTCATAGATACCATCAGCATTATCTCCAGATCTTTTGTACAGACATCATGATGTGGAGCTTCATGGGACCTGATTTTGGCTGTAACTGAATGAATATTTTTACCCAGTACAAAAGAGTCCTTGTAATTTATGCTTTATATCTCAGTGCTACGATGCTCCTGTATGTATAACCAACAATTAAATGTAATCCTACACACTTAGAGTTTTAAAAGAAATTTAAACCAGGCCTTGGAACTAAATAACCCCAGTTCAAGAGAAAATGATTTCCAGAACTTTCAGTGTAACACAAATACTGGGTTTCTTCTGAACAGGGCCTCTGGAGCCACAAAAGAGCAAATGCTTTCCCATAGGGATTAAGGCTTACATTTTAACCATTCATGAGGTCAAAGATCTGGGTGTTCTCATCAGGCTATCAAAAAAGGATTACTGGCTAAATAATACTGACCATCTCCATATGTGAAGTTCTTCTGCACTGGCCTAGGCTGGGACCTTCATTCATAAGCCCAACATAGCACCAAGAAAAGAGATTTGTGTAATTTCTATGAGACTGAGCAAAGGAAAAAAATCCTCTATATTCTAATAATCCTTGGAAATTTCAGTCCAGAACTGGAAAACTATTATTTTTTTCTACTGTCATAGAAGAATGATTGACAAAATATGAGATTTTAAGTAAAAACTGGCCTTCTGCTTCATTTTCCTTTAAAAGTCCAACTGTACCAAGGTAAAATAATTATTCTTAATCATTAGTCTACCTGTCTTGTTATATCTGTTTTAGGTCTCTTTGGCTAGCTATTCCCTTAAACATCCTTTGAAAAAAAGCATTTTCAAGAATTCAACAAAAGCTATGTTAACATATATGATAAAGTACATAATAACATACATAATAAGATTTATACAACCTTTTCCTAACAATAACACTGTGAGGCAATATTTAAAATCGTCCAATGATTATTTTTCTCATTTTACAGAGGAGGAAACTGAGACTCAGTTACTTGTCCACAGTTAGCAATTGGCAAGTCTTCTGACATTCCTTATAGTTCTCTTTCGTTATATTTCTATTACTTTTAGGAAGATCATGATGATCACCTGGGAAAATAAGGTACTGGAGAGCGAGGTCCTTTCTTGAGCTAAACTGCCAAGCATTCAAATCCTGCTACAGAGAGCACAACTCCAACTGGCTAGCCACGTTGTTCAAATGCCGAACCTACATTTGCCTAAGAGACTATTTTACAGAAAAGTCACTCAAGGAAGGTGTTCACATGGAGATCCAGAAAAAAAATACAAGGACACTCTTAAGGTCTCTCAAGAACTTGGGAATAAACTGTGTGACGTAAGAGATGCTGGCAAAGATGACTGCCCAGCATGGTGGCCCACATCAAAGAAGGCACTGTGATCTACCAGTGAAGCCGACTTGCAGTAGCTCAAAAGAAATGTGAAATGCACAAATGTAGATACAACTCCACTCCAAATGTTCACATGAACTATTTGTACCCGACCTGCGGTAGAGCCTTCAGAGCTCTTACTGGTCTGATCAGCCACAGCTGGACACAATGTACCTTGACTCCAACATAGTGATATCATTTTGATTCTTTTCAAGAATGAAGTACAACCACCAAAAACATCCTGCCCAAGTACAGTTTGCTGACAATGATAAAAAATCCGCTGCTTAATTTACACACACTGATATAAATATACTCAAATAGGTTACGCATTTATGACAGTAGAAAAGTAAGTAGAATTGGGAAATTATTGAAAATCACTTCTGAACCCTGCAAGTGCTCAAATCACCAATGATCAGGAATGTCAGATGATCCACTTTGTACAGGAACTTTTAACTCTTAGCTGATGAGACAAAAACAGACAGTCTACCTGGGATACTTCGGGTATGGTCCTAGAGACAAAGGTCTCACACTGGAATCCATTAAGGGCAGAGACAGTAAATTTTGGTCACATTTTAAGAGCACTTGGTGATTTTGAGGAGAAAGGAAACAGATGCTGCTTGTATGGTCTTTTTGACTGTGAATCAGGAGTTATAAAATCTATTTCCACATCAGTTGGTTTACATGAACATCACCATTTCATTTGACTTTCCTAAGGACTAGTATCTCTCTTGGTGTAGTAGAGGTTGTGATTGATTTTTACTCTACTAAAATCTCTTTATTTTTACTGGAGAGTCAAGGTGTTATAATTGATAGAGAGCTAGCCAAGGTATCAGGAAGACTGGTTTCAGTTCTACAGTACTACTTCTGACATATATTGGCTGTATGTCTGGGCAAAGCTAGAATTCTATAATTTAAAGAGAAGTTATAGATCAACCAACAGTTCCAAAGAAACCATAGGTCTGGTCAAGGTGGGAAGTTACTTATACACACATATGCATATTTACATATGCACATATACAAATTTCATACATACCTTTATGAACAGACATACATAGATGCATATAAGCATATTTTGAGAATTAATGTGAGAGAATGACTGTGGATCATTGGGATGGGAAAAAGGATGATATTACATGACCAACTCTATATTATTTGTAGTAATAGAAGGCAGAAACAATATAGTCAAATAGTTAGAGCCACCATGCTTCTAACTAGTGCAAAAATTGTTTTGAGTTTATGATCCTCTTATATTTTCTGTACATTTCATAGTATGAGTACTAAAATGTTGTGAAATAACTAAAAATTAAGTGCCAAGAGTGAGATAGGGAGAACCTTTAAACTCTATATTTTGGGTTACCTGCCCCAGAATAATTAAGATTTATCTATCTATTTATCAAGTCAACAAGCATTTATTAAGACTCTACTATATAACCGGTCTAGTTGCTGGGGATACAAGTCCAATAAATGAAATAATATTTTCTTGCAAGGAGCCTACTTTCTAATGGGGTAGACAAGAAATACATATAAGTATATATAGCATAATTGTAAAATGAATTAATACAAATAGAAACAAAGTAGCTAAATACAAGGTAATTAGGTAAATACATTAGAGAGGGAATAATAGCCCACAGGGTTGTAAAGATAGTCTAGGGTCAGGCTGTAAAGGCCTTAAAAAAGTAGAAAAGTTTATATTTTATTCTAAAGGCAATTGTAGTTAACTGAGTAGAGAAGTCATATGATCAGATTTGCACTTTAGGAAAATTACTTTGGTACCATTGTGCAGAATGCATCCGAATGGTGAGAGATTTAAGGTCAAGAGATCAATGATGAGGTTGGGGCAATAACCTAGGTGAGAGATGATGAAGGAAGATGTAAAAGAACCAGGAGAAGGTAGTGTCCAAAAATCAAGAGAGGAAAGAAGTACCCAAGAGGAAAGTGTGGTTTAGAGTTTCAAATGTAGTTGATTAGGTTGAGACAAATTGGAACTGAGAGAAGACTTATCAAATTTGGCAATTAGATCCTTAGTAACTTTGGGCCGGGCAGTTTCAGCTGAGGGGTGGGGTTGCAAGCTCAATTAAAAAAATGGCTTAGTAGTGACTAAAGAAGTGGAGGCAGCAAGTGTAAATAGACTTTTAAAGAAATTTGTTTGAAAAAGGAAGGAAAGATATAGGATGAGTTATAGGACATTAGCACGACAGGATTCTAGGCTCTAGCAAAGTTTTGGTTTTGTTTCTTTACAGGATGAGGAAGAATTGGACATTTTTGAAGGGTGTAGGAAAAGAAAAACAGTAAACAGGGAGAGGTGTCTATGTGTATGCATATGTACGTGTGTGTGTGTGTGTGTGTGTGTGTGTGTGTGTGTGTGTGTGTGAGAGAGAGAGAGAGAGAGAGGGAGAGAGAGAAAGAGAGAGAAGGAAGGAGGGAATGAAGGAAGAAAGGAAGGGAGGGAAAGAGGGAAGGAATGAAGGAAAAAAGGAAGGAGGGAGAGATGGAAGGAAGGAAGAATCTTTATAGAAATGATAGTTATAGAAATGGAATCTAAGGAAGTTATCAAGAGAGGGTAAAGAGTAATAAGTATGCCTGGGACAGAACATTGGGGGACATCGACAGACACGGAGTGTGATATGGATGATGAACCAGCAAAGGAGATTAAGACTTTCAATAGCTAGTAAATTGGAATTGTACTTCAGTTTCTCAAACAAATGCTTTAAAATATTTTTTTTCACTAGGAGTTTCAGTATGTTAGGGCCATATTGAAAACAACAATTAGCCATGAACACTAAACAGCAAAGATAAGAGCAACTTAGTAATTTATTAGTTGAGATGTATGATTTCATCAGTGTAGGGAATTCCTGATGAGGAAATTCCATTTGCACCAATAAATAGTCTTAGAGAGTTTCTTGAGGGCACCGAGAAGTAAGATAATTTGCCCAGGGTCACATAGTCAGAGACAAAGCAAAAAGTCAGGGTTCCTCTATTCTTGAGATCAACTCTCTATGTCTTATCCAATCTTGCCTCTCTTTCACATAGGTGATATTTACTAAATGTTTATTTAATTTAATTGAACTGTGATTTTTCAAACAAAGCCTATAAAAACTGTTACTCAATATTTCTTTCTATACTTCAGGAACCTAAAAGATCTGTGGATTCATTGTTGTAGTTATTCCATTGGCATAGATTTTGACTCCTCCATGGCTTAGCAGATTGTTTCATGAGTTGCAGCCTCTGTCTTCCCCACTCCATCTCTCTGTTTCTCTCTCTCTCTCTCTCTCTCTCTCTCTCTCTCTCTCTCTCTCTCCCTCCTCCCCTTCCCCCCTCCCTCATCACTTACTGGTTAAACCGTTTCTGATAATTGGCTTCTCTGAACTTAATTTGGATAATATATCATTTGTTAGCAGAACCAAACTATATGCTTCTAGGACCTATCAAAACTTATGTTCTACTAATCTATCCCTAGAGAATCAAGGGTAAGCTTTGGAGTAGGGAATCCTTATTTATCAGAAATGAAAATGTTCAGCTTTTAGGGTCAAAGAAATAATCTTCTTTACATTATTAACCTTCTGTTGTTCCTATCTTTCACCTTTTCCATTGCCAACATCATCAAACCATTTTTTTCATAGGCATTGCAAAATAATGTGTGTTTAAAATTTTTGAAAACAAACAAGTCTTGTATTAAATAAGAATATCTAGCTGAGCTCACTAGATTCAGAGGCTAGAGGTGATATGACTTGAACCATTGCACACAGAAGGTTGTGCAATACATTTCAAAGCATTGCACAATGTTCCCTTTGGCATTCTACATCAAAGTGTGTGTTATGTTGTTCTCAGAACAGCCACTCAGAACAGACGCTGGTCCTTAAAGCACTGCCACCATGGTGGAAGGAGAAGAACTGATTTTTCCTAATTGATTTTCTATTTAGATGAAGGAGGAAACACATTTCATACTCTGCGGCACACCACATAAAAATAAATTTAATAAAAAGCCTCAAATGGATTGTACTCAGTACTGAGAACCACCACTAGATGAGAATGAAAAGATAATGTAAGTATAATACAAAAACACAAGACATTCAGTTTTTTCAGTCACCTCTAAATGTTACATTATCAGTGACAGTTGTACTACTTCTGGGTAATACTAAAATTCTGTGATTGCTTGATGGTTTTTGTCCCAAGAGAGACTCTATCAACCTATTCTTCTATCTCATTATTGTCCAAAGTCTACATCCTGACTTCCCCAGCATGTGACATGTCTATTTCTACCCCATCCTTTTATATGTGACTTCTGTTTTCCTCTGCTAATCTTCCCTTCTGTCCCTACTGCTTTAACCTTAGCATGTGCCATCATTTTTTATTACCTTCATGGACTACTGTGGTATCCTCCCAATGGAAGTGAACCTCTTGGTTCCATTCTTTCTTGCCTCCAATTCATTCTTCAAATCCTATTCAGCCAACGCCTTCAACTGCTGATAATTTGGCAAACACCAGGATCTAAGAGAGGAAGGGCAATTCTCTTAAGGAGAGGAATGGGCTCTAAATCAGGATCTGTATCAACACTACCAGAATTAACATCCTCATTTGTAGAGCTTCTCTTTACATCCTCAAAAATGACTTCCTATTGTCTGACGAGTAAATTTTAAGCTCCTTAACCTGACATTCAAGGCCCTCATAAATATGGCACTGCCCAATCTTTGCAGATATATCTCACATACTCTACATATTAGTCAAACTAGATTCGTCACCAACCCCGCCCTTTCCCATTTCTGTCCCTCATATCCTGCCTGCTGAATAGCAATGTGATTTTCCAATTAATTTCTATCAATATTAAACAGATCTTGGTGTGTATAGAACACTGTGCTAGGCATTAGGAAAGGTACAAAGTTTAGAGAAGCACAGTGGAGCTTACAGTTTTCTGGGGGATGAGATAAAAATATAGATAACTATATAATACAACATTACAGGATGAACCTATTAGAGGGAAGCAGAAAAAAATGTTAATGAGGTTGAGTTGGTTGGCGTTGTTACTTTTCGTTCATCTTCAAAGAGGGCCAATGACATCATGGGGTGAAGTCTTGGCACATGAGTGAGTTGGATTTAGGGGAGGCAGAGTCGCACAAAAAAGCCTCACTGTCTCTTTCCATGTCATCAAAGCGCAGTGGCAAGACAAAAGTCAGAACCATGGAATGCAGTGGAGGACCTTGGTGTTGTCATTATCTGACCAGCCTCTAAATACTCTACCATGCCTGCTTCAGCCACCTTCATGGCTGTTGTAGCAAATTGTTCTCATCTACTCATTCTGCTGGGGCAAGTCTTCACATGCTTAGAGTAGATATTCCTCTAACCGATCTATGGCTTGGGGCCCCTCAGTTTTACCCTCAACCTGTTTTTTGGAGTATGTTTGCTGGGTATTCTCCTAGAAGTAGGAGCCACAGGTGAGAGATGAGTGCCAGGTAGACACTCAAGTTGGATGAGCAGCCCTGGAAAGGGCTTGGCAAGCCCTCATACCAGAGGGCTTGAACAGTGACCTTTCCAAATAAAATGTTATCTTTTTCATCAAGGAAACCCTAATTTCCCTAGTTAGTAACTATCTCTCTCCTCCTGATTAGACCTCAAATACCACTTTGTTTTGCACTTCTACATTCATCCATGTACTTATTTGTAAAAGGATACTATCATTTTTCATATGTGGGTCATACTTCCCTACCAAATTGGAAGCAATAACTATGAATAATCTTAACTTTGAGTAGCCCTTGTTATCTAGCAAAGTGTTCTGCATGTAGTAAGTGCTAAATGGTTGTCAAATTCAGTTTCAGTCAAGGGCATCACTAGCTTCAATGCTTCAACTGGCTTCCTCCAAGAAGCCTTTCATGATTCAATCTACTTGACATAGGTCACTTATTCAGTCTTCATGTCTCTGCACATGTTTTATTTCCTATTATTTTGCATATGAAATATATTTTTTGCATTTTTCTTTTTATTTATATCTTTTGTTTTTGTACCATGTTCATTTGTTTCTAGATAGATATAGATATAGACATAGGTATACATATATATAAATATATATGATAGATATAGATAGGTGAATATATGTATGTAAATTTAGATCACATAGATAGGTATATGTATTGATATAGATACAGATAGATATATGTGTATAGAGATAGATATGCTCTTGTTTAGTCATTTTTCAGTAATGTCAAACACTTCATGATCCCTTTTGGGATTTTCTTGGCCGAGATACTAGAATGGTTTGCCATTCCCTTTTCCTGCTCATTTTCCAGATGAAGAAATTGAGGTAAACAGGGTTAAGTGACTTGCTCAGGGTTGTATAGCTGGTAAGTATCTGAGGCAGGATTTGAACTCATGAACATGAGTGTCCTTGACATCAGGCCTGGCACCTTATCCATTATGCCAACTAGCTGTTCTAAAGATTACACACACACACACACACACACACACACACACACACACACACACACATACATGCATATATATACTTACCATATATATGTAGATTAAAACCTATTGATATATATGATGGCTATAGATATAGATATTTATAGATGTAGATGAGATATAGATATAGCAGTAGATGCAGACATGTATAGATACAAATACAGCTAAAGATAGATACAGATTATAAATAGAGATGCAGATATAGATACAGATATAGATCCTGTCTCTCCCCACTCCTCCTCACCAGAGTCATCGTTGGAAAAAAGAAGGAAAACAATTCACCCGAACTGTTACACCCACAGAGTTTGACAGCACATACAATGTCCCGCACATGCAGTTCTGTACTTTGGCAAAGAAGGAGTGGAAGGATGTTTTCTCCTATTTTCTTTGATCTCAAGCTTGGTCATTGTAATTTCATAGCATTCAGTTTCATGCTGTGGTTATTATTTCTATGTATAAACCATTAAAGTCATTGGTATATTATTTTCTTGGTTTTACTTACTGTATTTTTCCTAAGTCATTTCATGTCTGTTTTTGTTTTACTGTTGTTTTTGCTTACTCAAATGTATTACAAAATGGGCTTCGGATGTAGTAGAAAGAACTCAGTACTAGGAGTTAGAAGTCCTGAATTCTACTATCTTAGCCCTATTACTAATTGTGAGAGCTTGGATAAGTCACTTCTTTGGACCTCGGTTCCTTCATCTATAAAATGAATAGTTTAGGCTCTAATATTCTATGGTCTTTACCTTATAATTCTTTTGTTTTTTATTTTATTTGTTTTTTAAAAATAATGCTGACTACTGTTCTAGCCATTTCACAGGAACTGAAAGGATAGTAGGTTAGTAAAATCAACAAGAATTTATTAAGTACCTACCATGTGCCAAGTGTTGTACTCAAGCATAAGTTCCTGCCCTCAAGGTGTTTATATTCTAATGGAAGTCAAAAGACCTCCATTTTAGTCCCAGATTTGCCCCTGAAAAGTCATGTGAACCCGAGTAAATCATTTAACTTCTGTGAGCCTGAGGTTTTTTTTTTTTTTTTTGGTCAAAGAGGTTTGAATTTAGGTTCCCAGTTTCCTTCCAGGTCTAAAAAATATGAAATACTTACTAAATTTAAATGAATTCATCATTATTTTATAGCCTTAACCACAAACAGGTTAAGAATATAAAAAAATTAAGACGAGACTACTCCCTCTAGTCATCACATGTCCTGGCACTTCTCAAAAGCATTGCTATTTATTAGAGATAAAATTCTCGAATTTGGCAGCCTTGTGAAATTCATTTGAATATTAAATTGCAGCGGTACATTTCACAGTCGGTGGAGTCTGTATATCTTAGCACAAATGTAACATGACAATAGTTATTTTTTTTAACATTATTCATATGGCTCATCCTTGTCATTTCAGGAAAATTGTCAAAATATATTCTCAACTGACTCTTCCTTCCTCAAGATCTTTTGTAAACAAACAATACTAATTTGAAGGAGCATAAAAGCTACGTACCTATCCTTATTTTGATATGTTCATATGCGTATTGTTATACAGATCTACTGAAAAAATGGTTCTAAAACGCTCTGATATTACTTGTAGTCTAGTGGGAATGCCTGGTATTTCAAATCTTATTCCACCTTAGGAAGAGAAGTCTTTTTCAAACCCATTCTATATTTAAAACTGACGGACAAATGCAAACCACTGAAGACAAGAAGCTTCTAAGTGAGGCTACCCTTTCCATCTGGATGTAATAGACTCCAGTGGAATGATAACAAAGTTTCGGTCTGAGTTTATAATTTTTGTGTGTTTTATGTGGTATTTTACTGCCCTTTGGGGCTTCTTCTGTTTGACTGTTAAGAAGCATCCAGTGTTGACATCCAATGCCCTGTGTTAAAAAACATCCCACTAGTAATTTGCTTCTTGAAAACTAGAGACCTACTTCTTTTGCATTTTAGACCCAGACTTTTAATAGAGGTGAGTGGCAAGAAGAACAAAACTGAGAGGGTTCCAAAAGATGACGATTTTGGCCATTCGTATATAAATGGTTATAACCTGGAATGCATTACCTCTTGGTAGTAAGTGTGTAGTTTATACATATCATACCCACACATACATACATACATGCATACATACACACATACACACACACACCTGATAGAAAAGTTCTAGGTTACCTTATCACAGAGAATCTCTTTTGTTTGTGACAGCTAGCTTTTCTGTAGATGTGGGTTCTCATTAAAGGTTTACTCCTGGGGGACATAGCCCTCTATGTTTTGCAAAAGAACTAGGTGGTGAAGAACTAGTGAGTAGAGCACTGATGTGGAATCAGAAAGACCCATCTTTCATGAGTTCATATCTGGTTTAGATACCCACTAGCTGTGTGACCCTGGACAAGCCACTTAAACCTGTTCACCTCAGTTTCCTTACACATTAAATAAGCTGGAGAAAGACATGGCAAACCACTTCAGTATCTTTGTCAAGAAAACCCCTCTACCAGGTCTTGAGATCCAGCTATGAGAGAAGCATCAAAAATAGGCCTTTGGGTAGATTTTGTTTCAAACTATCACTGGATGAATAATAATAGTATTTCATGCTTATAATTTTAAGTTTGGCAGAGTACTTTATATACATTTTTTCACTAAACCTTTGCAAAAACCCCCAGCTTTAAGTGGTAGCTACTGTTGGCATTATTACCAAAGTTTTATTGATGAGGAAACTGAAGCTTAGAGTAGTTAAGTGACTCGCCCATTGTTACACAGTCAAGAGGTAGCAGAGGCAGGGTTTAAAACCAGGTCTTCCTGGCTCCAGTCCAACGTACTTCACTGAGTCATTTTCTGCTCCATGATGCCAGACTACTCTATAACACAAATCCAAGTAGTTTTCCTGGTTATATATAGCTTATCATCATCACCACCACCACCACCACCATCATCATCAATTTAACATGATTACAAAATGTAAGATTAAAGCACCATGCCTAGTTGCTGATCCTTCAAAAGGGTACATTGGAAATGAGGATAATAGATTAGTTCCTGACATCAGGAACCATGGGTATAGCTCAGACATACAGCAGACCTTCCTAATTTTGTACTAATGAGCTGAAGAACAGATTCATAGCACATTAGAGTTGAAGGATCCCTGAGAGTTCTGACTTCCCATGCCATGGATTAAACCCTTCTATAGCATTCTTAACAGATGTTCTTCTAAATTATTTTTTAATACCCACAGTTACCACCTTGTAAGCCAGCTCCTTCATTGTTGGACAGCTCTGGCTGCTAGAAAAAATTTCTTGTTTTATGGAACCAAAATATGTCTTTCTTTGTAACCTGAACAATGTACAGTGCTTGGAACTTAATAAATGCTTGTTAACTAATTCCCTGGTCTTTAGTACTGGGACCTGGAGCAATATAAAACAAATCCACTATTTTAGTTTCTCTCTTTGTGTATATCTATATATATATATAAAATTTATTGTATCTATATATAATTTATTATATATAATCATATATATGTGTATACACACACACATATATATAATTTTTTCTTAGTCTGTTAAATAACCTACATTTCTTAAACCATTAGACATAGTTTCCAAATCCCTCCCTATATTGATATTTTTCCTTTTGATACACTTGCTTGCCACTCTTCCTTCTAAAACATGTTACTAAAAACTGAGCACAAAATTCCCAGTGAGGTTTTATTAGTACTGAAATTGGATCTATTGATAATATAGCTTACGATAATGCTATTTTCTAATAGCCACATTCCTCTCCTGTGCTCAAGTCTCTTTAATAGCTCCTTATCACATACCATAGGAAGTTCAATCTGCTCATATTAGTGTTACAAAACCTTCCACAATCTGAATCTACTCTACCCTTTCAGCCTAAAGCTATATCCTTTCATATACTTCATGTTTCAAACAAACTGGCTAAATGTCTTCTCTCCCTCGCCCACCTCCAAACTCATATCTCTGTTTCCTTGCTCATGCTTTGTTTGGTACAGCTAGATCTTCTGTAGATGGGGGAATCTCTTTGAAGGTTTGCTCCTGGGGCTCACAACCCTCTGCATTTTGCAGAAGAGCTAGATGGTACAGTGAATACAGCATTGATATATAATCAGGAAGACTCACCTTCACGAGTTCAAATCTGGATTAGACACTTCCTAGCTGTGTGAATGCTTACAATTCTGTTAACTTGCTGAATTCCTACCCTCAATATCAGCTTCTCCTGAATCCTTCCCTAGCTGATAATGGTCTTTACTCAAACATCTCAACACACTGCATTTTTCTTAAGCTCTTACTTCATATTATTTTGTACTACAGTTACTTGTCAATGATATTGCTATTTATCAACTCCAATCTCCATTTCCTCAAAGACAAATAAAAAAATCTCTGTTTGGCTCTTAAAGTCCTTCATAATTTGGCCCCTTTTTATCTTTCCAGTCTTTTTACACCTTACATGCTCCTCCCCACCCCCAATATACTCTGTGATCCAGTGACTCTGGACACCTTGCTGTACATGATATTCATATCTTTCAGTTCTAGGTATTTCACTGCCTATTACCCATATCTAGAACTCTCTTCCTCCCCATGTCTGCCTTTTGACTTCACTGGTTTTCTTCAGCTCTTGGCTAAAGTCTTTCCTTATATAACGAGTCTTTTCCAGTCTTCCTTAATCTTAGTGCCATCCTTTGAGATATTTCCAATTTGTCCTACATATATACTGTTTATATTTGATTTCATGTAGTTTCCCTTATTAGACTATAAGATCCTGGATAGCAGGGGCATGGTTTTTGTTTGCTTGTTGTTTTTTTCTCTCTTTTTGTATCCCTAGAGTTTAGCACAGGGGAGGTAGTTTAATAAATGCGTGTTAACTTGATTTGTGTATAGTTAAGAGCCCTCTTCCAGGAGGAACTCTCTTATCTAAAGGTCTCGCTACCAGCACTCAATAAAATACTCTGCAGGTAATAGAAATATTTGATGAAATTGTTGGGATTATGATATTGGTTCATAAAAAACCCCAAAATAAAACTAGTGATTAATCAATACCACTCACCACCCGCCCTGGTAATTTTTTTGTCATGAAACACATTTATCTTTCTCCCATCCGTCGTGGGTGTGTTGAAAATTTTGAACTTAAAGGTAGGATATCACATTTATAACTCTCATATGTCATCTCACTGGTTTGGATCTCATGACTTGGTCTTTTGAGTTCATTCTGAACGAATCCTCAATATATCAGCAAGTATGCTAGCAGTGCCTTCAAGAATTCCTCATCTGCCAATTTAATAAGCCATTTCAAATAAAAGAATATATATAATTTGCTTTGAAAATAATATACTAATATTAGTTATCATCTAGGTTTTTATTGAGAACTTTTCTTTTGAGAAAAATCAGAAATGGACATTTTAATATAACATATGTTGATGTTGCTTGCTGAAAATTTTGACAAAAATACATTTGTTGTAGGAATTTGGTTGTTTTTCCAATCCAATGACTTCTATAAGATGCTTTAATTTGCTCAGTAACTCTCTATACTTTAAAATTTTTTCTTATTATATCTACTTCTAAAATCCAAAGTAGAGCTACTGAGGTGCTCATCTTCCAGATGAGCAAGACACATCTTGAGGACTTTGGAACTGCTTTCTGCTCATCCTGGCGCCAACAGAATTTGTTAATCCACTAGGAGCCTTCTCTATAAAGGTGGCATCCTAGGAAAATAATTGGCCCTTTTGGCTCTGATTTGAGATGATTCTAAATAGTGAACTCAATGTGAAGTTAGTAAAATGCCTCCACAGTTTCTTTAAATAGTTCTGTTTGGATTTAAACATTCCTTGATAGTGCCGGAATACCAAATGTGGCAGCTCTGTGCCAGGCCTCCAGAACCAGAAAATGAAGTCAATTATAAACAGAGAGTGAAAAGCACCATTATCTTTTAAGTTGAGTGAATTTTTTAAAGACCTAAAACCTAAATAGTTTATGAGACTGTCAAGCCTTTAAGAATTATCCAGTAAGAACCTGACATAAGGAAAAGAGAGCATTGAATCTAGATGGGAGAGGTTGAAGTACCTGAGTTCCACTTCTACTTCCTCCCTGGGTGACTTTGGCCAAGTCACTTAACTCTTCAGTTTCTTAATCTGTATGATAAGGGGATGGAATGGAAGACTTCTCACACATCTTTTAGTTCTAAATCTGGGATCCTTGAGCCTAACCACTGAATCTGTAACTAAAGGACTTGGAATGGTTTGCCATTTCCTTCTCCATCTCATTTTACAGATGAGGAAACTGAGACAGAGTGAAGTGACTTACCCTGGATCACACATCTAGAAAGTGCCTGAGGCCACATTTGAACACAGATCTTCCTGACCTTGGCATGGACACTCTATCCACTGCACCTCCTAGCTTCATCACCAGCTATGGAATTAAGCACAAATCACTTAACCTCTTTAGGTCAGTTTCTTCCTATGTGAAATGATGGATTGAGTCACATGTTCCAGCTCTACATCTTACATCCTGTGGTCTAGGTCAGGAAAGATGTTTTACTTCTATGTCTTAATTATAGAGACCATTTCTTACATTTAAGAAGTAACAATTTTAAAAGCTATTTTGTACTGCAACTCAGCCCTGACTGATGAATCTCATGTATTAGAATTCATTCTACTCTTTTTTATTCCCCACAGCCCTTTATGTCACATATCTGGGACCAGATGGTTTAGTGAGTCAAGGAACCTTAGAAGCCCTAGTCTGAGGTTCTTAACTTGGGGTCTGTGTATTTATTTTCTTTTTTCTTAAATATTCGACAATTTTATTTCAGTAAAACTGGATTCCTTCATAATCCTATGTATTTTATTTTATGCATTTAAAAACATTATTCTGAGAAGGGATCCATAGAGTTCATCCATCTGTGACATTAAAAAAAGGTTAAGAATCCCTGAAATGAAATCTTATTTTATAGAATGAGAAACGGACCTCCCCCACTAAAGGGGGAGATGGCTTGTCCAAAGTTACAAAGGTAGTAAGTTACAGAATCGGGACTGGAAGTTTGTTCCAAACTATTACCCATTGTTCTTCTAATCAGAATAATTCCCAATAATCATAATCTCAATAAGTCACATTTCTGTGTCACTTTAAGGTTTGCAAAGGATTTTGTCACATATTTATACAAGAAAAGAAGGCGCATAAAGCAGGCCCTGTTACAGCATAGGTCATGCCATCCTGTCTACGTCAGTAGTTTCTTTTATAGAAAGCTAATAAAACAGGATTGATGGCTCTTAAAAGTAGGAGGTAGAACAAGGCTCCTCTCCAGGACATAGCTGGATTCCATTATTTAAAGTATCTGTGCCCTACTCTGTCCTGTGGCAGAAGCCCAAATACCCCAGAGTAGTTGGAGCAAGCTGAGCACAGACCTACAGTTAACAGCCAAGTTTTGTGATGGAACAAAGTGTAAAATAACACTGCATCTTAATTTCAGGACAAACAGGGAAGGCCTTTCTGTCTCATCAGATGCTATTAGGCAAGGAGATTTATGAGGTCCTAGTGTGTCTTGGGTGTTTCTAGTGCTGATAAAAGCTGTAATGAGAGATATTTATAAATCCTATTATATAGTCTTTATATAGCATTTCATTCCTAAAATTTTCACAATCAAAGTGATTAGTCCTGTTCTCTGCATATGTCAGCTTCTATTGTCCAGGACTCCAGACATCCATCTGCAGTCAAATGAATTCTATTAGGGATCACATGTTTCTAAAGCAGAAAAAAAATACCCCAACCCCTCTTAGTAAAGTCATTTGAGGGAAAGGGAATGTTATTGTGCTGAATTTTCAGGCTAATGGATTCCTAGTCATACATACCTCAGAAGGTCAAAATGAATGCCATACATTTATTCGAGACTATGCTCAATAATTGCTTTCAACCAATTCTTGATTACATGTCGTAATGAGTGGGAACAGTGGTAGACAGAATGGGTAATCCCAAAGTCACTTCAGTTTTGAAATGTGTGTGTGTGTGTGTGTGTGTGTGTGTGTGTGTGTGTGTTACTTAAATTTAATATGGCTGTGATGAATCTTCTGGGAATTCAGAATCCTGCAAACTAAACTTTAAAAGTCATGTGGTAAAGGCTTGATACCAGAAGAATTCAGAAACTGTTTAGCATTTCCATCTAGCCTCTTTTCTCTGAATTGTGTTCTGACGCCCTTTCCCCTGTGGAAACAGGATCACCTTTCAGATGAAGGCTGAGCTAGAGATATGCTTGGTTTAACTTCCTTGAAATTTGCACGGGGTGAGAGAAAGGTGATTAAGTAGTTGAATTTCAGAGGCTTGCTAGTAGGTTACACTATGTGCCCTGGAGTAAAAGAAAACCTGAATTAGAGGAATGGTGCCCTAGATACTTAATTATATATAGGAGAACTTGGAAGTAGGATTGTCTTTACGTAAACCGTAAACCGCAAGGTAGATATTTCAATATAAAGTCATCAAACTGTCTGAGGCCTGGGAATACAAAAGTTAAAACAACAATAAAACCAATAGAACACAGTCTCTGCCCCCCAAAAGGCTTACTCTTCAATAAAGAGATTCAAGGTCATGATAATGGCAAAGCAGAGATCCAAGCAAATTGACACAAGAAATTTCAGAGGTGAGATAATAGAATTTAAATCAATTTTGCCTAACGTTGAAGGTCCTACTTAAATCACTTTATCTTTCCAGCCTTCTTATATTTTTCCCCTCCATGCATTGTTAGAGCCAATTTAATCTTTGTCTGAATACCTCACATATCTCGCAGCTCCGTGAGAAATGCTCGTCTTCCTTTGAGGCTACACTATTTCTACGTATCCTTTAAAGCAGGGGTTCTTAATCTCTCTCTCTCTCTCTCTCTCTCTCTCTCTCTCTCTCTCTGTTTGTGAGTGTGTGTGTGATAGACCCCTTTGGCAGTCTGGTGAAGACTTTGGGGCCCTTCTTAGAAGAATACTTTTACATGCATAAAATAAATAAAATACGTAGCATACAGCATCATATTGAAAAGTAGTTAATGAAATCTTTAAAAGTATATAGATTTGGGATTCAGAATTTTTAAAAAAGGGTATCCTGGTCAGATCACATATGCAGTACTGTATTTAGTTCTTGGGGTCACATTTAATAAGGAGTCTTAATATAAAGAATTACAAACAGAATGATAAGGGTTCTGGAGGTCATGCCATATGAGGACTGATCAAAGGAACTGAGATTTGCATAGCCTGGATAAAGGGAGATTTCGCAAGAGCAAGTGAGCATGGGGGTGTTGTTGTATTAAAGGATAGTTGTATTAAAGAATTCAAAGGCAGGGATAGGTAGGGAAGAAAGAATAAACTTGTTTTGTTTGGTCTCACAAAACAGAACAAAGAACAATAATCAGAAGTTCAGAGCATTAGATTTTGACTACATGTGAGAAAAACCTTAGTAAGTTAAAAGTCTTCCCTCATTGGAGGTTTTAAAATGGAGGCTGAATGATCAATTCATTTTTAGAAAGGATTTGTTTTTTCCAATTCAGATTGGACTTGGTGGCCTCTAAGAGTCTTACAACTCAAATTTCATGATTCTGAAAGAAGTATTTTGCTTTATTTGTTAATTTCAGATTAAATTGGAGAAGCAAATATATCTAATATGGTTAGTTTGTCATAGTAAGATCTAGCACCTTAGAACAAACTAGTACATTTTAAGATGAATATTGAGGAGAGAGTTTGGGTGAGAGAAGGAAGGGTACCTAACAACTTTTTGATGAGCAGATGAAATACGTCCTGCCTTTTATCTAAAGGCAATGAGAAAACAATGACATTACATGAAGTATATTTCACTTATTTTTTTTAGCAACAAATAATTTGTTTTATCAAAGAATAAGAAAATTTCTTTCCTAAAATTTATCTCAGTAGAGTTTTCAGAAGGAAAAATACCTTTCCCTTCAGAATTCCAAGATGGTATGGCTTATTCTGCTTTGTAAGTTTAAAATACAAGGATATATTATAATGGGAACAACTTAAGAAGCAGATGTTTACATCCATTCATTTAACCAAAAGGACAGCATTATTTTGATTCCAAGTGTAGATACAGTAGTACGTCTCCTGGCTTCATTGGAAGGATAAACTGTGCCCAAATTGCCTGGAGGATTCATCCATCGTTGTTATTGATGCTAGAGGGAACTTAACCGCCAGCATGTTACCCTACTAGTTCCTGAATGCAACTATTCATCTAAGAAAGTGAAATCCAAGATAACCTTAGCCATCTGGATCTTGCCACAGTGCCTTATTTAATTCTTATATTTTCTTCCTGAATTCTCTGGGTAAGATGGAGACTGAAATAGGAGACAAGCAGTGGTTACTTAGAAATAGTTTATTTTTCAAGAAGCTTCATTTTTTTTCTCATTCCTCCCCACCCCCCCTACACAAAGTAGAGTTAAACTGAACCAACATGTCTTGCCCAGGTCTTGCTAATCTTAGTAGGAGATCCCTCCTGGCCTTTGTTTACATATTTCTGGCCATGCCTATTCTTCCACTGTTATCCCAGATTTAAGCAAAGCATTGTGATGAATGAGGGATTTCACTGGCAATCCCTTAGAGGACAAGGCTTAGCCATGTCAGTAACCACCACTGTATTGTTTATCAGAACAAAAAGTACAGGAGAAATCCCACAGCTACATTGTTCCCTCAAGCTCTGAGACATTTCCAAGATGGTTGTGATGTGTACTGGATATCCTGAACAGGAAATAGTCAATTGCTTTTTACTTCAAAGATGCTTCCTTAGTTGATTGCCTCTTCAAAAAAGTAGAAAGTAACAGACATAGGATGAGGTGGTACTTAGCAGGATCCTCAAGGGAACTCTCAGAGATGTTGGATAAATGTGTATGTTTTTTTGGCAGTTTGTTATTTTTCCCAATAGTTATAGAAGGAAATATGCCATTAGAAACACTATTAGAATGGTTGATCCTTATTCCAGGTGCAGAAAATGTCTTGAAGATATTATAGCAGACCAAATGCCAGGGGATGACCTCAAAAATGCTTCTGAGGCTGACAAAAAAGGTCAAACCACTGAAAGAAACAGAAGGAGCTTAGCTCAAACTATACAATGTCAAAGTTAGGTCCAAGGAACCATGCTCAACGGAAAGCTAATGACTGAAAGGAAAAAGATAAAGGAATGACTACCCATAATATTTATTTCTCAATTCATTGAGACCCTGTTTCATTCATCAAATACTTGTTGCTATGTACATGCCACTGTGTTAGGTACTGTGGAGAATAAAAACTGAATGTGGCATGATATCTATCCTTATATGTCATGGGATTTAGAGATATAAGAAACTTGAGAGATCATCTATTTCAACAACCTCATTCTGTAGAGAAGGAAACATTTAGGGTGGGAAATTCAAGCTAGAATATTAAGGTGGAATTAGAGGTATAAAGTAAAGGCTTTGATAGTTCAAAAGGGGAAAATAGAACTTATACTTTTTCAGTCATGGAAGACTTCATGGAGGTTGTATACTGAGCTTGCAGAGTGAGAAGGGCTGAAGGAATAGGATATTCTAGGAAGAGGGAACAATGGAGGGGAAGGCAAGAAATTGTAAGGTGTACTTAGGGAGTGTCCAAAAGTCCATTTTGATTGGAGAATCTTTTAGATCTTGAATTTCGGGCATTTACTTGGGAAGGGTCATTAATACTAAGTATAATGATAGTTGGAAAGAATATCAGAAAGAATTGAAATCTATTATTAATTTGTAACAGCTATTCATGAAAAGTCCATGTCATAATTTTGAGCAACTATTTGCCCAAAAGCTTTTCCAAAATCATAGATTCTTTCACGTGGTAGGGACCTTAGGGATCAGCTATTATAACCTCTACTGGAAGCATCAATTCCTTTCTATAGCTTAATTGACTTGTAATATTATAGCCTCTGATTGAAGCTCTCCCAATGGCACAGAATTCACTCCCTCTTGAGGCATCCCCCTCCATTTTTGGGAAGAACCTAGGTCAATTACATTTCACTTTCTTGACTTCACTACCATGTCTCAGCTGCCTTATCCATCCACTTCTGTAATTTCCTTCTCCTATTGGTGAGTTCTTCCCAGAACCAGCCATCTTTCATTCTCTAGCTCTGTCACCTCCCTGATGTGAGTACAATCTCCTCCCATTTTCAACTCCCTTTTCCATGCTTTATTCTAGTAGAATATAAGTTCCAGGAGAGCAGGGGCTGTATCCTTTCTTTTTGTAGTATTTGCATTGCTAACACTTAGTCTAGCACCTGTCTCAGAGTAGGTGCTTAATAAATGCATGTTGACTTGGTTCTACTTATAAATATGCTTTTCTTCCTATTGTTTAAAAAACTCTCTCTCTGAAGCTTTTACTCATTGGCTCTGATTCTGCAGCCAAGCAAAAAAGGCTAATTTGCCTTTCATATGATGACGATTCACATATCCAAAGACAGCAATCATGCTAGCCCTAGTCTTTTCTTCCCTGAGTTAAAAATCTTCAGTTCCTTTAACTAATCTTCATATCGCATAGTTTCAAGTCCCCTCAACATCCTGGCCACTCTCCTCTGGACATAATTGTCAATGTCCTTCCTAAAATGTCATGTGCAGAATTGCACATAAAAAATCTAAGTTTTTATTATATAGAATCAAAGGATCATGGGACTGTGGTCACTAGGTTTTGTATCAGATACCTTAACTTGGTGAAAATACTTTTTGATTGAATCAAACCATCGGAACTGAGTGTGAACAAATCCTATGTACTTCCTTCAATGGTAAAAACCATTGTGTGAGAAATGGAGTGACACCCTAAGTAATTAGTTTAAAAGAAAGAACTATCACAGAAGTAGGGCAAGAGATTCTAAGCAATTGGATTTTAGAAATTAAAGAAAGCATGATTCTTCTGGCATGTTTTTGAGGAGCAAAGCACTGAGCTGTGATAGAGAAGACAGATATTATTGACCATCATTGATTCTATGGACATCTTGGAGTTGAGGACTCAGATGGAAGGAAGTCCCCAGAAAAACTTGGCTTTTTCTTTAGCCTCCTTTCCTATCTATCCAAAGACACTATAATATAACTTGCCATTTCATTACCCAAATGTTTCTGACATATTAAATTTTGCCTCAACTACAAAGAAACTAAAGGTTAACCAGAGGTAGATAAAAATGTAAGATTAGGCAGAAATCATGACCTCTTTACACTTGTTAAGAATTTTCTTAACTAGAGGCCAATTGTGACTGAACTCTGAACTTTTCATCTAAAAAAATCTCAAGCCAACAAGAAGGGGATGAAGCTGACGTTAAGATCATTAGAATGGTAACTCCATCTTCCATCAACTGCTGAGTTTGACTTTGACTTCATGGAACAACAGGCCCTTCTACTGGGTACCCACTGGCCCTCATCTTCTCTGCCTCTCCCTGCTTTGACTTTCTTTTTGACACAGTGCTGGGCACATAGCGATATTTAATAAATACAATTGAATTATAATGCCCCTTCAGTTTAAAAAGAGATAATTATTATAATAAGATGCTATACATATAACATTAACTAATGGAGCACTGTGTTCATCACAGAACGATATTATATTAGTCACTTTCCTGTGAAGATATATCTATCTATATATGTTATTACATGTATACACATAGAAATGTATATAATATGCATATATATGAATATATGAGCATGTGAACAAATTATAGTATATGAATGTAATAAAAAATGATGGTTTCAGAAAGACCTGGGAAGATTTGTATGAACTGATGCAAAGTAAAGTGAACAGAACTAGGAGAATGATTTCTATAATAGTAACAATATTGTAAAGATAAACAACTTCAGAAGGCTTAAGAACTCTGATCAACACAATTCAGAACTGAAAATCAAATCAAATGAATCAAATTTTAAAATAAAATAAAGACAAGAAAACTAGTAATAAGAAAGCATATTAAACCATGGTGGCAGGACCTGATGAAATATTTTTTGCAAATCCTTTATACAATTCTCAGCAGCATTTTATGCGGTTGCATTTTAAGGCTGAGATAAGGTGGTGGTGGGGGAAGTCTTCCCCTCACAAAATCTGAGGCATAAGTAAGCAATAGAAGAATTTAGGAAGTTCTATTAGTAACATTACTGTGGAACTAAAATCTAAAGGACTGGGTCCTTAAGTATCTGCTTCTTAGAAGTATCCACATTATGCCAAGGAGAAAAAAATTTTTATTACATGGGTCTGAATGATTTTGAATCTCAGCTAAAGTTAAGAGTGTTTATGTACTCTCTTCTTCTTTTATGCTTCAGCATTATGATTGGAAATATTCCTTAGGAGACCTTGAATTGTCTGGATTTATCAAAATCACTCTTATTATATACTAAATTTCCTTGGTATCTCTGATTTTATATTCATTATCTTTTCTTCTTCCTCTTCTATATACCACACCAAGAATGCATCTTTAGAAGCCAGGAGACAGTATTTGAGAAGAATATTTCTCATTCTTTTTAAAAAATGGGTGGTAAGGGAGGGGCATAGAATAGGATTTGTTTCTGGGTCTTAAGTCAGGAAAACCTGAATTCAAATCCAAACTCAGATGTTTCCTAGCTATGAGCAAATCTGTTTGCCTCAGTTTCCTTATCTGAAAAATGGGAATGATAAATAGCAACTACCTCCCAGGGTAGTTGGAAGTATCCAGTGAGATAACAATTGTATAGTACTTAGCAAAATGCCTGGCACTGGAAAGTTGCCTGCATCTCTTTTATGCTTTTATGCCTGTCTTATACCTTTGAATCCATTTACTCTGTATCACATTTATATGTGTATATGTTATATTTTCCCTGCTCCATTGTAAGTTCCTTAAAGACAGAGATGGTTTCATTTTTCTTATTATATCCTCGAGGCTTGAAGGAGAGCATGACATAATTGTTAGAGGTCTGGCCTTAGTCACGATATTGTAGGATAAGGTTGAAGCCTTCACTCCTAAAACCTATATTAGCTAAGTATGATCATGGACAAGTCAACCTCTAAAACTATTTATTCTAGATGAGGTAATGAACAGAATTGCTGAAGGCAATTTTCCACACTTAAGGGTCCCGACAACAATAAAACAACAGATTCAAACAATACAAAATCAAACAAAAAATTAGTATTTTGCACATAGTAGGTGTTAAATAAATGTTTATTGAAATGAATTCAACTCCCATCATATCACCAATAAGTAAACAAGTAGGAGACATAAGCTTGCCTACATTCTAACCTACCAAGAACCGAGGTCTTAATCCTTACTATCTCAATAATTGAGTTCTTAACCTTGGGCAAGTTATTTAACTTCTCTGAATTTCTGTTTCCCTATCCATAAAACATCACATCTACTTGAAAGGAATGTTGTCTGAGTTATTTGGTTAACATTTACAAAGTATGTTGGAAATGTAAATACTCTTTCAATGTTAAACATTATTATGTAAAAACAATTTTCTTTGAAAACACATGCTAGACCTCATTCTCCCCTTTTTCTAGAAGTGAGTCATTCTTACAGACTTAAAAGACAGTGATATAAATCTAAATTCTGGAGCAACAAGTAATATGTTTCAAACAATCACTACTAGACTATCCTCTCCTTCTCCTTAACCCTAACGTACCTTTCCCCTTTTATGATTTAGCCATATGATTGAAAGTATTCCTTAGGAGACCTTGAATTGTCTGAATTTACCAAAAATCACTATATTGTATACTGTTTCCTTAGTATCTGATTTTTTTTATTCATTGTCTTTTCTTCCTCCTCTTTAATACACCACACCAAGAAACCATTTTTAGATGACAGGAGACAGTATTGAGAAAAATAATTCTTATTTTTCCTTTAAAAAATTCTAAAGTGTCTAAAAGGAGATCTTTCATAAAAATCCTACTCTTATGTTTCATCGCACCCTGGATTCTTGAAGTCTATGCAAATTCCTATTAAGCTTGGTGGTAGAGTATATTTTCTCCTTTAAATAGAGTCCACACTCCTTGAGATCAGAGGCTCACTTTTTCTATTTGTACCCCTATAACTTCAATAAATACTTTTTCATTCATTCTTTCATTCATTCATTCTCTGAGGCCTAGGCTAAGCAACTTTGGTATGGCTCATCATTACATTACCTAGACAAAGAATAACGAATTTTTTAACCATAGCAATGTTCACATGTCTTCTACTAAAACCCAGAAGGACTGTGATCTGCCAATGGAGAGAAAATATGCAGTGATAAAATCACAGATCCTTGACTATTGACATATGGCCAATGGAGCCAAGGGGAACAATCTATCACAAGCATTTAGTAAATACTCATCAGGTACTACTTGATACTATGTTAGACACTGGCAATATATGTTACAGATACATTGCAAAAACCCAAAGAGTTTCTACCCTCAAGGAACTGAGGGGAACATGTACTTGCATAGTTATTCAGGAAGAAGAAAATAAATTATTTGAGAGAGAAGCCCTGGCTTCAGGGAAGATACAAAGAACCTTGGATTTGGAGTCAAAAGGCCTCTCCTATTTACTAACTGCATAACCTTGGGAAGCTGATTTACTTTTTTGGAGTCCAGTTTTCTCATTTTTAAAATGAGAGAATTCAGACAGATGATCCAAATCTGTCTCCACACCCTATCATTCTCTTGTTGACACATTCGAGTACCATTGGCATATTCCTCTTGAGGCATCCAAAGCACTTTAAATACACCATTCTATCTTCTCCTCTGGCATAAACATGAAATGACAGCAACAGCAGAGAAGGCTAGATAGACCAGCTATATTTTTCTGAACAGGCTGAATCGCTGCCCTTTCTGCTAATTCATTTAGACACTCTACTGCTCTGATCCCTCCTCATCCCTTTTAGAGTGGCCACCTGGGGTCTTAGAGTTTCATCACTGTGGTTATTAACTTTGTCAACCTATCACATGGACTGGGTATGAGTCTGGAGAACACCTACAAGCTTCACCAGGTACCTTTAACTCCAGCTAGGCTGTTTTCCCTACTGTTCTCAGCATTTGTCAGGTTTTGTCATTTGTCATGCCTTTATTTTGTACTGTTCTCTCTGACTGGAACGGCCCTCTCACTTCTCTTTGCCAGCTCTCTTCCTACCAATCCTTCCTTTTCTTCTCCATTTACCTTCATTTTCTTAGTCATTTTCCCTCCCTTACCTCCCTTATTCAAACACCTGGTAGAGAGTAAGGAAGTGCTAGGTGAATAGCACAGCCTTCATCCACTCTGTTAGAACAGCTCTGCAATTAAGTGGGACCCAGTGTTAGATTCACTGTAATTTTGGTGTGCCCTGAACACTTAAGTAGTTACACCCCATTGACTTTCCTTCTCAAGATATTCATAGGCATGCGCTTAGCATAGTTTCACCTGTAAGTACATAACTACACACGAGGATTTATGAACTTGATTCTTCAGCTAATCTCCTGCCACTTAGGACTCTTTGATATTCACAATAGGGATGTGTTGCATGACCTGCAGTAATACTACAACATGGCCTTAATTTGGGTGGAAATAGGGGATGGGAATAAGCATTTAGATAGGACCTGTTATGTGCCAGGCACTTGCTAAGTGTTTGACAAATATCTCATTTGATCCTCACTACCACTCTGAGGGGGAGGTGTTGTTATCTTCATTTTTATAGTTGAGGAAACTGAGGCAAACAGAGATTAAGTGACTTGCTGTAAAAGCAAGCACTCTGACATACACAGGAGGGCCTGCTACCACAGGTTCTTTAGTCTGCTTTTCTAAAAGAAAAGGCAACTTTTGAGGGGTCAACAATCACTTTAATCAAGCACATGTATCATTCACTTGGTTCAGGGAAAAAAGTCAGCACCCTGAACTTCAGTGAAAATACAGAGAAATCAAAATCAATAGACAGAGTTTCCAGCTGTCTGACAGTAAGCAATACATACATTGCAAAGCAATAGGCAGATAACTGTCTGATCATACATACATAGTTACCAGAGAGAGAAGCACCAAGATTTGGGTTTTCAAAGCTAGGGGACTATTGAGCGGCTTTCCAGAGTCTCATCTGGCATACAAACCGTCCAAAAACCAAGCCCCACAGTAAAACCTCACCTCAGAGTATTTATACATTTCTAGAGCCAGGGGGCATCACAGCCCTTGAGAACCAGTGCCTCATTAACCAAAGTTGTGGGCCTTCCCCCAAATCTTCCCAGACCCATTAATGGGTGGGAAAGATCTTTTTTAATCACATCATTCAGAGGCACCTGATTATACTAAAACAAAAAATGCATTATCAATTCACTTGCTCAGGGTCAAACAGCTAGAATGTATCTGAGGAAGGGGACAAATATGACACGATAAAGTTATATTCATATTCAAATTCTAAGATGAGAACATCTGTTTAAAAATAGAATTCTGGATCTAGTTATAAGAATTCATTTGTTAATTAAATTCCAAATCCCCATAAGTTATTTTACATTACTTAATAGGTTAATAATGGAAAGACTCTTTATTCAATATAACGAAATAAAAAACTTATTGAGTATTTATTGGTGTTGTGGTGATACAAAGTTTAGATCAAATCACAGTCTCTATCCTAAGGGAATTCAGTTTAGTAGGGGAATAAGACACCAATAGTACTGGCTGGACTATAATCAATCTATAGAAATCCATCGTTGGGTCTTAATTACTGTCAATGATGAACTCCTGATATAATTATATTATTTGAACTTGAACTGGGTATTTCCCCTGGACTGGAAACAATGATAATCACCATTGTTATAACAATTGCAATTGTGTGAATTAGAATACATGTGATCACTTTAGTAGATTCATTATTTACACTAATTGGAACCTACCTGTATTAAATACCAAAGGGTTAGGGATATGCAAACAAGAACTAAAAAGCTGAATTCAATTAGGGAGACAATATGTGCATAAATATGTTTTTTCAAATATGTGGAAGATAAAAACAAGGTAGATTTTTGCATAATACACAGTCACATGATAAGTCCACTTTAGAGATACAAAACAAAGCAGTGTATATGTGTTGTGTGGTGTGTGTGCGCGCATATGCATGCTGGACATGAGCCATTACTCTTGTCTCTAGGATAAATGAATGTTGTTGAATTCTGAGAAAATAGCAACTCTGTTGTATAACATACAACTAAAGACAAAACAATGCAACTAATTGACTAACAGCAAAACATTTCCCTGCAGGCATCTGAAACAACTCAGGAGGCTTACTTAAATTTACCCTGTGTTGCTGTAGTTGCAGTAGCACTCTAATGGATCACCTTGAATTTTTCAGCCATAATGAATTATTCATGAAGACAGTTTATGAATTAAATCAGAGTGCCCACAGCCCTTTTGGGGAAAAAAAGAGAGTAATGAGACACTTCACTGCAATTTCTTCATCTCTTCTTTCAGCCAAGTTCTCTTTTTTAATAGTATTTTTTTCCTTCTCTTGCAGGGTATAGTGTATATCCTGAAGCTTTGAGGGAGAGAGTCATGCAGCCAGAAAACATTTATTAAGCATTTAGTGTATGCCAGTCACTGTCCTAAATGCAGAAGATACAAAGAAAGGCAAGAAAAAACAACAATTGCAGCTCTCAAAGAAGTCACAGTCTAAGGTGGTAGCCCCCCATCCCCTTTAAAATGATCGTTTACCTATTTTTTGTCATGCTTAGTCAATTTTAAAATTAATTTAACTCAATTCTAATTTATAAGATTATGGGATCATAGATTTAGAGTTGGAAACTTAGAGACCTTTAAGTCCAGTCCCCTAATTTTCCAGGCAAGAAAACTAAGAGGTCCAAGGAGTTTTAAACGAATCTCCCAAAGTTATACTGGTAGAAGTGGGAAACTAGGATTTGAACTGATGCCTTTTAGGCCAAACCACTTAAGTTGTTAATCCTATCCATGTAGACAAATGTGTACCACTTGCCTCCTAAATCTTCCCTGTGATACTATTGCTTGATTTCTGTGATCTGTTATGCCACACTCCTCTGGAATCTGGAGGTGCTGAAAGGGATAGTACACTTATGCCACAGTAAGCACCAAGACCATGTCTTCCTAAATTTTGTAATTAGCCCCAGCACCTAGCCACATACTCAATAACAGAACAATGTCTTGTACATCAAAGACATTTATTGCTTGCTGAAACAAATTGAATCTTCAGATAAGATCTCTGTCCCCAAAATAGATACTGTAAACTAGGGCATAAAGGAAACCAGTTGGGATTTGCCTACTAGCCTTTCATTGGTGCAGTGGATAGAGTACCACTGTAGGAGTCAGGAGGACCTGAGTTCAAATCTCACCTCAGACACTTGACACTCCCTAGCTGGGTGACTTTGGGCAAGTCACTTAACCCCAACTGCCTCATCCTGGGTCATCTCCAGTCATCCTGATGAATATCTGGTCACTGGATTCAGATGGCTCTGGAGGAGAAGTGAGGCTGGTGACCTGAACAGCCCTCCCTCACTCAAAAACAAAGTCAAGGGCAAGTCATGTCATCATTTCTCTGATGGCATGGTCTTCTTCAGCATCAAAGGACAAACACACAGCAAACAGCAGGGTGAGCTTGCGATAAAGGAGACAGAAATTGGAAGGAATATTGAATGTGGAAGGAGAATAAGCATTAATATTACCCTACTATGTGCTAAAAATATTCTCATTTAATCCTTACAACCACTCTCTGAGGTAGGCACTTTTACCATTCCCATTTTATGGCTGAAGAAACTGAGGCAAATAGAAGTGAAAGGGTTGGTCTAGTGTCCAAAGACAAATCTGAACTTAAGTCTTTCTGATTCCAGGACCATCACTCTATCCACTGCATCACCTAGTAGCCTCTTAATGGAAATGGGCTTTTCAGGAGGAATTCAAGGTGAGAGAGAATAGGCTTATTCCTAAAACTTTTGCTCAAAAATATTATTTTGTTTCAAAATAACTAATAACTATACTTTTCTTTTCATGAGTTAAGTATACGCAATTCTTTTTAAACAGATATAGATATAAAGTCTCTAGATATTCAGATACATGTATATTCTCTTCATATACAATGAATTTTAGAGAATAATGATGTTAACATTTATATAGCACTCACTGTGCTCGGTACTGTGCTAAGTAATTTCCAATTATTCTCTCATTCTATCCTCACAACAGCCTTAGGAGGTAGGTACTTATTTTATCCTCATTTTATAGATGAGGAAATTGAGGAAAATAGAGGTCAAGTGAGTTGCCATACAGCTAGCAAGTGTCTGAGGTTGAATTTGAACTTGGTCTTCCTGACTCCAAGATCAGTGATCCATTATTCTTTGTGCCATTTAGCTGTTACTATCATAAGCATTGACATTACTTATTTGTATGAAAATTTTAATTGTATTTAATTATACTGCATAATAATCCTATATTTCATTGTTGAAATATATTACACTTTGTAGTTAAATTAGGACAATAGAACTAATTGAATCAGCTAAATAGATTCTTTAATGCCAATGACAAGAAAAACTTAGCTGATGAAAAATACCTGGTGGCTCTCTTGGGAAGATCAGAACATAGACAATCAATGAATCAATCAATTCATTGGCACTCTCCTTCACCTGAGCTACAGGACAAACGTCTTCCTTCTTCCTTTAGCTCTCTAAATTGTTCTCATCCTGGCATCAAGAACAGAATTTCAGGGAAGAAAAAAGAAATCCAACAAAAGTGGCGAAACATGGAGGTCTTCCTTGAAATAGCTTAGTACAAAAGAAAGAACAAAGGAGTTTAAATGACAGGCCCTGGACTGAAATCCCTCTAGAACTTAGTACCTTTTGACTTTGTTCAAGGCATCTCATCTATTGGGGCTCTCAGTTCCCTCATCTGTAAAGGAAAGTGGTCAAACTTGTTGTCTTCTAGGTCTCTTCCAATTAGCATTATATTGTTTGTAGTATCTCCTTTTGTGTTATGAATTTCATCATGGCACTCTAGCATTTCACTGTGATCTCATATTATAACATCAAATCAGGCTACTCCCTGTCTCTCACCCCACATATACCTTGTGTTTTCTTGTCTTTTTTTGCTCATGTTGCAACCTGTGCCTCAAGTTCTCCATCTTCCTCTTGGTCAGCTGCATTCCCACTTATCCTGCTCAAATTCCCCTCCAGGAAGCTTTTCCTGATTTTCCCTTTCTGGTAATAACTCCTTACCTTTGGATTTCATGGGAGAATTTTGTTTTTCACTTTCCCTAGTGAAGTTACTTAATATTATGTTTTAGAGTTCACTTGGTAGATAATCTATTATAATCCTCCATCACCACTACCATGAGGACAAGCACCTTGATTTATCTAAATTTTCTGTGTCCTCTAGAACCTGGTTGCATGAGCTCTGTCCGCAATAGGCACTTAATAAACATTTGAAAAATTGAAATGAATTGAATGAATGCCAGAAACTATGGGGAACAGAGGTTCCCACAGCCCCATAATATAATGAAGACTAAGGCAGAAATCAAGTGATTTGCTTGAAGTTAGATAGGAAAGGAGTTTTGTTCCCTGACATCTGATGGATAGGATGATAGGATTAAAGATCTGAAGCTGAAAGGGGTCTTGTAAGTGATCTAGTCTTCCCCCTTCTCTGCCTCCACACCCATTTTACAGATGAAAAAACTGAAGTTCAACGAGAAGTGCCTTGTCCAAGGTTGTATAGGTAGTAAGTGCCAGTGGCTGAAATAGAAACCAGCTCCTTTGACTACAGAGTCAATGGATTTTCCATTGTATCATAACTTTGTAAAATTATAGGCAATGGTTCAATATGTAATAAAAATAAATTTTTTTGGCAAACAATTTAAATTTTTGGTGAACTTGGAAATGTGAAAATAAATTATTCATAAGATTGTAGGACCATAGAATTGGAAAGGACCCTAGTTCAATTCCCTTATTTCATATATATGAAGACAATGAAAGCCAGAAAATGAAATGATTTCAACATTTCATGGATGTAGAGGCAAAAGGGACCACAGAGGAAGTCCAGCAACTAATTCAACCTTCTCATTTTACAGAAAAGAGATGAGCTCCTGGAAAAATGAAGTGACTGCTTCCAATGCTTAGCAAGTAGCAAGTGCTTAATAAATGCTTACTAACTGATTAATTACCTAAGGTCACACAGGGAGCAACTAGAAGGGACAATGAATCAAACTCAGGTCTTTTGACCCCAAGGCTTCTTTTCACTGTCTCATACTGTCTTCATTCCCACAGCAAGTAAATGGAACCAGATCCACTCTTCCAATACCGCATGCTGATTCACTGTCCCCTTATCTTCCTACACTAAATCTGTATATAACATTATCTGCTATAAAGAAGAATCATTTCAAAGGCCCTATGCAGAAAGGTTTAATTCCTGAAGTGCCTAAAAGACCCCATTAGATGGTGGTCTCACCTGTAAGACATCCATAGAAGTAAGACCTGTGGATATGGTCCAAGAGAGCATCTAGGGTAAAAATATTTGGAAATCTTATAACATCATTCTGGTCATAGAAGCAGAAACGAAACTGCTTCTAAAATGGAAGAAGCAGAGGTATTCATTTCTGAAATAACAGCATCTAATTGAGAAAACAATGTTGAGAAATTCTGAACACATTGAATTTTCCTCCCATTTACTTCTTAAACAAAGAATAAGGGAAAAACCAGGGGGCAAGCTGAGTACAGGTCAATCAAGTTCTTCCCTCTCTGCCATTGTTTTGTTGCTTCTCTAGAAATACATCCAAATGAAGACTGCTAACTACGAATGAAAGTGACTGACACACATTCCAGCTGCTTATCACACAATCAGTCCATTCTATAAACAAAAAAAGCCTGAGATTCATGTCGACATTTGCATAGTGCCTTCAAGCTTCACAGTGGCTCACTTCCCACCCCTTTGCACCCACACACAGAAAGAAAGAGAAACATGGCAAGACTATTGGTTCATGCCCAGTAATCACTACAAAGAGATCCAGTCCTCAGGCTCCTATGTGGTTAGTCTGTCTATGCTGTTCTCAAGTTTGCTGACATTTTGCACATCTGCAGTGCTTATGCAAAATATAATATCTCACAGATAAGTGAAAAAGATGATTCTGAAACTTTTTAAAGTGAAAGAGACAATATAATCAGTACTCTGAAAAAAAGTCCTTATTGAAGGGTAAAGAGTTTAATTGAGTAAGTTGGAAGAATTAGAATGTATGATCTATTTTCCCCCACATGTTAATTCTCCACTTCTCCAATTTGTTTTATTCTATGCACATTTCTACCAGAGGCCTCTGGGCTCAGGCACCCAAAATAAAAATACATAATAAATTTCAGTATTTAAACAACAGGAAGCAGTTTTATGTTGTTCTTGCTCAATAGGATGCCTTAATTAATGAGTGAAATCAGACAGGTCAGTTTTAGTATGTGGTTCTCATGCCTTAGAACAATGAAACTGACTGCTATATTCATAACATTAAGGGAGTATGTTTGTATTGCCACAAATCTACAAGAGAAAGGAACACTATGCCCCCATTCTATGAAAAGAAAAATAGTAAATAGCAGCAATAAAAGGTGAATTACATCCCCTAAAGTCTACTTAGTATTCATATAGAATTTAGACAGTCTGAAATATCAGCTTGTAGACCAAGGGTCAGACATGACTCTTCTGATATTCTTATCTGGTTTTTGAAGCAGATATACATTTTGAAATATAGTTCCTGTGAAAGAACAACTCCACTAATAACCAAAGAGACGAAAGTTAAAGCAACTCTGAGGCACCACTTCACACCTGTAAAAATGGCAAAAATAATGAAAAGTTCCAAACTCAATGACAGGGTTGCAGAAAACCAGGTACACTTACTCATTGCTGAAAGAACTGCAATCTAGGGTAATATCTCTGGAAACTCTCTGAGAGTACATAGCAAAAGTTGCAGAAATTATCCAGACCCTTTGATCTTACAACTTTTTTTGTTGAGGCTATATCCTGATAGTGTTTTTTTAAAAACAAAACTATATGTTTAAATAGTTTTATAGTAATAATCAATAACATTTACACAGCACTTTAAAGTTTGCAAAGTCCATGACATCTGCTATCTAATTTTATCCTCACAACAGCCCTGTAAGGTAAGTATTAATAATCCTGTTTCACAATTAAGGAAACTGAGATAAGCCAGAAGTTTAGTAACTTCTCTAGAGTTACACAGCTAGTAGTTGATGCTGGATTTGAACTAAGATTTTTCCCTCTTCCAACATCACAATGCCCAATAATGCTATTAGTCAAGACAGAAATAGCTGTAAAGAAAACAAGGATGTGATAAACAGTTGGACTTGACCAAGTACACATGGAGGAAGACTGTATTGGGAAGGGGGCAATCTACACAATTTTGAGGTCTTGAAGACCAATTATATCATGATTTCTGACAGAAAGTATAACAAATGCTCAGAAAAATTGATGGCCTTTATTATAATACCAAAAAAGAGAAAATGCCAATTAGTTTCCTTTCATGTCTCTACAAAATTTTTATGAGAATTATCTACATACAAATCAAGGGCATACTTAATAAAAGTATGAGAATGGAATAGGTAGGGTTTTACAAATGATATTCTACAGTAGAATAAGTGACTTTAAAGTCACTTAATTGACCAGAAGGAACACATACTATGATGTCCACTGTGCTTAGTATTTGTTGACTATTATTATTTCTTGATTCAGTACAGCAAGATAAAATCCTTAAAGTTCCTCTCCCAACAGCATGTTCTCCCTTCCTCATGCATATGTTGAAAACATACAAGTTTCCTTAAAAGGTCTAACAAGAAAAGAAACTATTTTAGAGAACCTTCTGATTATTATGATGCACAGTGCTCAAAAATATAAGTGCACCAATGGTATTTTCTATTGTCATGGAAAGTATTTAGCAGAATTCAGATGGAAGAAGTTTTCCATATACAACAAGGGTTCTTTTCCTGGGATCAAAAACTTGTTATTTCAAAAAATATTTTGACAATTATATTTTGATCTAATTGATTTCTTTATAATCCTATGTATTTTATTTTATTCATTTAAAAACATTATTTTGAGAAGGAATCTAGAGGTTTCATCAGAATGATAAAAGGATCTATGACACAAAGAAGATTAGAAACCCCTTCTATGGAAAGTGAAATCCTCCAGGTGCTCATTTGTAGGTGACAAGGTACTTATTTTGTCTGACCACAGCATACTGCAGAACCTCCTAAATATGATTCTCCAGAGGGTTTAAATTTGAAGAGATTCAGCCTAGCTATTCATAGAAGAAAAATTCAGCCAGTGAAGAATACTGATTGTCTAAATAAGATACATAATTACATGGGCAAGCCATCCTATATCAAACAGAACACACATAACAGTCTTCCAGGAAGATTTAGACTGGCTGTCTTGCAAGGGCCTCTCCATCATTCGAGACTTACTAGTTTGGGAAAATGGGAAAGCTAATACAAAATCAGAATTGGAGGTCAGAGTTTTCTGCTAAAGGGGCATTTTAGAAAGACGTTTCTCCTGAGGAGAAGGAACACATACAAAGAGGAGGTGGTGATGGAAGGAAGTGGCCTTTCCTTCCCTTGGAATATGAGTGGGTCAAGGATGGTGACAACAATGATTTTCCTCCTCAAATTCATGACTCCAAGGAGACAGAAGTGAAAGCTAAAACAACCAAGTACTAAGGGATGACTTTTTTTTTAAAAAAAATTGTGGCTGCTTGCTCTAGTGACTGGAGTGTTGAGGGAAAAAATGTGTATATATACATATAGACAGATAGAGAGATAGATAGATAGATAAACTGGGAGCAGAATATTTAGTAACTGGCAGTTCTGAAGTGCTTGTCTCCTCCCTCTGCATTATCTTAGCTGCTTTCAATTGGCACTTAGTTTCTAAGACTGTTCTTTCATTCTGTTAGAGACTACATCTGACTGATCTAATCTTGTTTCTCATAAACAGTTGTGGCTGGCCCTATTCCTTGCATTTTCTTGTGTCTCTTTGTTCATGGCATGAGGGCATTGGATAGCTCCAGGAGCCACATGAGAAAAAAGTGACCTTTCCTAGCCCTAGGCTGACTTCCCAATCCCCTTCCCTCCCCAGTCCATTGTTAGTGCTCCCAAACTGTGGGCATAATCACTAATGACTAATAGGTTTCATAATTATATCCCCAAGGGTGGAATTCCTACAAACTTGGACTTTTCCATCTGCCCCATCAGACCATAGGCTTAAACCTGCAGCAATAATATCTAGTGTTATTCACATATCATGAACAGAAACACCAGAGAGATCATGGCCTGGGACCAGAATTGAATAAGAAGAGGATGAACTGCCTTTGGGAAATTGGATAGTGTTTTAAATAACAACACTAATAATATATAGTACTTTTAATAATAATAGTGTAAATAATAACTTCAAGTAATGTTCCAGCTGTTATGTGTTAAATCTTCATCAAAATAACTAGTTGGACTGTGGAAGTTGGACCAGCATGGACCAAGGAAGTCTGTTCTTCTGTAATCATATTGCTGGATTTTCCATATGTAATCCTCCAAATCAGAGTTTATAAGAGTTGACTTGTAGATACCATAGATCATATGTTGGGGAGCTATTCTTTTTTTTTGTCTTCTTGCCTTTCTATTGTTCTCCGTCCACAAAATGTAAGGTCAAAGTATGTCAATATAAAAGATAAACATTTTCTCCAATCTGGAAAAAAAAGGTCGCCTGACATCTTTGAAGCTCTTCTTTCCTTTGTCAGACTGAACTACTTATTCATTTTGACTCATCACTATCAGGTGAGTCATTCCATTTTTGTAATAATTTTGTCTTTGGCAAAGGACATGTTCTGGTCATAACAAGGCAAACATACAATTCAAAACATACAATTTCTCATGCATTCTGTGGTATTTGGAAATAAACTATACATTTGTTATGATGTGAACACATTTCAAAAGGAGTACTATATAAAGTCCCAATTACTCTAATTTAATGGACAATTTATTTTGGAGGAAAATATTTCCACTCAAAGAAAATGGCAATATAAAACCTTTGGGTTTATATAATGTCTTTCCATGGAAATGAATAGCATATTAATTCCTTATTCTTACCTTATGAAATTCACAAAATATTTTCTAGAGTGATATACACTCAAATTCATAGTGTACATGACTTCAGTTTTGCATTTCTGAATCAATACTGCCATGTTATTTAATTACTTCCTATTAATTTTTTGGGAAAATTTCCATGTCTGTAACATGAAACTGACTTGTATTAGGGAGAGGTGTTATAATAGATGACTTCTAACAACCCTACAATTTCCCTGCTTATAATTTTATTGAGTTAAAGAAAGATACATACATCTAAATCCATCTTATAGAAGGAGAAACTGAGGAACAAGGAAGTGCGATTACTTGTCCCCACACAGCAGTCAGTGGAGGAAATAAAAAAGGCAATAATATGAATTTTCCTTGCTTTTAATTTGCATTCAAATTTTTTGATAGAAAAGAACTTTAAGCAGCAAAAATGTAGAAAGGTGCAATCCCATGTGCACTGAGTGATCTGACATTTGATATTCTTTGAGGATAGCATCTAATATAATCACTGGTAGAAGAGTAAAAATGTAAGGCACCTGTATACAAAGTAGGTACCCATAGGGTGTAAAATAGATGAACTAATTGTGGCATATTTGTGTGATATTTCTGAACCATTTGGAATGATAAACATGAGGAATTCAAAACAACATAGAGAAATGTATTATGAACCGATACAAATTTTTTAAAAAGTAGAGAAGAACAATGTATACAATTGAAAATAACAGTATAAATGAAAAGATCACTAAAAGGAAGTTGAACTGGATTTGGACCTAGGGATGTATCCTATCTCTGGTACTTACATGTGTGACATAATCCCTCTGGGCTTCTTTTCTCAACTGTAAAATGAAGAGACTGATCTAGATGACTTCTAAAGTCCCTTTGTGTTTTAAATATGTGATGTTGAAACTATCTTGATTGTTTTTTTTAGCTATTTTATTTTTTCATAAGAAGGTATGATTTGATTCAAGTAAGGAGAGAGGGGGCATATTCAGAAATGACTGTGATAAAAAACATAAATTTAAAATGATGGCAATAAAACTTGATTAAATCAAATTCTAGGTTCAGTCAGAATGATATTTGTCACCTTTTGTAAAAAATTTTATTTAATTATTTTTTTCTTTCTGAAATGTGGAGCAAAGTTCCTGAAATTTAACTAAGTTAAAAGTAATGTACCACAAGTAGAGAGTATAACACTAACTCTGCAAGGTTAAAAGATGTAATTATATATCAAATTAAACTCATTCCAGCCACAACCTCAGTCTTTTCTTCATTTGACTTCTCTTTAGTTTCATTTTAATCCTTCCAAAATTACCGGGCTATTTTAATTTTCATTTTACAAATGATGTTCAATGAATTCCCTGTGCATATTTTTTCAATAAACAATTAATTTTAATCTTTCTCTTTGGGCATCCACCTCAGATTTATCAGCTCTTTGCTTAATGGGAAGAGATTTCAAATATTTATTAAGAAAAATGAGAAGTAGGAGAAGTTGTCTCCTTCTCTGAGTTTTCCTCAGTGATGTCTATATCCTTTGTTCATCCTTTTTTACTTTTAAGAAAATGTACAAAACAGACAGATAAACTCACGGCCTGAAACTCTAAAAGGGAATTAGGTGCAAAATGAAACTGAGGTCTTAAAAGTGGAAACTGACTATGAGCATGAATAATTGCATTGAGGAAGAAAAAAGGGATTCCTAGAAGGAAACAAATGGAACTGTATAGGAATTGTATACGTTTTCTGCAAGTTTGATTTTAAAGGCATGGATCATGGGGTAATGGCTGGTGCCCCAGTCTGTGGAGTATATGCCATTGTTTTGCCTCCTTCAAACCTCAGGGGACACTTACAGAGCCTATTTCAAGGCATGAAAAATGGAAGTCCCCTTACCTTGCTTCAGACCATGCTCATGTATCTTCCAACTGTTTTCTCTCAGTTTACTGTATGATGACAGCAAAAAACCAATTGACTGCCAAGCCAGAACTGAAGGTGCATACGAAAGGTTTAGACAGTCTTCAACTCTCCATCTTCCAGTTTCCCTCTGGATAAAAAAGGAATCTCCAGTTCTGTCCCCTCACTTCTACCACCTCTGAATGTATGGTGTCTTTGCTTCTTATATTTATTCTTTCCCAATCTTAGGATAATGAGTATTAGGAGATGAAACAAATCAAGTTATGACCATGTGGGCTCTGAAAAATCAGAAGAGCTGTCAGGAGTGTAGCTATGGAGACAGAAACAGTGTCTGCTGACAGTCACAATAACTGAGTTTGGTAAGGAGCCAGAGCTGAGGAACAACCTCCTTGACTCAGGCCAATCCTGACTTGACCCTGCAGTAGAGACACCATGCCCCGTAAGAGGGGAAGCAACTTATCCACTGACCACACCATACCCAGAAGTAAACTTGGCTGGGATATCATGAAGGGAGAAGAGAATATTATACTCAGGAAATGCACCTGCTGTCAGGTTGGTGATGGAGGCTAGAATTTTTATACAAAAACGTTTTTTGAGACTGTTCTCTCCAGTGACCAATGATGTGGGAAGAGGTGAGTGTGTGCCACCCACTTTTTTTTGTACTGTGATCCTTGCTATACATTTTTACTAAATATCACTTTATAAGAGTTAATTGATGTCTGTTACTAAATTGATATTGTGGAGATGTTAGCTGATTAATCAATATTGAAGACCATGTTGCATGGAGGTTCGTGAATGACGAACCTCAGCTCCTCAGAGTTACCCCTGGAACCCAAAGGGAAAAAGTAGAAAGCCATCCTACAGGGATCTGAATTGTCAATGCTTGTGAGAATATAGGGAAATCTACCCTGGAGGGATAGGCTACAGCAGTACCAAAGATTAGACTTGGAAGAGACTTTAGAGGTCATCTTTAAAAAGGACTTTAATTTACAAATGAAAAAATACTAATATAGAGAGAAAAAGACTTTCTGAGGGTCATATAGCTAATAAAAGGTAGAGTTAATATTTTAAGTTAGTCTCTCAGCCTCAAAAATCCTTTCTTTGGTGTCACTGGAGAAGTACATCATTAATGACAAATAAAAATAAATGAGAAAAACCAGTATGAACAATGTCAGGAAGGCTAAAGACCTGAATCAGCTAAGGGGGGTAAAAAAATGCTAAGGACAACAAGACGGGTTTTCTTGGCTATATTTGGAGCTAGATGAGTCAAGAAGGGTTAGGTCTGCTGTTTGGAGGTTAAGGTAACATTAACAGATAACACAAAGAAAACAAGGCCTCAACTCCTATTTTGCTTTCATCTTCTTCAAAAGTCACAGTCTTTAAACTAGGAAACAGATTATAAGATGGAAGGGACTTGGATATCGTGTAATCCAACCCTAATTTTTCATAAATAAAGAAAATGAGGCTAGAGAGGTTAAGTGACTTATCCTGACAAGGGAGTTCAAAGGCAAGATTCAGATCCAATTCTCTCCTGACTCTAAGTCTTTCCTCTATACCCAGGTAAATATTTAATAACCAATTCCCTTTAAAACAAAACAAACATCACTACCACTGCCAAAGAACATTTAGATTTGTTTGAATTTTTTTCTATCTTATTCTTAAGTCTAGATAATCCATAAAACAATAATTAAAGACATTATTTGTAATATTTCTTGGTTTCTGAGGTATAAATAATCACACTGAAAAATTTAACAATTGACTCTTAAGAGCCAGTATGAACTGGCTCCAACATGGGTAGGATTTCAAATATTACATCAATATTTGTTTAATTTTATTTAATCTTTTGTTGCTTTAGAGCATAAACTTTGGAGAAATAGGGGTAGAACATGGTTCAATAAATGGATAAACTTTTTAACAGTGAGTTGTCCAACCATGAAATGGGCTAGATAGTGAGTTTTCTTCTATAGGAAATGTTCAACTAGGTGCAGTAGAAGTTATTCCTGAATTAGGCAGAAGACTGGGTAGGAGACTAGAGGCCTCAAGGATCATTTCCAACACTAAGGTAACTATTTTTAAAAGAGCTGTTTCTCCTATTCATTTATCGCTAAAACTCACAGTTTTTGACCAGTGGTCACATAGGCATGGAATATGGAAAGGAAATCTTATGATCACACCAGAAATCCACAGGTAGAACAGAGCCAGATAATTGCTAAACCTAAGGATTGTTGAAGCAGCTCCTTCACGTTGGCTACCAGTTGGGCTCAATGCTGAAATGTAAGAAAAATGTTTATTATGGACCAAGTTCTTGTGAGTTTACTTTAGTGGGGTTTATTTTGAATGAAAGGAATTTTACTGTTTTTCTTTACTGTCTTTCCCTCTCCCCCCCTGCTTTTTTTTGTATCTAGGTCTTAAAATGAAATGGAAATAGACGAGGGCTCCATCGTTTCCATGCAAGTCAATGAACCAACTACCAATAACAGGAAGTTGAGCTGAATATAAAACAGTTGATCTGAGAGATTATGTCTAATATAAATTGTGAGCTTGATCCAATGGCACTTGATTAAAATGATTACCCCACCCCCTTTAAGATTTTCTGTTTCTGAAACATGGAAAACAAAAAAATCACTATGCTGTACTGGGCACCAAGTCATTTTATTAAATGGACATGCTTTTCTGTAAGACATTTCTCTCTTTTCCACCCTGCACATAATTGTGGTTTGTGGAAGATTTTGAGAGAAGTATTCTGGGAGCATTTGTGGAGAATAAAAAGATACAATTATTGACCATATTTCTTTACTTCCCCTTCTCTCCCTGCCCCCATATCCCCACAAAGGCTAGTGGTAAAAGGTTGTATCCATCTTCAATTAAAACAATCAAAAAAAATACCCCCACCCCAACCCCAATCCTACAAGCCAGTGTAGAAGGTTCACTGTGGATAGAGGATCAGAACACCACAGACCACGGGAATGTGACATTTGAGTCTGTGGTTCCCCACGTTCAGTAACTCTGAGAGAAGTCAAGGGAAAGGATTTGAAAAGTGTTTGATGAAGGCTACTTCATAGTAGTGTCAGGCACCAAAGCAATACTTGATGAGGTAACTGGGACTTAGATTGGGAGGCATCTTATGAATCTCATATTGGGTGCTTTTGAGGAGTTACTAAAGCAAAAGATATTCAGAGGAGAGAGAAACTGTAGTCAAAATAGTCAAGAGAGGATTCATGGAAGACATATTGAATTGTATCATGAAATAACTGTAAGAAAGATTTGAAATGATTAAAAAAGCTCATTATTCTAACACTTCAACTAACACTGTTGTGCCCGGAAGGCTAGAATACTCCACTCATCCCTCCCCAAGAAGCTCTTCTGCTTTGGAGTCATCAACACCGGTCCAGGACAGATCAAGACCCTGCAGAAGTCTGGATTCCAATAAGCAGGGAGCTGGGTTTCCTTTTTTATATTTTTCAGCGAATTAAACCTCCAACCCAGCATTACATTCTTAAAAGCTTCAGTTTTGGCTCATGTTTAAGCTTCCCCAAAGTGAAGAGTAAAAGGTATTCCATGTACAATATGAACGAGGTGTTATCATGTATAAGAGGCAACTAGCCTTAAAGTGAGGAAAACCTGAGTTCCAAATTCAGCCTCAGATACTTAGTAAATGTGTGATTCTGGGCAAACCACTTAACTTCCTTCTCTCTCAATTTCCTATTCTATAAAATAAGGACAGTAATAGCATCACCTCTTATTGTGAGAGAGGTAATATTTGTAAAGCACTTAGCAGAACCTTAAAGCTCTATATAAACGCTAGTGTAATTATTAATAATTAGTAGTAGTACTAGTAGTAGTAGCAGCGGCTGTAGCAGCAGCAGTAGTAGTAATAGTATGGGACAGGTATGAATATACCACTCACAAAAGCAACATTAAAACACCAAAAACAATCACAAGTATGCATTTACAGAACAACTTAAAACAGAATCTAGTACTATAACTTATATAGGCTGATTTTTAAACATAAAGCAATTTACAGGACCTTTACTCAGACAGTGTTTATTTCATCTCAGCTTTTCATCCTGTCCCTCAAATTTCTTGTTTTCTGCATGTTCACATCTGCAACTACCTTCTCTAAGATGCTTTTCTTGACCCCAGGTAGAATCCCTTAAGGGGCCATGACCCCTGGATCTCCTGAACTAATAAGGTTATTTCCAAACCTTCACATGGCCACCTAAAAAACAATGTGTGATTACGCACCCAGGAAAGGAAACAAAAAGTAGAAAAGTGTCTAAAGGCCCAAAGCCCAAGGTCTCCTAGTTGGATCAGTGTTCCATCTCAGATGAACCATGGACTCGGGGAAAAGAACACCACTCATTTCCACATTCCCTGCAAAGTAAATCCAGAGATGGAGTACTACTTGCCACACAGGAGAGATGAAACAAGAGAGCAAGCAATAAGCTATCTCTTCTTTTTAGCTAGTTCAGCACCCCTCTTTCTGCTACCAACAGGTTTAGGAAACACCAAAAGACCACTCATGGTTTGGTGCACTACACCAAAGACCAACTCCTTTTGGGGCCAAGTCACTACAAAAAGAAAAAGCCATCACCTTGGGTGCACCCAGTTACAAGCCTGGTCATCAGGAAGGCAATTTTGCACACTCACCATTCAAAACCCAATTAGATGTTCAGTTCCAAGGTTTTGGTGATTAAGTAATACTAACCTTTTGTTTCCTTTCAGATTAAAGATGTATGCCTGTGATGGTGATTTATTTATAAAAGATGTTTAATAAATATCTGTTTAATTGAAATTAATCAACATTCCTTGTGAGTTTCATTTGTCCCATTTATAAAATTAAGGGGTTGGACTAAATAAAGTCTATCCTAAATCTAAATCTATTACTTTGGCCATCTTCCAACCCAGTACATTCATTTTTGTAAAGTAGGAAATGGAGGTCTAAAGAATCAATAAACCAATCAATTAACAACCATTTATGAAGTATTTATTATGTGCTGGACACTCTGCTTGATAGAGGAGGTGCAAAGACAAAAACCAAAATAGTCTTTGCCCTCAAGATAATATTCTAAGGAAAGGGGAGAAGGGCAAAGTGTAACATTACACGTATAAGTAAATACAAAACATGCTAATGTCAGGAGGACACTAACCGCTAGGTAGAAGTATCAGGAAAGGTCTAAAGTAGGATGTGTCTCTTGAGATGGGCTTTGGAGAGAGCGAGGCAGTCTAAGAGGCAGAGGAGAGATGGAAGTATAATTTAGCAATATTTGTATGTGTATTCTATTTTTCTCTATATATTTAAATATATACACAAATATACAATGTATGTTACATATTTGTATTTTACCTTTATGTTTATGCTGAGTATGTATGTCTGAATGTATGCAGGTACATATATATGTATATATATGTATATATATATACATATATATACATATATATGTGTATATATGTGTGTGTGTGTGTGTGTGTGTGTGTGTGTGTGTGTGTAAAGAAATGCTTGTGTATATATTTACTGTCTTTCCCATTACAATGTAAACCCATTGCTAATAGGGATTACTTCATTATTTGTACACATATCCCAGCTCCTAGCACAATGGCACATAGTAGATATATGCATAATAAGTGTGTGTAGTATATATAAATATATATGTGTGTGTATGCATATGCATATATGATACATGCACACATTAAGCACATCTATATCTATGTGTATACCTATCAGTTTTCTTCTATCTTTTTTTACCACTATTTAGCAATGAAAAGTTGATAATCCATCTTGGGGAAAACACTAGCTCCTCCATTCCAGTCCCTCCAATCTTAATCCCAAAAGAAGCTAAAAATCTTTGGGCTTGCTTGGTCTTTGGTTAAGGAAATATCTTCTGTCCTCTTCTGTTAAATTAGCCTAGTCTGTAAACTCTGGCAGTTATTTAAAGTAAATAAATGAGTAGATTTTCTGCTAATTTCTTATATATTCATTGTGTATGTGGGCTTTGCTATTTGTATTTTTTTGGTCAAAAAATAATATTGGAGCATAAGGAAATTTATATTTGTACATAGATACATACATATTTATTCACACTTACTTTTGTTAAAACTACTCAGTGGTCTCTTTTATCAAGTTTGAGTGATCTTTGCATTGTTTACAAAAGCTATCAGCTCATCAGTATCAACACATCAAAAGACTCTTCTATGCCATCTAGGGCCTAGGTGTCTCTTCATAGATGCATATCCAAGAGACAACAAAGAATTATTAGAGATAAATTTTACATTTGTCTTTTGATCCCTGAGCCCCAAATATATAAACATCCAATATTACTACTACCTAATAGACATTGTAGCATCAATGGACTTACAGAATATTAGCATTAGAAAAACTTTAGAGATCATCTAAACAAACTTCTTTTTTGAGAGGAGGGAATGAAGGACCACTAGATTGCTCAGTGTTACAGAGCGAATTAGTGATAGTTATAGAAATACAGAATTGGCAGTTTCAAGGGACCTTGGTGGCCATCTAGTATGCTGCATACACAGAACTGAATAGATTTCTTTAGTTCTTGTGGGGGTATCTAGTTAGTATAGTGGATAAAGCTCTGACTGTGGAGTCAGGACAACCTGAGTTCAAAACTGGCCTTAAACATTTATTAGCAATGTGAACCTGGGTAGGTCACTTATCCCCGTTTGCCTCAGTTTTCTTACCTATAAAAAGCTGGAGAAGGAAATAACAAATCACCCCAGTATCTTTGCTAAGAAAACCCCAAATGGGATCACAAAGAGTCTGACGCTATTACTTGACTAAATAACAATGACAACAACCTTTTCTATGACACCATGATCTCAGTGCAGTACAATAGAAAAAGTGTTGACTTTGGAGTGATGTGACTTGAGATTATAATCCAGCTCTACTATCTATGACCCACACAGGTCACAGTTGCATGACTTTTGTTTTGGCAAGTAATTTTATATAGAATGAGGAGGTGGAGAGAGATGAGCTCAAATCTCCCTTCTGACTCTATGACTGTCATTGAACCTGTAAGATGAAAATGGTCTAACTTAATGACCTCTAAATGCCCTTGAAGATTAAAAACTCATAATTCCATGATTATAAGAACACTCAAAATAAGTAAAATAAAGAAATAGAGTTTATAAATAATTTAACATACTATCCTTTATGTAAAAAATATGATACCATTAATGAGCAATTGTATCCATCTGTATTATATTGTAACTCCTCACAATCCCAACCAAGGCTAAACTATCCTTTTATTTACCACTGGATCTTGCACAGAATAGATGTTAAGAATTGTTAAATGAATGAATCACTAATTAAACATGTGTTTTAAGTCACTCTCATTGGTGGTGATACATTGCATTGAATCATTCACATTCTTTCATTAGAAAATGGTATATGTTGGCAAAAGAATTATGGAGATTATGGGTGGAGTGTGTCATTAGCAAGACTATTTTCCTCTCATATGATCAAATCTGTGGCCTTGGTCTCCCTAAATACCATGCTCTAAGCAACAAAGCTGAGTCTTGAAATTTACTTATTGGATGAGATTTGGTAATTCACACCCAAGGCAGTAAGGATATTATCACATGTTATTTACTATGCTGTAAAGAATCATGAAATACTGTTCATAAAGCCAAAGGAATTTCTTAAAAGAGAGATATTGTGTGAAAAGTAGTGTTTCTCTCATGCACATTGTGTGTCACACATTTCTGGCTATAACGCAATCATCAATCACATGGAAAAAATCTGAGGCACAAAAAATCCAAGTGCAGAACTGTCCTTGTGTCCATGAGGAGTTGAGTTGGGGGAAACAGAACACAAAATGTCACTACAGTGGTCACAAACAATGCAGAAATAGCATCAGGCTAGGTAGGAGTCAGGACACTGAGGTTGGAGACCTGACTTATCAATCTGCTGTGAGATCTTTTTTGTTAATTTGTTTTGTTTGTTTTTGGATCATGAATTTTTTTTTTCTGTTTTGGCACTGAAATGTAAGACTGGAATGTTAATACATTTCAGTTTACTTCTGTAATGTCAGAAATTTAAAAAAATTAAAAGATGGATCAGAGCTTTAAAAAAAAGTGACCCTCTGGGCTTCTGTGTCTTCATTTGTAAAATGAGGGGACTGGAGTAGGTTAATTCTAAGTTCCCTTCTAAAGGAAATATGATTCTCTGATATGCATGAATCATAAAAACAGATTCTCTGAGGTAGAATGTTAATGAGAATTAAAGGTCTTCTCCTCCCATTAATAGGTCTCAGGTGGAGCCCATTAAGGGAAGCTTGATTGGGGGATGGGTTTGTAGGAAGGACTGAACCTTTTCTTAATTTCTAATGAAGCGGGGGGGGGGGGGGGAGAGGGGAGGAGCCAAGATGGCGGAGTAGAAAGATTCACATACGCTAGCTCCGAACCCACAGCCCATGGATTTCCTCTAAAAAGAACTCCCCAAAAATTATGGAACAGTGGAAGCCAGCAACACAGTGAAGGAGATTTCCGTTTCAGAGAACCCTGAAAAACCTATCCCAAAGGTCCGTGGCACACCAGATGGGAGCAGAGCCCAGCCCTTCCCTGGCCGCTCGGCAAAGAGAGGAGCAGATCAGGGCAGGATTCAGGGACAGAATCTCTGGCTACCACAAAGGTCCCTCCACCCACAGGTGCACAGGTCAGTGAGAGAGACTTCTGAGCTGGCCGAGAGGGGAGCGGGGTGTCTCCGTGAATTGGGCCCCCTCGGGAGGCAGCGGCAGAGGCAGCAAGTAGCCAGAGGTTCCCAGAACAGGCAGGAGCTTGGCAGGAGCTCCATTATGGAAGGTCTCTGCACAAACCCCCTGAGGGAACTGAGCATGGGAGGCAGCCCTGCCCCCACCTGAGCACCAGAACTTAAGCTCCCATTGAATAGCAGCCAGGCCTGCTGCTGAAAGCCCTGAGGCGGGGGAACAGCATTTGAATCTCAGAACCCAAGCACTAGCTGAGCAGATCTGGGCGGCGGTGGAGAGGAATCTCAGAAGTCAAGTAACTGGCTGGGAAAATGTCCAGAAAAGGGAAAAAAAAATAAGACCATAGAAGGTTACTTTCTTAGTGACCAGATGTATCTGCCCTTCCTTTCTGATGAGGAAGAACAATGCTTACCATCAGGGAAAGACATAGGAGTCAAGGCCTCTGTATCCCAAACATCTGAAATAAATATCTAATGGGCTCAGGCTATGGAAGAGCTCAAAAAGGATTTTGAAAACCAA
>CM053770.1:416367090-416389155 GCA_028658325.1 Potorous gilbertii | reverse complement strand
GATATCTGTTTCAGATGTTTGGGATACAGAGGCCTTGACTCCTATGTCTTTTCCTGATGGTAAGCATTGTTCTTCCTCATCAGAGAGGAAGGTTGGAATCATTTGTTCACCAAGAAAGTAACCTTCTATGGTCTTATTTTTTTTTCCCTTTTCTGGGCATTTTCCCAGCCAGTTACTTGACTTCTGAGATTCCTCTCCACCCCTGCCTAGATCCGCCCAGCTAGTGGGGTCTGAGATTCAAATGCTGCTCCCCAGCCTCAGGGCTTTCAGTGGCAGGCCTGGCTGCTATTCAGGGTAAGATTAAATTCAGGTTCTCAGGTGGGGGTAGGGCTGCCTCCCAGGCTCAGTTCCCTCAGGGGGTTTATGCAGAGATCTTCCATAATGGACCCCAGCTCCTGCCTGCTCCAGGAGCCTCTGGCCGCCCACTGCGTCTGCTGCTGCCTCCCGAGGGGGCCTGAGTTATGGAGACACCCTGCTACCCTCTCAGCCAGCCCAGAAGTCTCTCTCACTGACCTGTGAGTCTGTGGGTGGAGGGACCTTCGCAGCCATAGGAGATTCCATCCCTGAAGCCTGCTTAGATCTGCTCCTCTCTGTGCCGTGGGGCCAGGGAAGGGCTAGGCTCTGCTCTGGTCCAGTGCGCGAAGGACCTTTGCGATCGGTTTTTCAGGGCCCTCTGGAATGGAAATCTCCTTCACTCCATTGCTGCATGGCTTCCACTGCTCCAGAATTTGTTGGGAGTTCTTTTTAGAGGAAATCCATGGGCTGTGAGTTCAGAGCTAGCATATGTGAATCTTTCTACTCCACCATCTTGGCTCGTCCCCCTCAATAAATTCTTATATTTTGAATACGTACGTAAATATGAACTGTTGAAAAGAGAAGAGTGAGTCAGGGAGGTAGATGACACCAGTAGGGAGTGGAAACTTGGTACAGAGGAAAACGTATTGGACTTAGAGTCAGCAAGTCACTCCCAGGTTTGAATCCTGACTCAGACATTTAATAGTTGTATGATCCAGCGCAAGTCACTTAATCTTTCTTGATCTGCTTTCTCCTTTGTAAAATGGTGAGTAGGGTTGGGATTCAATGACCTCTAAAGTCCTTTTTGGGATTGACCCATCTGTATATGTGTGTCAGGTGAAAGATGAAAGAAACAAAGATTCAAACTTCTGAGAGTATTGATTTATTAAGCAATGCATGCTACTTGCATAACAAATCATGACCAGCAGCCTTTCTCAGCTTTGGCACTAGACTCCAGATATAGAGGGTGACAGATTTTTATACATTACAAGCAATTAAATAAGACCAATTAATTAAAAGAAAACAATTAACTAAGATAAAAAATTAAGTAATTTAATTTTTAATTGGAGGAAATATTAGAGACTTTCCAAGTTGGGAAGGGGAGGACAAAGAGGTGCAATTCCCTGAATTCAGAAAAAGAGGTGTCCTACTCCTCCACAGGTCTGTATTCAATCAAAGGAACATGGAAATAATAACTGACTAACTAGTATGGGGCCAGTTTTCAGATAAGACATATGGTTTGCTTGAGATGTATAATTGTGAGAAAACTCCTTTCATCAGTCTTCAGACCTGACTGGATTTCTGATCAGAATAATCTAGGTTCTTAGTTAAAGGTCTCTAAGCAATAAGTAGAGATGGTTCAGCTTCCCAGCCATACAGGGTTAGGTTCAAACAATGCAACAAAGTCCTCTCACAAATCCCAAAATTGAATAAAGTTTTCTCACAAGACAGAACTTGGACTAGACCCATAATTGAATAGAAAAGGAATTGAGCAAGCTCCAGAATTGAGTCACAAGATGGAGTCAGTGTGGTTCATTCAATTCTCACTACCTCTTGCTGTTCTAATACCCTCAGTTCCTCATGTGTGTTTGTGGATATGGATATGTATGTAAGATTTATACCTGCTTCTACCTACTTCCAAAAGAATTTGAGGGAGTCAGCTACCAAGATTAAACATAGTATAAGCTACCTTATGCCACTGAAGATCTGCACTAAAGCCTCATCATGGCACAGATGTGACCTCAGGTTATTGAAAACTATTCTGGTCCAACACAAGCTCTGCCAGGTCCCAATAAGCTGGAAAAACTTTAAATATCAGCCCATCAATGTACTCTGTGTCTATCATCATATGATTCTTTTGGCCACAGCAATTCATGAAGACAATCTATTAAGTTGTGAAGGGTTTGTGATTTGTGGTGGTGGAAAAAATTTTTTAAAAAGTATTTATTGAAAAAGTAATATTGGACAATCAAGGATAAAAACCAAAACAGAGATGATCTAATTTGGGGAAGGGAATAGTTATTACCAGGCATCTGTGATGAATTTCCTCCTACTTTGGGTTCTGAGTTTGGCTGTAAGTTTTCTGATGGCTAAGGCACAGTTTTCATTGTTTGACAATAGAAAGTAGACAGTGTCTGTAGAAACAAATCATTTCCTGGAAATAAGCTCCAGCAGGAATTTATCATGTAAGTCCTTGTATACAGAACATTAGGTAACATAAGGGACAGTTTCTTCAGTTTTACAAAAGACTTCTAAAGGCTGTTCAAGTGTGCCATCTTTGTACAAGAAGGAATAGGTCATCCACCACCAGACATATTTTTTTCTGCATTCTCCAGGAAATTCACATTTGAGACAAAGTATATTGTCACATTAAAAAGTTAAAAGTATTATTTTTAAAACCTGGATAATTAATAAAGTATAATTTCACAAATGAAATTAAAAACCAAAAATAGATTGCATCTGTTAGTCATTTCCACTAATCTTTTTGTAAGCTTTAGTCATAGTAATTTTGAATGTTTCAACTCAGTTGATCAGATGCTGCCCCCATAAACTCTAATTAATATTAGATACCAGGATTTCCCTATGTCTTGGCTGGTAGTGTTTCTGTAACAGTTGCTTTGTTCTACCTTAAAAGCAAACATATTTAAATTACTATATGTCTAATTCCCTATCTGCCTCACTGAGATAGGATTTGGTGCTTCGGGATAAGTACTATAGGAGGAGAACATAGATTGCGTTTTTGATTTCCATCTCTATCTCTGCAATTTAGCAGCTATGTGGATACAAGTCACAAGCTCATTTGTTTAAATATAATTTTTTTGCAGATGATTCCCATATCTACATATCCATCCTTTGTCTCTTTCCTACATCTCAGATGCCTCTTAGATATCTCAAGCCAGATTTCCTATGTAGGCATTTCAAACTTGTAATATACAAAATAAGACATCTCTTCCCACCCTACCCCAACTCTCTCCCCTTATAAACTTCCCTATCACTTTAAGGGTACTGCCAGTCACCCACCCCTCAACTTTGGTGCAATCTTAAACTCATATCTAATCCACTGGCAAATCTCAACTTTCTGTCTTTACATCTCTATGTTCTTTTTCACCTTAGCTTGCTCCTGTATTACCTGGCTAATGTCATAGAGTTTTTTTAACTGGTCTCCCTGCCTCAAGTCTCTTTCTACTCCCAACTCTTCTTCCCTTAGCTGCCAAGGTGATTTTTCTAAAGTGTGGGTCTCGATATATCCCTCCCCTTGTCTGCCCCCTACTATCCCTTCTCCATGAGTTTCAATAGCTCCCTAGGTCTCCAGGATAAAAAATAAGGTCCTCTGCTTAGAATTTAAAACTTTTCCTAACCTTAGTCCTTCCTGCCTTCCCAACCTTCTTATACCTTACACTCTTATATACACTCTACAATCTCTAGCTACATAAACCTAACTGCAGTTTCTTCAAGATGATATTACATTTCCCTTCATTGTGATGTTGCACTGATTGTCCCCATGCCTAAATATTCTACTCCTACACCTCCATCTCTTAACTTCCCCTGTTTCTTTCAAGTCTCAACTCAAATCTCTTCTGCAAAAGGTTTTTCCCAGTCCCTCCTAGCTATTAATGCCTTTCTCTTTCAAATTTCCTTAATCTATTCTCTCTGTCTCTGTCTCTCTCTATGTGTGTGTGTGTGTGTATATATATATATATATATATATATATATGTGTATATATATATATATATATATAATATACATACACACCCATATGTATGTATATGTATATATATATATATAAAATCTTGTACATTTGGATGTATTTACATACAATTACATATTTTCCCATTAGAAGGTACTCTTCTTCAGAGGATGGATTATATTGGGGGGCAGGTTTCCTTTGCCCCCACTACTGAGCATTTAACTCCACTAAAAGAAAAGTGTGAGCGAAATTTAGAGAGATGCAGGATTCTTGGCTGAGTAAGAAGGCAGATAAAATCCTGTTTTACACTGACGTAGTATTCCAAAGTGCTTCTGTGATGCACTAAAGGCTATTTATGTGTCAAAGACCTATGGTGCATCTAAAACTACTCAGTGTTGACAGAGTCACATTGATCAGTAAAAAGAACAGCATCCTAGAGAGATAGTTTAAACACTTCCATAGTGCTCTTAACAGACCATCATCAACCAATACTGAAGCCATTGACCATAAGCCTCAGGGTATAATCAATCCCTCTCTGATCCAACTTCCGACTGAAGAAGAGGTATTGAATGCCATCAGGCTCCCCTCAAGTGGCAAAGTACTTAGTACTGATTCCATCCCAGCAAAAATCCACAAAGCAGAAGATTCACCGCTCATACAGAAGCTGACAAATCTTTTGGATTATATGGCAATAAGAAATTATTCCCCAGAGGATAAAGATGCCACCATTATCCAACTCTATGAAGGAAAAGGAAACAGGCTGCCCTGTGACAATCACAAAGAGATCTCTCTGTTAGTCATAGCTGGCAAGATTCTTGCAGAATCCTCCTTAATTGACCAATCTTATCTACCTAAGAGTCAAGGTGACTACATAAAGGACTGAGTAACAGACTGAGTAACAGTCGACATGGTGTTTGCTGCCCGACAGCTCCAGGAGAAATGCCAGGAGCAGAACAGAGGTCTCTACATAACATTTGTCAACCTAACTAAGGCCTTTGATTCTGTCATTTGTGAAGGCTTGTGGAAGATCATGGCAAAATTTGGTTGCCCAGGGAAGTTCATCGATATCATACTCCAATTTCTCAATGGCAAGCTTGCACAAGTTCTGGATAAAGGATGATGCTTTTATGCTTTCTCATTCACCAATGGACTGAATTATGACTGTGTGCTTGCTCCAGCGCTTTTCAGCATGTTATCTTCTGTGGTGTTGTCAGATCCTTCAACAAAGACAAAAATGACATCGTCAGCTACTGCACTTATGCTAAAACATTAACTTGAAAAGGCTACAAGCCAAGACCAAAGTGAAGGGAGAATTGACACATTCCTTTTATGTTGATAGATGATTGTGCATTTAATACAGCCTCTGAGACTGAGATACAACAGAATATGGATCAGTTCACTGCCACTTGTGCTAATTTTGGCATGATTGTTAACACCAAGAAAACAGGGGTTCTACACCAGCCAACACCACACCATTCATATGTGGAACCACCAATTACAGCAAATGGAGAAATTCTGAATGCTGTGGATAAGTTCGCTTACATTGGGAGTATACTTTCCAGGGGTGTCCACATAGATGATGAGGTTGACACATGCATTGTCAGAGCTCACTCAGCATATGTGAGGCTCTGAAAGTGTGGTAGAGAAGAGATATTAAGTACAAACTAAATTAAAGGTCTACAGAACCATTGTGCTGACTTCATTATTGTATTCCTATAAAATATGGACATGCCAGAAAACTGAACCACATCCACTTGATCTGTCTTAGGAAGAGGCTGAAGATCACCCAACAAGGAAGGGCACTAGACACTGAGGTCCTCTCTCAGGCTGAACTGCCAAGCATTCTGACTGCACTATGGACAACACAATTTTGATGGGCTGGCTCCATAGTCCAAATGCTAAACACATACTTACCTGAAAGACTATTTTATGTAGAACTCACACAAGGCAAGTGCTCACGTGACTGTTGGAAGAAGCAGTACAAGGATATTCTCAAGATTTCTCTGAAGAATTTTAGGATGAATTGTGAGACATGAGAGATGTGAGCGCAGGACTGCCCAGCATGGCATGCCCACATCAAAGAAACCACTGTGCTCAGTGAGCAAAGCAGAATTGCAATACCCCAAAGGAAACATGAGCAGCATAAATCCAAAGACATCTCCATGCCAAAGGGATTACTTGTGCCTGACCTGTGGTAGAGCCTTCCAAACTTGTATTGGACTGATCAGCCACAGCCAAACATACTGTACCCTGCTCCAACATCATGATGTCATTAGGCTTCTTCAAAAAGTGAAGGATGAATGACAACTCCTTAGCACAGTGCCCAGGATATTACAGACAGTTAATGCCTGTTGACTAACTCTTGAAGACTCAATTTTCTTATCTGAAAAAAGGAGTATGAATATTTGTATGTACCTTCCACCATGATTGTGAAGAAACAAATGAGTTAAAAAAGAAATTTAGAGGACTATGCAAATAAATTTCCCCAGTGAGCTGGTCCTTCGAGGAATTTAGCTACTTTTTTCCTGCCTCTCCTAATTGTTCATATTCTGTTTTGTAATGTGAATTTTGAGTGATTTGGAGGGAAGGGGTGTTGCATATCTTATCTCTCTTACTAGACTGCAGACTCCTTTTGAGCAGGACCTTATCTTGGATTTTCTTTATTACCTAGCATAATGTGTCATGTAGTAGGTAATAAATCAATAAATATTGATTGAACTTATTGAAATCTAAGGTTTCCTTATTTCTTTTCATGAAAAGACTCCACTGAAATACAAAATATTGTTGTTGCTGGTTAAAATTATTATTTTATGTGAATACAAAAGTACACTTATAGGAAAGAGAGCCAATTTAATATACAAAATAAATATAATTGCCCTCTTGCCCCTTATTAGTCATGCATTTGGTTGTATCTGCCAAGAAGCATCATCTAGTAAATTTCCAGAATGAATCAGAGACTCAAAACCATACATATTTTGGAAGAAGAAATCCTTTATTTAAATGTTTAGCCTTCTTGATCCCATCAAGACCCAAGTCAGGCTGCTGCTTGGTTTTCTTTTTAAGGAAAATAAAATTTTCTGAGACTAAAATGGAAAAGCAAGGATCACTTTTCAACTATGAAAAAAAGTGATAACAAAATAAATCAAGCTTCATTCCCAGAAATTTCTCAAGAAATGCTATTATATCCAAATTAGCTTTCATTATTGCTCATGTCATTAGCATCATGCGGGAAGCACTGACTTCACAGTCTTCAGACTCAGGTTCAAATCACAGTTCTAACAATAAATTTTAGGATCTTGAGATGATCATGTAACTTCTCTGAGGCTCACTCTCCTCTTTAGCCAAGTATGGGTAATAATACTCGTACCATCTCCTTCTTGGAGTTGTTGGGAGGAAAGCTTTCAGCATTTTAAATAAATGAAAAATACCATTATTGCTGTTTTTCTCGGTAATATTCTACTCTGGTGACACTAAAAATGATAAGCTTATAAGACTGAACCAGTGAGGAGGTTTTTGAATACCACCTTTCCTGTACAGAATGACTTGCCCATGCCTTTCCCCACAAAACTCTAGCCCCACAGTCTGTGCTGTACTTGTGGTTAGAGGAAGAAAACAAAAACTTGGGTGTCCAGTTACAACACTTCTGTAGCTTGGACCACCACAAACATTTACTGAAGAAATGAAAGAGACCAACTACCACAGAGTGTCCTCAAGGAGGAAAAAAAAGGTGGGGGTAATGGGGGGATGACACATTCTACCAGAGGCAAAGCAAGACAAAGAGAACGTAGGAAGAGCAAAGTCTTATTAAAGGGTAGAGGAAAGCTCTCTGATGGTCAGAGATTTTCCAAGGCTGGTAGGAAAGAAGATCATTTCCATTAAGGTGAGACTCTTCAAAATCAAGTCTTATCTGTAGGTAAACTTGATGGCTATTGAAATAAGTAGCAGTCTGTCATACAGAGCAGGGGTTCTTAACCAAGGATCCATGCACCTTTTAAAAAATATATATTTTGTCAACTGGGGACAGCTAGGTGGTGCAGTGTATAGAGTACCAGTACAGGAGTCAGGAGGACCTGAGTTCAAATCTCACCTCAGACACTTGATACTCACTAGCTTTGGGCAAGTCACTTAACCCCAGTTGCCTCATCCTGGCTCACCTCCAGTCATCCTGATGAATATCTGGTCATTGAATTCAGATACCTTTGGAGGTGAAGTGAGGCTGGTGACCTGCACAGCCCTCCCTCACTCAAAACAAAGTCAAGTGCAAATCATGTCATCATTTCTCTGATGGCACAGTCTTCTTCAGCAATGAAGGATGAACACACATTTTGTCAACTGTATTTCAGTATATCTGATTTATTTTATATTCTTATGTATTTTACTTTATGCATTAAAAATTTATTTTGAGATAAGGTCTACAGACTTCAACAGGCTGCCAAAGGAGTCCATGACCTCCAGCATATGAGATATATATGGTACATAGGGTCTTTAACCTTTAATCCGCCTATATAGCAAAGCATTGTGGTATAATGGAGTACTGCATTTGGTGCCAGAGGACTTTGGTTCTTGCTCTAGATTTGTTATTATCTGTATGATGTAAGGAAAGTCATTTGTCCTTTCTGGGTTTCAGTTTCTTCATCTGATTGGACCACGTGACCTCTAAATTCATTTTAATTCCAAAGTCATAATTAGTTTTACACACATTTATCATAGATTTGGATATATATATCCATTATATATCCATATATATAGACATATCTATTATATATAACATGTATAACATATTCGTTATGTAAATATCTACATATATGCATATATACTATATCCATTATATAGACATATATTGTCTCTATAATAAAGGTATATGCCTATATCTAGATAGAAAGATAGATAAAAGCATATGCTTTATTATAAATATACCTATAAGAGACCTATAATGCAGATATAGGTATATACCTATATCTATGTGTGATATCATATGTACGTATAATATATACGAAATATATATTCACACATGTACATTAAATGTACATGTATATTTGTGTATATGTGTGATTTCACTGGTACGTGCAACTTCTAGATAACAAAACCCCCTCTACCAATGCAAGCCAACAAACATCTTTTCTGCAACTTTGTATCTTAAAGAATTCCTTAGAATACTAATAGATAAGTGATTTGCCCAAGGTCATATTTGTCAGCATATGTCAAAGGCTAGACTTAAGCCCATGTCTTCCTGGCTCAAAAAACCACCTCTATCCATGTTGCCTCTCTGTTTCTCCATACATCCACGCCCCCACACCCACACACATGCATGCATATGTACATGCATACACATATACACATATGGATGTACGGAAATACACACAGATATAAATACAGATATGTACCTATAAATATGTAAATTATTACTCAAGAAGTGACTGATTTCTGTCTAGTTAGTTGTTCATTGTAAACTGAATTTGGAATTATGTGTAATAAATGAGTGGTCATATAATATAGAAAAACATGCTTGCCAAAATGAACCTGGTGAAGTAAGGGTGGTACTTTCTTATTCCTAGAGATTGTCCATATGGGTTACGTTTGAAGTACATTTGGAACTGTTGAGTTCTCACAGTTGAGAAAGATTCTCAAGACATTCTTTAATTTGTCTGGCATTCTAATTGCTTGGGATGAAATGTGTTTCCAGTGGGTTTCAATTGCTTTCCACCCCCACCTTCTGGCCCAAATTCTTTCTATTTTAGTGAGTCATTGTCAGCCCTTATATCTGTAGCCCTTAGCCACTTCTGGGGAATGGACTCCATTAGGTAATCGCTGTAAGACTGAGAATCTATGTGGAGACAGAATAGAGATGTTTGTCCTACTGTATTGTCCTGTCATGACAGAGCCTTGATTAGGAATATGGACATCAGTGCCAACTCTCTCACTAATTAATTCATGGTGTGATCCTGGCTAAGTCACCCAATATATTGGAGACTCAGTCTCCTCATCTGTAAAACAAGAGGATTGGACTACATGAACTATTTTAAGGCCTCTTGTATTTGAATCTGTTTTTAAAAAAAAGCTAACTAGTCTCCCAATGGAGAGGATTCCTATAAGAATATTCCTTTCAGAGCTCTAAACAAGTTTGTTTCCAAGTAAATAAGAAAAGTTCCATATGATAGCTGCTTTCTACCTACTGTAGCTTGAGATTAAAGGATTTTAAAATGTTCAGTTTTCAAAAGATTATGCTTGAGTAAGTGGGCCAATTTCTGCCCACACATACTTCCAAGTGACGTCAATGGGAGCTGTGCACACAGATCTCTAGGCAGGTTTTGGCTCATTATATGTGTTTTTATTTAAGAACAACTGCAGAAAAGATTCCTCTCAACTCAAATTACACAATTTGTTCTTCCTTGTGTCCTGAGTCAGCAATAGCCGTAATGTGAAAAATAAAGCAAAAGATTCTTTACAAATAGGATCATGATGGAAATAAGAATATTAAGCACTGATTTTTTTAATTCCCAGGCAATTTCTGCACAGGAGTTGTTGGGGTGTTTTTTTTAAATAGATTCAGTGTAACATTTCACAGTATTCTAAAAGCCTAATAATTCACAGGTTGAGGGACTACTGGGAAAAAAACATTACTAACTCATTCTATTTTGTCCTGGGTTTGGTTCCCAGCATATTCACTGGCCTTACCCTGTACCCCCAGCAAGTTAACCTCTCTGAAGATTAATGGGACAAACTGCCTGAGAAGAAGAAAAAGAAAGAAGGGAAGGAAGGAAGGAAGAAATTTCATTTTTGTCCTCAGATCCTCATAATTATTTCTGCACTGTGAAGAATAGTCTTCTACTTCAATATTTAAGTGGATTTGCAATCACATCGAAAATTTTCCACCATTGTAGACTGCAAACTCTCCTTCCAACTCCCTTCCCCCAATACCCAAACACATTTCTGCTTGCTTATGTCTTTCCATAAATCCCTTATATAGCCAACATTTTAGATATCCTCCTCTGTTTTTTCTTTAAATATTTCATGTATAATGTGGTCCTTAGACTATATGTGTGTGTGTGTGTGTGTGTGTGTGTGTGTGTGTATTCCATTCCTTTGTCTGTTCTTTTTATGAGCAGTCTTGAGGAAATATTTTTTTGTCACTTAATGAGTACAAGTCATTGTTGGTGATATAAATTTGGGCATGTGATGACAGAAGAAATAATGCAAGGTTTTCCCATTTTAACTTTTAGACTATTATTCATGCCATAAAATAAAGTCACGTGTGTGTGTGTGTGTGTGTAAAAGGAGATACTGTATTTTTTTTAGTACATTTATGAATGCTGAGATTCCCCCAGCTAAGTGTCTATTACAGGGTCAGGGGACCCAGCTCTCCAGTGCTGGGTACTGCATTGTCATCTTTGGGCTGCTGTCTGATGTACTGATCCAACAAGGTAGTTAACTAAAGGTTCTGTTGCTGTAGGAGGAAGTGGGTCTGAGATAGCAGAAGGGTCAGGCCACCCCCGTCAGTTTCCACTGTTATCAAAGATTTCCAGGGTAGTTTTCAATAGTTCAGGAAACCTTGATAGATAAGGATGGTTTCATCAAAGCAACCACTAACTAGGGGTCACACCGGCATGGTCTTCAAGACTGAAAGCATCTCCTTGGCCTTGAATTCTGAGCTCACCAGCAGCATGTTATGCATGACAAAGGGAGGCAGAAGGTTTTAGTATTTGGATTCTGCCAGGAATAGCTTCAGGATCCATTTGGGAAAAACCTTCACAGAGGTGTTGTTCCAAAACTGGTGCCTGACAAGGAGCCTTTTTTCCTCAGTACTCAAGGCCATATTCTGATAGATAGCAATCATTCCAGCTTTTTTTTCTGAAAACTTCTGTCCTATCCCTCTAGAGCAGTCAATTCAAGTCCAGTTTTTCCAAGGGTGGCTTGGGAGGGAAGGAAAAACAACATGAAAAATGGCAGGTTGTGGAGTGGGGGGGAAATATTGGGTCAGTGCCATCAGCTTCTGTTGCTCAAACTGCATAACTTGAATGTGTCAGGTGACAACTGTGGAGCCATAACGAACAGTCTGGATGGTGAGCAGCTGAGCAACTCAGGGTCAGAGCCGGTCCAACCATGGCCACTGCCATCTTCACCAGATGGCACCTTCATCTAGGTCCTGGTTGGAGAGGATTATGGGTCTTTGGGGTCAGAACCTATTTACTCCCACCCTAAATCTTTCCCTTTGGGTAACCTTGAGTTTCATTTATGCTAAGATCACTTTGTGCATCTTTGTACACTTTGAGATCACTTTGTACACTTTGTGTACAGCCAGATGTCATTGGAGAAAATGTTGGTATTAAAAAGATAGCAAACAACTTGGGATCAATGAAGTGCTACACAACTTCCCAAATTCAATCCAGTCCAGTCTGTCACCTGCTATTCAATTTTTGATCAAGCTCACTATCTATCTAGAGTTCCTTTCAGATGTACCTATATGGATTAACTCCATAGATTATGTTATTATTTGACTAATATTTGTTTTTCATCCAATTTGGCTTTTTCTTGTGAATGATTAAACCAGTCACTTTGAAGAATCTATAATTTTATCAAAAAGGTTTGGTAATACTTTGAGCCAATGTAATTAGAATAATGTCATCTGCAAATAGAAGTATTTATAGAAGTTCAGTATTAAAAAAGGAATCCCTCTTCTATTTGTATTATGTGCAAGACATCCTCTATAAAACTGGTCAGCACTCAGACACATCCATAAGCATTCTATTTGGTTGCCATACTCAACTGTTCTTTGAACAAAATTGCATCGGTCATCAAACCTTATATAATCATAATATATGTGTGGGGGATACAGCCAAAGCAATACTTAGGGGAAATTTTATATCTCTAATTGCTTACATCAATAACATTGAGAAGAAGGTCAATGAATTGGGCATGCAACTAAAAAAAACAAAAAAAGAAATTAAAGTTCCTCAGTTAAACACCAAATTGGAAATCCTGAAAATCAAAGGGGAGATTGATAAAATTGAAAGTAAGAAAACCATTTAATTAACAAATTAAACTATAAGCTGGTTTAAGATTGATTTAATATTTTATTTTCCACCAATTACATGTAAAAATAATTTTTAATATTTGTTTTTAAAACTTAGAGTTCCAAATTCTCCCCTTTCCTCTTTCCCACTCCATTCAGAAGGCAATCAATTCAGTATAGATTATACATGTGTAGTCATTCAAAACATATTTCCATATTAGTCATGTTGTGAAAAAAATAAACCAAAAAAACCCTCAAGAAAAATAGAGTTAAAAAATAGTATACTTTTGTCTTTATTCGGACACCATCAGTTCTTTGTCTAGGGATGAATAGCCCTTTTCATCAGAACTCCTTGGATGATTGTATTGATGAGAGTAGCTAAGCCGTTCACAGCTAATCATCTTATAATATTGCTGGTACTTTGCACAAATACATTTCACTTTGCATTAGCTCATGTAAGTCTTTTCAGGTTTTTCTGAGAGTACCCTGCTCATCAGTTTTTATAGCACAATAGTATTCCATAATAATTGTATAGTGTAATTTGTCCAGCCCTTCCCTAATTGATGGACACTCTCCCAATTTCTAACTCTATGCCACCAGAAATGAACTGCTATAAATATTTCCACACATATAGGTCCTTTTCTTTTTTGTTTTTTCTCTCTTTTTGGATATAGACCTAGTAGAGGCACTGCTATGTCAAAGGGTATGCATGGTTTTATAGCCCTTTGGGCATAGTTCCAAATTGCTTTAAAGAATGGTTGAATCAGTTCACAACTCCACTAACAGTGCATTAAAGTCTCATTTTTCTGGCACCCCTCCAGCATTTGTCATTCTCCTTTTCTGTCCTATTAGTCAATCTAATAAGTATGAGGTAGTACCTCAGAATTGTTTCAATTTATATCCCTCCAAGCAATAGCAATCTAGAGCACTTTCTCAGAATATGGTAATAACTAGCTTTGATTACTTCACTGAAAATTGTCCATTTCTCTTGATCATTTATCAATTGTGGAATGGCTCCTTTTTATAAATTTGATTCATTTCTCTATATATTTGAGCAATGAGGCCTTTATCAGAGAAACTTGCTTCAAAATTTTTTTCACAGTTAAGATTTCCCTCCATCCTATTCCCCCACCCCATTTATTCTGTTCTCTCATTTCTTTCACCTTATCCCTCCTCAAGTGTTTTGTTTCGGACTGCCCCTTCCCTCTTCTGCTCCCCCTTCTATCACATCATTCTCTTCTCCCTTCCCTTCCTACTTTCTTGTAGGGCAAGATAGATTTCTATAGCCAATTGAGTATGTATGTTATTTCCTTTTTGAACCAATTCTGATGAGAGTAAGATTTATTCACTCGCCCCAATCTTCCATCCTCCATCCTCCTCTCCACTGTAAAAGCTCTTTCTTGCCTCTTTCATGAAATTTACCCTATTCTACCCCTCCTGTCCCTCTCTCTCAATGCATTCCTCTTTCTCACTGCTTAATTTTATTTTTTTTAATCAACCCTTCATATTCAACTCTCACCTGTGCCCTCTGTCTATATATATATATACTCCTAACTACCCTAACAATGAGGAAGTTTTTATGAGTCACGAGTTTCATCTCCCCTGTGGGAATGTAAAGAGTTTAACCTTAAATCCCTTGTGATTTCCCTTTCCTGTTTACCTTTGTGTGCTCCTCCTGAGTCTTATATTTGAGGTGATAGAGTTCATATGTGGTATTGCCACCATTTTAGAGAAGATCACTGTAGAAAGTCTGGCAGATCTATTCCATTCCATATTTATTTTTTCTCCTACTTTCATCTGCACACTTGAGTCTTGCTATTTTTGTGAGCGAATAAGGCTAATAATTTTCTGTTTTCTTTCATAATGATGTGCAGATAAGTTTGTGCTCTTTGCTGGTGCTGCCTTTGGTTGCTGTGTCTTTCTGTTTGATAAGGAGATCAAATTTTTTCTGGTTGATGATGTGGCCACAAGAGTTGTTTGCTTCTGAGAGGGCCACTACATTGATAACCATTAGTCTGTTAAAATATGGTCATTTCATTTTTTGTACTAACATCTGTTCCTTACCAAGTCCTTCCAATTTTCTTGTTGAAGAAAATGTTTACAATGTATATGCATGGAGAGGAAAATATCCTCTCCTTCTGCTCTGCCACCCTCTAATTAGATGGTAGCAATATCATCAGGCCACAATATGAATTTACTCATACCCCTGTACTGGGTATCTCCCACCCTAACCCTCTCTCTGGACTTTTTAGCTTCCCTTTTAGGTAATTGTCTTCTCCCATTAGACAGTAAACTACCTGAGAGCAGGGGCTGTCATCTTTTTTGCTTGATATCCCCAGTCTTTAACACAATGCCAGGCACATAGTAAGCGCTTAATAAATGCTTGTTGCCTCACAGACACCTAAAGAGTCTGTAAGTTTTTTGCCTTTTTCATTCCTTGATCCTAAAGCAAATGTGACCTTGAAAGGTCCATTGTAATCTATATAATTCAATTTCTATCATTCCCCATATACATAACCTTGATTGTACTTCAATACTCATCTACCACTTGAATTGTTTGTTATCTCATCCACTTCATTGTGAAACACTGTCATCTCAGTTTTTTGAGGGTTATTTCCCCATTGGAGTATAACTTTGATTTTATTATGTCAGTTCATAGAAAAATAAGATTCATTTTACTAATGCTAACTTTGTGACCAACTTTGGCAAGAAATCATTTATTCTATAAAGTTAAAAGCAACTCAAAAACATGGAAAACAGTCATGCTAGAGTTATAATAATCTATTTGTAATTTCATATTAGAACAAATATATAAACTCTAAAGAAAAGAGCATATGAACTATGCAGTTGTTTCTAGTGTGAAGAGCTACCGCTGTAAAAGTTGCTTAAATTAGGAGAGCTCTCACGAGGGTGGGGTGATCAGGACTTTGACTTAGGGTGCTGAGATTTAAAGGGTGCTCATTTTTCTTACCCTCCACCAACAACGTGATAACAACTGAGTTTAACACCTAGTTTTCAAAAATAATTAACTAAAATAGGGAATTCAAGGTACTCTTCAGAGGCTGTACCCAAGGTGAGCCCTTTCTCATTAGCAGTCTAACTGGCTATTAACTCATAATGTCTTGTGGTGTCTGCCCATTGAGACCTGTATTTAGAATCTCTTGTCACCCCGACATAGAGTGATGCCTTGTGTTCTCAGGTCTCCACTGCTACCCTACCCCAAAAATCTCAACCAAAACAAGTTGACTTGATAGTGCTTTTCTTTGTTGCCTCATTCACATTGTGTGAAGCTTGTACTGTGCCAAAATGATTGCTTAGTAACAATGGTTAGCATAATTATTATTTTGTAGGAACCACAGATCTGTGTTCATCTTTATAGTAAAATTTAAGCCCTTCTGATGTTACCCTCCCAATTGAGATCCTTGCATTAAATACCAAAGTAATAGGAGTGCCTGGTATCACTAAGGTAGGGGTTGGAGTGGGGTGGATAAAAGTGATGCAGAGTGACCTATCAGTATGGTTCACTTTAGAATGGAATCCAGAAGAAAAGACAGAGAAGTAGAAGAGAGCATGCTGATGACGGTGCATAGCAGCTTAATGGTACTAGTCACCACCTATGATGCTCTTGCTCATTATTTTAGCATCCAATGACTCCAAACAGATGGTCTATGCTAGTCTTTTCACTATTAGCTCCAACAATGGATTATCTATAAACCACGACTGTGTTTTGCATGAGTAAGAAGTCAACTTTACCTGAATTTATAACTAATAAAAGCTATCATTTATATTGCATTTTAAGATTAAGAAAAGTGTTTCAGTTTCACAACAACCCTGGGGGCAAGGTGCTATTATTATTGACATGTTACAGATGAGGAAATTGAGGCAGGTAGAGGTTAACCAGGGTCACAGAGTTGCACTTACCTTCAGATTCTGAGTCCTAAACAACCAGCTGCTTATACATAGGAGCCTATTCCTTTATAAAACTACATCCTATTTTATTCCATGGTCTCACTTATGTGAAGAAGTTCAGGGTTTGGTCAGATGTATGTAGTGTTGTATGCAATATGTTGATATTGCACATCAAAGAACTTTTTGCCTGTTTTTTTTTAAAAAAAGAGTTTCTTACCTCCAAGTAAGTTAATCTTAGCTAGTCAATTTAAAATGCTAATACTCTAGCTCAAGAAAAATACACATACAATAGATATAACATGCATATGTGGCGTGTGTGTGTTCGTCCTTTGTTGCCAAAGAAGACCATGCCATCAGAGAAATGGCATGTATGATGTATAAGATAGACAGCATAATTTAGTGGAAATATAACTTAGAGACAAAACTAGAGTTTAAATGCAGTTCTATCAAAATCCAACTCAGCTGTCGGACCATGGACGAATCAAACTCTCTTGGACTATTTCCTCCTCTATAAATTGGGTCTAACACACTAGTGGACAGTTAGGTGACACAGTGGAGAGCTGGACCTGGAGTCAGGAAGACCTGAATTCAAATGCAGACTCAAACATTCATTAGATGTATGATCTTGGACCAGTAATTTAACTCCTGTTGGCCTCATTCTCTTCATTCAGATGAGGATGATGATAGCACCTACCTCCCAGGACTGTGTAAGGATCAAGTGAAAAATAATTGTAAAGCACTTAGCAGAGTGCCTGCCTGGCACACAGTAAGTACTTAGTTGTTGTGGTGGTATTCATATTACCTAAATTCAAATCTGGCTGCAAACACTTTCAAGCTGTGTGACCCTGGGCAAATAATTTAATCCCTGGTTTGGTTTTCTCATCTGTAAAATGGGGGTAAAAATAGCAGCATTTTGCAAACCTTAAGGTCTTATGTAAATGTTAAATTGATATCTATATATGTATATATTTACATATATTTATATATGTTTATATAATAGTATATTTATATAATATGTAACGGTATATTTGTTTATATATTTATATAATGGTATATATATTATATACATATGTTTATAATATATAACAGCATATTTCTATAACTTGTTTTTATAATATATTTATATAAGAGTATATTTATATATTATAAACACATAGCTATGATATATAATAGTATATTTGTATAATACATCTATATAATATACACATGTATATTTCACAGTTATTGAAGAAAATGCCTTATACACCAGGTATAAAGCACTACAAAAAAATGTGAGACATTGTTATTTAGACATGATTAAAGACTCTCTATCAAGACTTTGAAGGAATGTAATAGTTTTCTTCGGAATTTTCATGTATGAGGAGGTTGGGCCCCAAAGACCATAACTAGGTGCATAGAATCCAATTTTTACTTAATATAATGAAAAATCTCTGAACAGTTTTTACGATACAAAAGTAGAACACACTGCCTCAGATGGTACTGGGTTCTCATCACTGTAGGTCTTCCATTACCAACTGGGCGACCATTGGTGAGTGATATTCCAGGAGGAATTCCTGTTCAGGTTGAACTAATAGGTAGACAGACTCCCAGGAGCCATCCAGCTCTGATGTTGTGTGATTCTATAGTAATAACAAGAAAAAGAAAGAGGAGGAGGGGGAAAGGAAGAGGGAGGTGGAGGGGAAGAGGGAGGGAAAGAGAGAGGGGGAGGGGAAGAGGGAGGGGGAGGGGAGAGAAGAAAATAAGCATTTTATATAGTGCTTAGTGTGCGCTAGGCACTGTGTTTTGTGTAAACATTATCTCTTTTGATCTTCACAGTAATTCTTTTACAATTAAGTAAACTGAGGCATAAGTTATGTGACTTGCCCGAGATCACACAGTTAATATGTATCTGAGGCCAGATTTAAATTCGGGTCTTCCTGACTCCAGGCTATGTCCACTGTACCTCCAGCTTCCTCAGCAATAGTAATAATACAAAATTTTATGATATTCCAAGGCACCAAGAGTTTAACTCACTTGCCCATGACAAGTAAGTAAGTAAATAAGTGGCAAAGCCATGATTTGAATCTAGGTTTCAGGTCCAATGCTCTTTCTTCTACATAACATTTTGCCCCTTGTAGGTGCTCAATAATTTAATAAATGAATGAATGAAATATCTTCCTATGTAATCCATAAATGTTTCTTATTTGTATTACATTCAACATTGAACAGAGCATCAAAATATTCCATTCCTTCTTAGATAATTTATATATATAATATATATTTTTATATATGTTATAGTTATTTATCTGTTTTGCAGCCTTATAGCTGTTTATAGTCATAATTTTGTAGATTCTTTGAAATTAAAAATAGCAAACCTGGCTTTTGCAGCACAAAGGGCATGGAGGTGCAGTGCTTAGAGCGCTGGACCTATAGCCAGGAAAACTCATTTTCCTGAGTTCAAATTCAACTTCAGGCACTGATTAGCTGTGTGACTCTAGACAAATAAACTTGATTCAGTCCTCTTGACATTAGAACAGCACCAGCAACCTTAGAGGAAGGCATGTTGTAAAGAAACTTCCTTTTAACTCATGGATTAGGGAAGCAAGGCTGTTACAATCATACACCGTCATGTTTATGCTACTTTTGCCCCATGTCACCTTTTTACATCATGAAAAACTACAGTAAATTAATTGTCTTTAAGAATGATTTCCTCAAGTGAAACTTTAGATGACAAGTAGGATAATTTAAACTGAAAAAAATCCTGAGTTGATCTTTGAATATAAGAAGTATTCACTTAAGGTAACATCAAATAAGGTCAATCAATCTTCCATTTTGACTGATGGGAGAACAGAAAAGGTGGGCTCAAACTGGCTAAATACGAGAAAGAAGGGTTATAGTTAGAAAAAAATACCAAAACTTGAAGTGCATATACCCAAGTACAAATATTTCCTATATGACCTCTCAATTATGACCCAATAAGTGGCTCCCAGTGAAGGAGCATCCAGTAACTCATATTCTGCATTAAAAGGCAGGATCACATGTGGAGGGAGAGAATAGAAATAAAAGAATATGGAAAGAAAGAGAAAAGAGTTCTGAAGATTTGGAAGGCAAGACATTGGAACTTCTTTGGGTTTCTTTACAAACAGGGTATTTTCTGTATACTTTAGAAGTGATTATGTTTAAAGTAGGGGTCATTAACCCGTTTTATAATATGGACCCTTTTGGCAGGTCAGTGAGGCCTATGGATCTCTTCTCAGGACAGTATGAATTTATAAAATGAAATATAGACTTATAAAGGAAATTAACTATATTGAAACACAGTCATCAAAGTATTAAGAGAAAAACCAACTCAGAGATCCCAGGTTAAGAACCCTTGGTCGAAAGAATGATGGTGGCCTAGATTGAATTCAATTTAAATCAACTCAAATTAAATTCATTAAGCCTTTATTAAATACCTAACCTACTATGATTATATCACCATGCTTAGGGACTGGAAATTCCAAGATAGGCAAGACACAAGCTCTTTTTTTTCCAGAAAGTTGCAATTTAATAAGGGAGTGTGAGTGGAGAGGAGATGTATACATAACAAATTTGAGATAAGTGCTAAACAAAAGCTTCAACCATAGTACCATGGGAAATTTAAGGAGAGAAATCACTTTCAGCCGAAGGTAGGAAGAAAGAGTTTATGGGATCTTGAAGTAAAAGAGATACTTCAGCTGATGGAAATTTTTGGTGGTGGTGGTTGCGTTTGTCAGGGTGCTGGGGGACATTCCAGACAAGAGGAACAATGATCCAAAATAACATAGAACTAGGAATGAGTAGGTTGACAGACACAAAGTCTATTCCAATTTGTATGGAACACAGTAAAAGGAAATTAGATAATCTTTGCCAGTTCCTGCTAGTCTCAGGATTCTGAGGTTTGCCATCAGCAAAAATTCAGCATTGACATTTTCAGGTAAAGGTAAATAAACCAGTTAATTTTCCAGTCACCACGCAGAGTATTTCAGGATAAGACCTTAAAAATCAATATTTGGTGCATGGGCTGAGTTTGCAAAGGGACCTCTCCCAGGCTTCTCTCTTAAGAGGCACCTGTTGTTCACTGTGTGTGAAGTTATTCGTCATTTCTTCCTTCCAAGTGTCTGGCAGAGCTGCCAAGTAGAGAAGCCATTATTTGCACAGAGCAGATAAAACCAATCGTCTCTTTAAAAGTTGTCACTCAATATTCCAGTATGCCACTCAATATTTGAATATTCCAATATTCAAAACTTCCACTTAGGAAGGTTGCTTTGCAGGCTTACATTTCCTGTCCTCTCTTCTACTTTTTGACCATCCTGTCTTCTTTCTATAGAAGGCTGAATTTCAGTTTCATGCCTATGCTGTGTATTTGGACATTTAAAAAGACAATATTCTTCAGGAAGTGTTATCATAAGAGAGGCACTGAGTTTCCTGTCAGTAGGATAACTATTAATAGCATTAACTGCCCACTTCTGTTGGCAATAGAAAAAGATAAGGATACCATATTATTTCTCTACTTTTTCTCTCATTTTTCCCTTTCTTTCTATATTCTTTTATTTCTATTCTCTCCCTCCACATGTGATCTTGCCTTTTAACACATAATATGAGTTACTGGATGCTCCTTCACTGGGAGCCACTTATTAGGTATATGAACCTGGGCAATTCATCTAACCTCTCTTATTCATCATTGAGAGGTAATATAGGAAATATTTGTACTTGGGTATATGCACTTCAAATTTTGGTATTTTTTTGGTAACTATAAGCATTACATATGTCATAGATTGACAGGCAGATCTAACTGTCTGACAATTACATACATACATAGTTACCAGAGAGAGAAGCAATAACATCTGGGTTTTCAAAGCCAACGGGGTCTTTAACAGCTACCCACAGTCTCATCTGGCACAAGACCCTTCTTCCAAAGAATAAGCCCCAAAGCAAATCCTCTTCTCAAAGTATATGTACACTTTTCTGAGCCACAGGGCATCAAGACCCTCATGACCCTGTGTTTTCATTAGAAATTTTCTTTCTTTAAATATAAATTTATTTCTTTAACTTTTTACATTCATTTTCACAAAATTTTGGGTTCCAAATTTTCTCCCCATTTCTCCCCTGCCCCCACCCCAATACACCAAGCATTCTAATTTCCCCTATCACCAATCTGCCCTC
>CM053770.1:416345164-416366590 GCA_028658325.1 Potorous gilbertii | reverse complement strand
TTTTTTTCCCTTTTCTGGGCATTTTCCCAGCCAGTTACTTGACTTCTGAGATTCCTTTCCACACCCACCTCACTTCCAGATATGCCAAGCTAGTGCTTAGGGTCTGAGATTCAAATGCTGCCACCCAGCCTCAGGGCTTTCAGCGGGGGATAGGGCTGCTATTCAGGGTAAGATTAAATTCAGGTTCTCAGGTGGGAGTAGGGCCGCCTCCCAGGCTCAGTTCCCTCAGGGGGTTTATGTGGAGACCTTCAGTAATGGAGCCAAGTTCCTGTCCACCTCGGGAGCTCCTATCTACTGCTTCCCCCTCTCTGCTACCTCCCAAGGGGGCCTGAGTTATGGAGACACCCCATGCCCCTCTTGGCCAGCCTGGAAGTCTCTCCTACTGACCTGTAGTGCCTGTGGGTGGTGGGACCTTTGTGGCTGGCAGAGATTCCATCCCTGAAGCCTGCTCAGATCTGGTCCTCTCGGGGCCGCGCAGGCGAGCCTGGGCTCCACTTCACTCCGGATCTGGTGCTCTATGTGCTTTTCGGGTTGGTTTTTCAGTGCTCTCTGGAACAGAAATCTCCTCCACTCCCTTGTTGTGCAGCTTCCACTGCTCCAGAATTTGTTGGGAATTCCTTTTAACAGGTAATTTATGGGCTTTGGGTTCAGAGCTAGCATATGTGAATCTTTCTACTCCGTCATCTTGGCTCCTCCCCCTATTTCCTTTTTTTAAAAAAATCTTTTTGAGATACAGATCTACTAGCAGAATTGTTGGGTCAAAGAGTATGCACTTTTATAGGCACAGAGAAACTATGCATTTTAAAGCACCTACTGTGTGTCAGCTTCTGCACTGAGTGCTTTATAAATATTACCTCATCTAATCCTCACAATAACACTATTAGGTAGGTGCTAAGAAACTGAGACAGCCAGAGGTTGTCACTTGTCTAGTGTCACACCATTAGTAAGCATCTGAGGCTGGATTTAAACTCAGATCTTCATGACTCCAGGACCAGCACTCTATCTGCTGTGCCACTTAGCTGACTCTAGAGTTAGTGGTCATCCTGCTGTTCCACAATGAATAATTCCCCAGTGCAGTCAGAGGAGATGGTTCATTAAGCTGTTTCATTGAGAAATTTTTGGAATTTTAATACTTTTCAATATTTGAACTATTGTAAATTTTTATTCCTCAAGATGTGCCGGAGTGGAAAAACAGTCTTTCTGAAAGTCCCAATAGACAATAGAACTAAAAATGGGACAGTACATATTATTGGTTGCCCACTTTCCAAAAAAAAAAAAGTCTTCTCTTTCCCATGCTTTAAAATGTCTGCTTCTGATGCCCTATTCCAGGCTCTGTGTTGTCAGTAAATATTACCATCCTCAGTACAGCCCAGATCTGGGGTCAGGGTAAGTACCTGGCAGGAATAGGGAGAAGGGAAGTAAATGGACTCATTCCCGATAGAGGCTGGAGTCAGCTACCCAATGAAAGGAAAGATATAGGATTTGAAAGACAAATCCTTATGAAAGTAGCAGTGGGTGTAAAGGAAAGGAATGAATGTGGGCTTTCAAGCAATATATACAGAGGTCAAAATGATGTGGAATTGTTGGCACATGATGTTGTTTTTACAGTAAATGGTCCAGATAACCAAGGAATGCTGACTAGTGGAGAAAGTTATACACTGACCTATATCTGAGGTCAAACTATTGTTTTTTAAATGTTTTGCATAAATATAATGATGGCACCCCACAGGGATGGCTCCAGACCTTGAAGTCTTCCACATAGTAATAGAGTGTGTAGGAGAGAAAGGATGTTGGGAGTTCAAGTAGGCCTTTGATGGCCCTTCAACAATTCAAAATAACCAAGAGATAGGAGTGTGTAGGGGGTTGCGGTGGAGAGAACACTACTCTTGTGCCCATTTAATTTCCCCACTTATTTACTGAAACTATCAATTAGTGGCAATTGTGACAGGATTGGGGGGTAGGGCTGGGGGCATGAAGCCTTTTCTCCTAAGAAGCAAATTGCTAGATAATATCGTATAATTCCCCTTTAGTGACCGCAGAATGGCTAATTGTTACATGGCAACAGTTTTTGGGAATTATTGTGTTTTTATTGTTATTTATTACCATATGAAAATAAGATAACGCAAGTTTGGGATGGGGCTCTCAAAAAGCAAGTCTCAGGGCTAGAGCAACTTAGCCGGCACATGAAGCAATTCCAAGGGAAGAAAACATGGAACTTCAAGGACACGGATGAAATGGAGGATGTTATGCTGTTGCTAACATAAAAGAAGAAGTGAGACAGGGCATGTGAGGAACAACTCTCAATGTAAAGACTCTTCATTGATGTACTTTGGGTAACTCATTGTTACTTCTCATCTTAGAGAGATATCTGGGATATTGAGAAGTTGACATGCCATGCTCAAAGTCAATGACTTAGTTTTGACATATAGGGATGATCATTCAGCAAGGATATGCCAAAGGCAAGGTTTGAATCCAGACTCTAGCAAATCTGATGTGATCTCTCACTCATTCAATAAATAATTAATTAGAAATAATTTATTGATGGCTTACTATGTAAGTGCCAAGAATATAAATAGAAAAGTCATATAATTCATCATGGATACCTTAAACAAATAAAAAAAGCATTTCTAATTCTATGATTATAGTTGCATAAATTGAATGAAATCTGTCAGTCAATAAACATTTTTGTTCCTGGAATTATGCTAAGGCCAGGGAAGGAAGTATTGATTAAGGTGCCTTCCTGCCACCTCTGAAAACACACCACACAGGCAGTCGACTTACTCTAGTCACACATCAACAACCAGATAAGAAAGGTGATTGGGCTCCAGTAAGCTACAATCTCAATCTGAGTCAAAAGTGTCCTATGTGGAGGGGACAATTTCCCCTGACATCTGGCTTACTGTGTTCAGTTCTGAATGTTACATTTTATTTTATTTTTTTTAAACAGCAACAACTTAATTATTAGACTTTGATATTAAGAATCCATAAGAAACTTATATGAGCAACCAATATCCAGAATTGTAAAAGGAAAAAAGCACATTTTACCAAAAAAAGGAAAAAACAATTTTTAAAGGTGAAATATTCAACATTATTTTTGATCAGAATATCACTGAAAACCATTTTGGACCTTTTCCCAAAGTTCCTCCTTACTGGTGATTTTTTTCTATCTTTGTCAAATCCTTAAGATTTTTTTTTTTGCAAGTGAAAAAAGAATCTATTTTGCTTCAAGTGAATTCAATTGGTATATCAACTTGCATCTCCCAATGCTTTTCTGGAAAAAGAATATCATTTATAACTCAGTCAGCCCTCACAAAGTTTTGCAAGACTGTGATGAAGACAAAGAAGGTTAACATTTTCCTTCACATACATTATCAGGTAGGTATTAGTAGGTATAGTCCCCATTTTACAGATGAGGAGATTTAGGATTAGAGGGATGAGAGCTCTGGTCTCCAGAGAATGTTCTGTAGTTAAAAATATTCTCAAGCATTTTTTAAAATTTAATTGTATTTATTTATTTATTTTTGGATTTCAATATTCATTTCCACAAACTTTGGAGTTCCAATTGTTATCCCCATCTCTCCCCTCCTCCCACCCCATAATACCTTGCATTCTGATTACCCCTTCCCTCAATGTACCCTCCCTTCTATCATACCCTACCCTTCCCTTATCCCTATCTTCTCTCTTTTCTTGTAGGGCAAGATAAATTTCTATACCCCATTACCTGTGTTTCTTATTTCCCACTTATATGCAATAATAATTCTCAACATTCATTTCTAGTGCTTTGAATTCCCATTTCTCTCCCTCCCTTCCTCTCTCCCTCCCCATCTGAGAAGGCAAGCAATTCAATACAGGTTATATATGTGTCATTTTGCAAAAGACTTCCATAATAGTCATGTTGTGAAAGACTAACTATATTGCCCTCCACTCTACCCTGTCCCCCCCTTTTTTCATTCTCTCATTTGGCCTTGTCCCTTCCCAAAAGTGTTTACTTCTAGTTACTCCCTTCTCCCATTTGCTCTCCCTTCTACCATCTCCCTCACCCCATTTGTCCCCTCCTCCCTTGCTTTTCTGTAGTATAAGATAGATTTTCATACCAAATTGAGTGAACATGTTATTCCCTCCTTAAGTCATATGTGGAGAGAGTAAGTTTCACTTTTTCCCCTCTCACCTTCTCCCTTTTCTCCTCCACCGAATAAGATTTTTCTTGTCTCTTTTATGAATTATAGCCTGCCGCATTCCATTTCTCCCTTTCTCCTCCTAGTATTTTCCTCCCTTACCCCTTAATTTTTACTTTTTTTTAAATGGATATCATCTCTTCTGATTCAACTCAATCTGTACTCTCTGTCTATATGTGTGTGTGTGTTTGTGTGTGTGTGTGTGTGTGTGTGTGTGTGTGTGTGTGTGTGTGTACAATCCCTCCACCTACCCAAATACTGAGAAAAGTCTCAAGAGTTGCACATATTATCTTTCCATGTAGGAAAGTAAACAGTTCAGCTTTAGAAAGTCTTTTGTGATTTCTCTTTCCTGTTTACCTTTTCATACTTCTCTTGATTCTTGAGTTTCAAAGTCAAATTTTCTATTTAGTTCTGGTATTTTCATCATGAATGGTTGAAAGTCCTCTATATCATTGAATGACCATTTTTTTCCCTTGAAATACTATACTCAGTTTTGCTGGGTAGGTGATTCTTGGTTTTAATCCCAGTTCCTTTGACTTCTGGAATATCCTGTTCCAAGATCTTTGATCCCTTAATGTAGAAGTTGATAGATCCTGTGTTATCCTGATTGTGTTTCCATAATACTGGAATTGTTTCTTTCTAGCTGCTTGCAATATTTTCTCCTTGACCTGGGAACTCTAGAATTTGGCTACAATATTCCTAGGACTTTCTATTTTTGGTGTCTTTCAGGAGGAGAGGGGTGGATTCTTTTGATATTTATTTTGCCCTCTGGTTCTAGAATATGAGGGCAGTTTTCCTTGATAATTTCATGGAAAATGATGTCTAGTTTCTTTTTTTGATCATGGTTTTCAGGTAGTCTCATAACTTTTAAATTGTCTCTCCTGGATCTATTTTCCAGGTCAGTTGTTTTTTCCAATGAGATGTTTCATGTTATCTTCTGTTTTGTCAAACTTTTGGTTTTATTTTCTAACTTCTTAGTTTATCTCATAGTCATTAGCTTCCCTGAACTTGATTCTCTCTTTTAAAGAACTATTTTGTTCAGTGAGCTTTTGAACCTTCTCCTCCATTTGACTAATTCTACTTTCTAAAGCCTCCTTCTCCTCATTGGCTTTTTGGACCTCTTTTTCCAATTGAGTTGGCCTCTTTGTAAAGGTATTATTATCCTCAGCATTTTTTTGGTTCTCCTTTAGCAGGCTGCTAACATGCTTTTCAAGCTCTTTTATGGTCTGAGCCCATTTCGTATTCATTTTTAAGGTACTGGAGACAAAGGCCTTGACTTCCTTTAACAGTATGCCTTGTTCTTCCTCATCTGAAAGGATGGAACGAGACACCTGTTCACCAAGAAAGTAACCTTCTATGGTCTTACATTTTTTCCCCTTTTTTGGGCATTTTCCCAGCCAGTTATTTGACTTCTGAATCCTTTGTCAAGAGGAGGGTTCTAGTGCTCCTCTTCTCCCCAGTACTGTGTTCGAGGCTAAGATTCAGATCAGCTGCTCAACTTCCCCAGAGGCTCTGGGTAGGGGCGGGGCCACCACTCATGACTGAAGGTTTAGATCAGCTAATCCCTGCTGCCAGAGGGTTTAAGTTGTGCTGCCTGGACAATGAACTCAGGCTACTTCCACATAACTGCACCACTGCTGCCACAGCCTGGGGCCAGTGCAAGGGAACCTTGTTCCCCTCTCGCCCAGCTGGGAAAGCCCTCCCACACTGACCTTTGGAGCTTTCTTTGTCACTTGTGGGTTGAGGGATCTGGGACCCTCCTTGTTGGGAACTCTGCCCTGGAGTTCTGGTCAGGTCCTGTTCCTCCCAATGCTATGCTGCCAGGGCTGGGCTCCACTCTGCTCAGTGTCCCATGAGATAAACCTTTCCTGTTGACCTTTGGTTTCCTTTGGCTGACAATTTCTTTCCCTCTGTTGTTCTGTGGCTTCTGTTGCTCTAGAATTTGTTGAGAGTCACTTTTTACAGGTTTTTTTTAGGCTGTGGGGGAAGCACTAGAGTATATGCATCTTTCTACTCTACCACCTTGACTCCATCCCAAGATTTTTCTTAAATGGAAAAAATGAGGTGGTGTTTGTTGCATAAAGTAAAAATGGTACTTATCAGAAGGGTCAGGGGAGCCATAAACAGACATTATGAATTAATGAAAAAATTATTTAATGAATTCCTACTCCTACAAAGTTCCAAGTGCTATGCTCAGTACTGAGCATGGACTACAGAAAGACAATCTTTGGTCAAGTTCATACTTTGTTCTGGGGGTGCGGGGAGGAAGGCAATGTATTAGAGAGTTCAGTTGCTGGATAAATGAAAATACTTTTAAAAATTCTAAGTCCCAAAAGTCATGAGAATGCACCAGAGGGGCAGATTGCATGGCCTAGACAAGTATTTTTATTGTTTGAAGGTCGGATGATATTGGGATACTGTAGGGAATACAAGCAGAGTAAATGATAAAGCCAGGAAGTCCTTAGAAAGCAGTGTCAGGGCAGATAGAAAGGTTTATTTCACAGTTCATTTTACCTAAGGGAAAAGTTGGTGACTCCCATTAACCCAAAGTCACATGAGCAGGCAAGCAGTCTGGATTGGTTTCTAGGTGGTTTGGGGCAAGAGTTCAACAAGTCAAGAGTTCAGTTGGATCTGACAGAGATGAGGATATCTACCTTTTTCTTTTTATTATTAGCACATGTAAAAAATTTCTACAGTTATTTATAGTATAGTATGTAATATTTTGTTTACATCATTGAAGAAAAATTAAATAGCACACAGAAAAACCAAAAAGCAAAGAAAAAAATGACCAAAGATAGCCATGGAAGACAGTTGCAACACAAGTTGGGGAAAGGGTAAAGAGATTGATTTGGAGATTATATTGCAAGGTTAAGAAGTGTGACACTTTAAATTTCACCATCTGCAAAGTATTGATTGAGGATTCTCACTTTCTATTTGATTCTCTGGATAATTTTTGAGCTTCAGAATTGCCTTCAACTTTTGAACAGGCAGGTACATACTTCCATTCAGAATTCATGTCATGAGTCATATTATCCAGCTTAGTGAATTGATCTTTGTGGACAAGATCTTTAATTTTACTTGTTTTCCAGCCATTTTCTTTCCAGTTGCCAACCTACTCATTCATACCTTTGGTGATAAGTTGATTATCTGTGTACACAGTACGTCTGTCCTTATTTTGGGCCTTTGCTTTTTCAGTCCCTTTGGTAGCTGCTTCTATTCATTTTTTTGGGTTGTCTGTCATCCAGAATGTGTACCACTTATGATTAGATCATGATCTGGTCCCCAGTAGACACCAATACCTCCTTGTTCTCCTTTTCCATTATGTTTGCAGCCATCCTTGATATACATAGTGTTAGGGTCTGATGCCTGGTGTGGTTGCCCATATCAACCACAGCCTCTAGTCTCTCAGTCATAGTCATAGCTCCTTGGACTGTGTTTCTAACTCACCTCTCCTAAAGCTTTGTACAAAAAGAAAATGAGTCTGACTTCAGAGATGGTCTGAATGCCACATTTTAGAAGAGTCATAAGGAAGGTTATTGGGGTGATGAGGAAAGTGGCAGTTATGTTCTTTTATCATTGGTTGATATCTACTAAGGTTTCTTCCAAATGTGAAATTCTCTGATTCTGATTGTGTCATTGGTGGTGATTGGATAGGAGAAGAGAAAACTTGTGGGTAAGATGATGAAAACAGTCTTTAAATATCTTAAATTTTGTCATGTGTGTATGGACTAGACCTACCTGGTCCTATGGGGCTAATGGGTAGGTGCTAAAATAGAATGAAAAACTTTCTAAAAATTAGAGCTGTACTCAAGTGACATAGGCTATTTTAGGGGGAATGAATTCTTCTCCAACTAGATCATACTCTCACAGCACTCAGAGGTAGCTTGTGATGCAGTGGATAGACCCCTGGTTCTGGAGTCAGGAAGACATAAATTCAAATTTGACTTCAGGAACTTTTTAGCTGTGTGGCCCTGGACAAGTCAACTAATAACTCTCTGTTTCAGTTTCCTCATCTTTAAAATGGGCCTCTCTGAACCCTACCTCAAAGGGTTGTTGTGAGAATTAAATAAAATAATATTTGTAAAAAGAACTAAAAGACCTGGGATATAGTAGGTTCTATATAAATGCTTGTTCTTCTTCCTTTCTTCTCTTCCCCCCATTTTAATAGGATGTCAGTTCCTTGAGAAGAAGGATCATTTCATTTTCTGTTGTTGTCCCTAGCACCTAACTTCATGCCTGGAACATAGGAGGTGCTTATTACATGATGGTTATATTGAATTATCAGGGATATTATGACAAAAATCATGATTTAGTTAGGCATAGGACCTCTATGGGCCCTTTGGTTCTGTGAACCCTTCCATAATCCTTACCAAAATGTCAACAAGCTGAGAGTACATTGCCAGGGTAGAGAGTAACAAAATAGGTTTAGAACATTGGGTACTTCTAAAAGACTTGATCAGAGATGGGATGAGATGGGGAAATATCCTTAATCTGCTAGAGATTAATACAAAAGAACTAAGTATTTTAAAGTTATACGGAATTTTAGGATTCTACTGAATAATAATACTTAGGACCAAGACAGGTGATAGTGTTTAGACTGTATCTCAGTTTTCCTGTTTCCTCATCCAATGCTTGAGTGATATTAGAATAAGAATCTAGAACGACAGCTGGAAGGGATTGTAAAGACCATCTAGTCTGACTTTCTCATTTTTGAGGTGAAAAAACTGGGGCTCAGAGAAGTGAGTTAATGGTAATATAACATAATATGGTTAATATATGACAGAAGTAGGATTCAAACTCAGGTCTTTTGATGCAAAACCAATACTCTTTCCACTGTACCTCTTTGCCTTTCTATTTAGTATCACAACTCTTTGGCTCTCTTCTCTCAGAGGGTAGAACAAATTCCCATGTTTTTATGATACTGCATGGACCTTCTGATGGTAGGATTTTCTTTAAAAATTTGTATTTAGTTATTTAATTTTCAACCTTCAACATTTCATTTTCAACAATTCAACACTTTCATAAGACTTTGAGTTCCAAATTTTTTCTTCTTCCCTCCCCTCCCCTTCCCCAACATGGCAGTCAATCTAATGTAGGCTATACATGCAAAATCATATTAAAAATATTTCCACATTACTCATGTTGTGAAAGAAGAATCAGAACAAAAGGAATAAAACACAAGAAAGTGAAAAACAACAAAAAAATGAAAATAGTATGCTTTGATCTGCATTCAGACTCCATAGTTCTTTCTCTGGCTGTGGATATCATTTTCCATCACGAGTCTATCAGAATTGTCTTAGATCATTGTATTGCTGCAAGAGTTAAGTCTATCAAATCTGATCATCATACAATGTTGCTACTACTGTGTATAATGTTCTCCTGGTTCTGTTCACTTCACTTCAGTTGTGGTAAATCTTTCCAAGTTTTCCTGAAATCCAACTGTTCATTATTTCTTATAGCACAACAGCATTCCAATACCTTCATATACAACGACTTGTTCAGCCATTCCCCAATTGAGGGGCATCCCCTTAATTTCCAATTCTTTGCCACCACAAAAAGAACTGGCAGTCGGAATGCAGGGAGAGGTGATACCCTATATGATGTCACTTTGGCATGGAATTTCAGAAAGAGTAAAATAAGAGCTTGACAGGTGACTACTACTCCACCTTGAACCCTTGAATGAGTTCAGAGAGATCAAGTGGAAACAATTTATAAAGGTTCTTGGATCCATTTACTGTCCTGAATATGTATTTAATTGATTTGGGGACTGAATGCAATTTAATGCATTTGCAGGTTTCCTTGAGGGGCAGTTTGGTACGGAGGATACAGAATCTTCCTCAGAGTTAGGATAAACAGGGTTCGAATCATACCTGTGACATGCAGCCTCTCCTGACCCTGAGCAATTTCTTTAAACTCTCAACATGCTAAGCAGCCCTCTCAGACTCTAAGGAGCAGAACTATGTTCAATCTGCATGAGTAGAGGGAGTTTGCACTTTAGGTAGTTCCTTACACTGAGGAAATCATGCCTGTTTTGTCACTGTTGTTTTTAAGGAGCATGTGTGAAGCATCTCAGGTAGAGTGCTAGATACTGGGGATGCAATATTTAGGAATTCAGTGTGATGCCAGGAAAAGCATGCTCTCTTGGGAGTCACTTGAACTGGGTTGGAATCCAAGTGCTACTGTCTCTTTGATTATGGGCAAGTAACAACTTCTTTGAGTTTCGTCTTGCTCATCTGTTAAAATGAGGGTGTTGGATGAGGTAACTTTTGATACCTTTTCTAGCTCAGAATCTAGAATATACTAATGGAGGAAATTTAGCAATATAAAGATTTAACTTTCTTCTTTCTCTATGCTGGGTCAACTTTCCCCTTTGGAAAGGTATATTAATAGAGTAAACTTCTGACATTTTGGTAGATCTGTGATCCTATCAATGGGGGTACCTTCTTCCAGTGATTCAGATTGTATCTCATCCCTTCCCATCCTATGTGATGGACAGAGCAGTTTTTCAAGTACTGGATATACAAAAACATAAAACTAATTAGATTTTGCCTTCAAGGAACTTAGATCACTTTCAGACTTTGCCTAACAAACCTTCAAAATATTTTTGTAACAAAAATTGTTATCAATTAAATTTGCTGAAAAATTAAAAAAAAATCATGTCTATCCAAAGCATTAGTCATTTACAAATTTTTCTCAATGCTTCCCACATTCACCATAGCTATTTTTTAAGCAGGCCTATAATTTCATCAGTGGGTAGAATTCCCAGCACCAGTGCTGGTCAGCAACAATTCTGTCATTTGGAGTCAGATATTTCTGTGGGTCACTGGGAGTTTAATATTCACACAGCAAGTTTGTCCGAGAGGCGAAACCTGAATTCAGGTCTTCTATGAGCAAATCACTTACATTTGTAAGTTTATCTGTAAAGTGAGATAAGCTTGATGGCCTCTGACATCCTTCTCAGCTTCTCCTATCTACTATACTATTCCTACATCACTGAAATTATGCGTTCTAACCATTTTTTTTTTTTTGGTATTTATCATGATCCCCTTTGACAGTCTGGTGAAACCTGTGGGTTTCTTTTCAGAATAATGTTTATTGCCTACATTCTTAATTGAAGGAAATGTTAAATTATAGTTAGACATTAGTGAAAATAAAGATACATTTTTTTCCCTATTCAACTTCACAAACTCCCTGAAATTGAAGAACCCCTAATTTAAATAATGAATAAGTAAGTACTTGTACACTAAACTGGTGAGGCACTAGCATAACAGATGGTAATTTTTTTAAAATACTCTTTTTCAAAACCATTCTTAGAGTGATATTTTTTAAGACCTTGGGCTTCTGATCCAATCATTGCTTACATGAATGTCTGTTCACTGGATAAATATTTTCATCCCTTTTTATATTAAAAAACAAAACAGAGAACATTGTTTTTCTGACAAGTCAGGTGGGAGCTTGACTATTAAACATCAGAGAAGGATAGTATCCCAAAAATGTAAACAACAGAAGGATGTGTCTCCAGGTACCTAGTTGTTGAATAAATGCATATCTTCACTCAGACTCTGTTGGTTCTTTCTTTGGAGGTGGATAGTATTTTTCATCATGATCTTTTTGGAATTGTCTTGGATCTTTGTATAGCTGAGAATAGCTAAGTAATTTACAGTTAATTATATAATATTATTACAATTATATAATATTGCTGTTACTGTGTTCTCCTTGTTCTACTCATGTCACTTTGTATCAGTTCATATGAATCTTCCCAGGTTTTTCTGTGACTGCTCTCTTGCTCATTACTTACAGAACAATAGTTTTATATCACATTCACATGCTACAATTTGTTCAGCTATTCCCCAATTGATAGGCAGATTTGCAGGGATATTCAATTTACAATTCTTTGCTAAGACAAAAAGAGCTATAAATATTTTTGTACATATAAGTCCTTTTCCTTTAATTTCTCTGAGATATTGCTGGGTCTGAAGATACATACAGTTTTGCAGACCTTTGGGCATAGTTCATAATTTTTTTAACCTATTGATCTTGTGCTCTCTAAACATGTACTTATCTTTTTCTTACTTTCTGATGAAAACACATTAATCTTTCTGTAGCTGCCTGAGGATGATGGTCCTTCTATTTCATTAGTTTTGTATGAGTTCTGATTTAAAAATTTTCAAATTCATTATGTTTCATTTTGTAGTTCCAAAAGCATATTTTAAAATTGCTGTGGCATATATATTAATTATTTTAAACATATATCATTTCCATTGAAGTCTGATTTCAGAATTATGAGGTTTCTCTTAAAACACATGATCACAATTTTTGCACCAATCATATTATGTTTTATATGCCTTGACTGGAAGATAACAGGATATTTGAAAATAAGATTTTTGTCCATTGGTCCTCGTTGACCTCTGAATTCAAACTCACAATCTTTAGTCTCTATCATTCTTGGGTCATTTATCATTATCCTTGCATGACCTAGGAAAATCTTTTCACTTTTAGAAATATTAACAAATGGAAATAATTTAGATATGAAAAATTTCAAAGCCGTTTATAAAGTAAACAAATTAAAATGTATATTTAAGAATGTCTTAAATACTTATGGGTAACATTTTACATGCTGAATTGTATATTAGATTTTAATTTTTAAGAAGAAAAGGAAACTGGAAATGCAAGTTAAAATTATTCATTTATTTGAAAAGGGCATATGATATTCAGTGACATTATTTAGTTGTTGTTTTAGTAAGAAACTATTCTAATATAGTGATACTCAAACATTCTGAAGTTATTAACTATTTCTTAATACCACTACTCCCTAAAATGGAAATGTGTTGTAACCAATTTTAGAAAGGGGAAGAGTACTACCTATAAACTTCTGTGGTCATGGAAGCCCAAGAGTGTGTTGCAAAAATTATCCTAGGAAAGAAAAATAAATCAAATTTAACACTGGATGATTGTAATGACCAAGTCTGGCCCCTTAGGAGAGGTAGGAGATTTCCCCTCTTCTTTCTTTGCAGAGATGGGGAACTATGGCTCATATTGTTGAACTTCCTTGATGTTTTATTTACTTTTGATAAATTACATTAAAAATTATATTCTTTGTTACAAAGGATGACTCTCTGGCTGGGCAAATAGAGGGCTATATAAGGAAATAAAGGCAATATAAAGCAAAAGATATCAATACAAACTTTGAAAATTAAAAAAATCAACTTCAGAGATTATTCTATAACATGCCATGGTAACACACTGTATTTTTTTCAAAATCCTTATAGTCAACCAAAAAAAAATTAATTATATATCTACATAGGTGTAGGAAATATTCTATATGTTATTTATAATGCAAAAATGAATAAAATGTGGGCCATAGCCTTCAGGAACTTATAATCTAATTAGAGTGGTCAGAGGCTTCTTACTTTAGTATGATATCTTTATTCTGTAGATACTCACATATGTACATGTTATCTCTCCTGATAAAATATGCCTTGAGACTATAGATTGTTTCTTAATTATATATTTGTATTCCCAATGTTCAGCACATAGCACACACCTGATGCATGTTGAATGTGTTAAAAATGCAAAACCAAAAGCTATTGAATAATTCAATAGCTCCATCATCATTGGCAAAATGGAGTGGTAGAAGGGGTTGGATTTAATATGCTCCTCAAGGGATGACTTCTGGAAGAAATGGGGACAATTGAGCAGGCAGAACATCATGAACCAAGATGTAGAAATAGGAAATCTTGTTTGGGAATAGTATACATTCTCTCTACCTCCTTAATACTTTCTAAACCATTTCTGTGTCAGCAACAAGCAAGAATTCAGGGATACTAAATTAATTTTTAAATATCACTCTAAATGTAAAGAGGGCAAGAAGATTCTTAAAATTCTATTTCATTTAAGGGCATTTCTTATTTCTGTAATTTCCATATCAAATAAAAATGTGGCTGTGATTTTTCTTAAGACCTGTATCTAACTAGGTTTTATGTTCTGGAATCTGAGTATGATCCTATTCACTGCAAAATAAAATCTAGTATGAAGCATAGCTATTTTGGAGCCCATCCCAGTGAACTGATTTATGTAAGTGTTGTAATTTTTAATTATTCATTCTTAGAGCATGAATTCAAAGAGTTGAAAAAATATGGAAATTAATAGTAGGAGACGTTAGCTTGATTTGTATAAGAGTACATATCACCCCAGGCCTTGGAAATGTTTCTAAATGACAAAATCTCAGACCTAGAGAGGTCTTCAGATGCTATCCAGTGCAACTGATACCTAAACAACACTATCTTCTCCAACATACCTGACAAGTGGTTAAAAACCTTTATTCAAAACCTTTGAATGAGATGAGGTGGTATTAATCCATTATTGTGCAAGGCATTGCATAGAATATTATTAGATAGCTCTAATTTTTAGGAAACTTTTTTAAAACTTCAAGTCAAAACCAGCCTTTCTGTAGTTTTTGTTGCAGAAGTTATTATCCTAGTTCTTCTCATGGAAAAGAATAATTCTAATCTTTCTTTGACATAAGAATCCTTAAAATACTTGCAGTTCATGGTACTGTCCATCATCCTAAATCTTCTCTCCCCATTCATCAGTCAACAAGTATTTATTACATGTCTACCAGGTACCCCTGTAGGGGTAAAAATAAAATGAATCAAACTTAATAGTGAACTGCCAAGCATGAAAACTCCATGGTAGAGAAAGCAAGTCAGGTGGGCTGGCTCCATTGTTCAAATATCAAACAAACATTTGCTTACAAGACTATTTTACTGAGAAAGGAGGCACTCACATGGTAGTTGGAAGAAGCAATACAGGGGCATTGTCAAAGTCTCTCTGAAGAAGTTTGGAATAGATTGTGAGACAGAGGAGACACTGGCATAGGACTGCCCAGCCCGGTGGGCACACATCAAAGAAGGATTGCAATAACTCAAAAGAAAAATGAGATGTGTAAATTTGGTACTCCAAATGGTCATATTGACCATTTGTGCCTAACCTGTGGTAGAACCTTCTGAACTTAAAATGGTCTGATCCGCCATTGTCAGACATGCTGTACCTTGACCCTGACATAATGATGTCATTTTGGTGTTCTTTGAGCATGAGGAATACCATTTTGTATTTGGGGAGATACACTCCACATATGTAAATACATAAAAATATAAAATTAATAGAAAGTCATAAATTCAGTGTAGTCAAGGAGGAAGGGCAGTGATGCAGAGATGAGAAGGGGATGGATTACATGCATGATGGAATGCTGTGTCTATGGAGTGAGAGAAAGACATTTTAACTGGACCACAGAGTGTGGGAAGGCAAGCTCTTTTAATCAATTTTCATATAGCTAACATTTCAGATAGCTAACATTTATACAGTGCTTTAAGTCTTGAAAACACTTCATAGCTTATCTCATTTGGTCTTCACCATGACACTATAAGGTTGACATTCTTATTATCCCCATTTTTATAGATGAGGAAACTGAGACAAAGAGAGGTTAAGTGATTGGCCCCAAATTTCAGAGCTAGCAAGTTGGAAGAAGGATCTGAACTTAGATCTTCTGACTCTTAGTGCAGTGTTCCATCCACTGTACCACTTAGCTATGATCTTGAGGTTTTACATCATTGTGGCTCCCTCCTTTTGAACACTTTCTAATCAAACACTAACCTTCCTAATATATGGCACCCAGGATACAACATTCCAGTTCTGGTCTGATCAGGACAGAGTATAGCAAGACCGTCAACTTGCTAATTGTGGATACTGTACATCTTTAATTACTAGGAAAGTCCAAAATGGCTTTTATTGGAGGCCATATCACAATGTTAACTCATATAAAACTTCCAGCACACGAAAACTCCTGAATGCTTCATACAAACTGCTACCAAGCCCTGAATCCCCCATCTTTTATAAATAAAGTTCATATTTTTACCTCAAGCCTACAGCTGTACATTTATCCCTATTTAATTAAATTTTTTTGGTTTGTTTCAATATTCTAACCTGTCAAGATATTTCTCAATTTGTATCACCTATAAATTTTATAAACATGCCCTCTGTGTCTTTATTAAACAGTCCAAGGAGTTAGTAGAGACCTCCCTGTAAACTGTCATAGATCCATTAATGGCTGTTCTTTGGGTCTTACTCTTGGGACTCCACCAGTTTTGAATCCACCTTATTATACTATCAGTTAGCTCCCATTCCCATATTTTTCACAAGTATAATATTAATGACCTCATGAAATGTTTTTCTAATAACTAGGTAAATAATATCCATGAAATGACCTTGAGTTATTATTCTTGTAATTTTCTTTTAAAAAAGAAAAAGGAAATCTATTTAGTCTGGCATGATATAGTTTTTATAAACTCACACTGAATCTTTGTTTATTAACTATGCCTTTAATAATTGTTACATGGATCTGGGATCTTATTGATTTGGAAATTCCCTTCAAATAATGCAGATTATGACCAATCTATTCTTGCTTATCTTGTCCAACTCTCATCCTTGTCTTCCCAAAAATTTGCATTAGGGAGTTTACCTACAGTGCTGGGGGCCTTGAGTTGTCCTGATATCTCAGGGGTATATCTCAAGGAACACTCCAGCTATCTGTTATTACTTTCCCTTACTGCATGAACTTTACTAATGTGTTTTGGAATATTTCCAAAAATTGAATTAAAACTTAGTAATATGTCTACTACATTGTTTTTCCTTCTTTGGAAACAGGGACGCTTGTGCTCTAGCAGTCCTGTGACACCTCTCCTATTCTCCACAATCTTCACACACACACAAACACATGTATGTGCATGCATATATGTATATACAAACATGCATACACATTCATGCATGTATATACACATGTGCACATATGCATATATGTATATATTTAACAAAGATGAATATTTTGGTATACAAAGAATAAAAAAAAAGACTGTAAATAAAATTGATTTTGTTATATGGGTTTTGAAAGTGAACATTAAATATAACACAATGGTAATAAAATGTCATGGTTTCTTTATGAGTCCATGTAAACCTTATTTTGTTTTCTTCTGAGGATAAAATTTTTAAAATTTCATTTTTAATGACAGAAACCTATTTTTTCCCCTCTCACCTTCATTCCTTCCACTTTAAAAGACAAACAAATATAGTCAATCAAAGCAAATCCTTACATTAGCCGTGTTTCCCCAATATATCTTAATCTGTATACTGTGTTCAGTCAAGTTTTTTTTTCACTTTGTAATTGAATCTCTAGGATTTTCTAAGTAAACCAATATATCATCTGTGTAAAGTTATAATTTTGTTTGTTCTTTGTTTATGCTTATTCCCGCAAATTCTTTTGCTTGTCTTATTACTATGGCAAGCAGTTCAAGCAACATAGCAAATAATCAACAACTTTGCTCTACTCCTAATCTTATTATAAAAGTGTCTGGCTTATTCCCAGTACATATAATTCTGGTTTTTGGTGTTAGATATTATTTATTAAATGCTTACCATGTGCCAAGTACTGTGCTTAGCACTGGAATATAAACATAAGAAAAAAAAGACAGAGGGTAGTTCCAAAATTTGAGTTACAAGGCTGCAATTTTTGAAACATAATGGAAAAGTTCAGAAGTTTATAGCTTCGTGGGGTAAATGAAGAGATGGCTGATCTCAGCTCTCTCCTTGAACTGAAGTTCTGGGAAGAGTTCTCTATCTTTCAATACAAAATGAACCATTTATTATATTTTCTCTAATTGTTTTTAACAGGAATGATTATTATATTTTGTCAGGTTTTTTCACATATATAAATGTATGATTTTTTGTTATTTTTATTAATATAGTCTATTATGTAGATAGTTTTCCAATTATTTAACCAATCTTGCATTCTTGGGATAATTCTAACCTAGCTATAGTGTAGAATATTGGTTGTATGTTACAGTAAGCTCTTTGCTAATATTTTGTTGTAAAATTTTTGGGTGAATATTCATTGAAGATATTGTACTGTAATTTTCTTTCTCTGTTTTGACTCTTAGGTTTGGATATCAGGAACATTTTTGTACCATAGAATAATTTTGGTAGATAATACTCTTTCTTATTTTTTAAACAATTTGTGTAACAATGAAATTAATTTTTCTTTAAATGTTTGAAAGAATTCATTTATAAATCCATATGATCTTGGGTATGTTTTCCTTTGTGATCTCATTTATGCATTTTTCAATTTTTTCTTAGATTGATTTATCTAATTTCTCTATTGTTTTATTTAGTATATATTTTAATATGTTCTAGATATTTATCATTTCATTTAGATTACCAATTTTATTATCATCTGATTGCTTAAAATAGTCTCTAATAGTTCACTTCACTTCTTAATTTATAGTAAATTTACTTTTTTGTTTTAGATACTGTTAATTTAGTTTTCTTTTAAAAAAATCAAATTAGCTATGAATTTATTTCTATTCTATTTTCTCTCCTTGAAGGGAAAAACAGTTCCTACTTTCATTTGTTAATTTAGTGTTCTTTTTCTTTTCTCTCACACAATTGTTAATATTTTCTTTGGTTTGTGTTTCTATTTTTGTGTTTAATCAGATTTGTTAAAAAATTTTGTTGATTATCTTTTAAAAGCGATTTTTAAGTTTTTAATTGCTCATCCATTTTTTCTTATATTAATGAAAATGTTTAGAGATATAAATTCTTTTCTAAAGACTGACAATGATTCTCCAAATTTGATGTGCCATGTCCTCACCATTATTTTTGATGAAATCTACCCATTTTTAGTATTGTATTATTTAATATTCAATTAACTTTAATTATTTCTTGTAGATACTTTATTGAATTTCATTTTTATTGTACTGAGGATTATAAAAGATATATTTTAACTTTTCTGCTTTTCTACTTTTGTTTGAAGGCTTTTATATACTAATCCTTGACACTTTTGTAAAGGTTGTAAGTACAGTTGAGAAATATGCCAACTTCTTTATGTTCCAATTTAATTATCAATGGAGGTATATTGAACTTTCCTAAAATTCTGTTCAGGTTTTTAAATTCTTTCTTTCTGTCTTTTTTTTTCTGTTGTTTGATCTTTGTAGATTTAAAATGGTACATCAAGGTCCCTCACTATTACAGCTTTAAGGTCTATTTCCATTTAGCTTATTCAACTTTTTCTTCAAAAATTTAGATTTCAATGCATTTATGTTTAGAAATGATGTTGATTCGTTGTTTATAGAAGCTTTCAGTAAAATGTAGTTTCCCTGATTTTATCTCTTTTAATCAGATCTTGCTGTGACCTTGTTGAATGAATATCAGGATTTCTGTCTTTTTTTTTATTAGCTGAAGCATGAATAATTTGGCTTTCCCCTCACTTTAATCCTATGAATTTTTATGTTTAAGTGTTTTACTTATAAATAATATTGTTATGGTCTGCTTTCTAATCCATATGCATCTTCCATTTTATGAGTAAATTCATCTCACTCACTTTCACAGATAAGATAGTTAACTGTGTATTACCTTTTAGTTTATTATCATATTTCCCCCTCTTTTGCTTCCTTCCCTCTTTTTTTATTAAGAAGGGAGTGGTGAATGAGAAGTATGCTGAACAATAGTGCATAGGTAAGGCTGTGCTGGAGCCAGCTCTAACTGACGTGTGAGAGCCCATGTACTTTAGAAACTGCTACAAGTCAGAGTGATTTACTGTGTTGTTGATGGTCTTGACTTATGGAAGTGCTAATCATATAAATTAAGCTTAAAAGTGAATTTGAATGCATTTTTTTTTCTCTTGGAGAGCCATGTTATTGAACATTTACCAGCAGTCTCCTCTATTGCTTTATAAAACATTGCTTGAGATCATCAGAAGTGTAGCAGGAGGTTTAGAGAATGAAGTCATCACCAGACTGGATGCCTGGTGACTTTAGGCTGATGATGATAATGAAAACTGACATTTGTATAGCTTGAAGGTCTACAAAGTGCTTTACATGAATTACCTCATTTAAACTTCCCAATACTCCTGCTGCAATTTACTGCCTCTACTGCTCTGCCTCTGTTTCCTTTCCCTCACCCAGAGCCCAATTGCAGGATCTAACTCCTTCCTGACTCTTTTCTTTCCTTCCTTCCTTCCTTCCTTCCTTCCTTCCTTCCTCTTCTTCCTCTTCTTCTTCTTCTTCTTCTCCCTCTGCATGCACACATACACTGAATTAACCAATTCAGTCCAGTGTAAGGTACAAGTATCTCCCATCATTTCTGCCTTGTTTATATATCGTCATTTATTTTCCTAATTATTTCAGGTAATTTCCCTCACTCTTCCTTACTCTTTCCTTTCCCCTTTTAAGATCTCCAAAACATAACAAAACCACCACAAGTCCTCATCTTACTTGACTCTTTGACCACTGATGATTTTAGAGTTCTAAGGAGAACTCCCCTTCTATTAGAAGGTAAACCCAATACTTGTTTACTCCTTTATGAAATCTCACTTGTATTCCCTTTTTAATGTATTTCTTGACTGCTGTGACCATATTTCAGTTTCTACTCATCTCTGGCCTTCATCAAGAATGTTTGGAAGTCCTCTATTTCGTTAATGATCTGCTTCCATCCTACACTCTCCCATATGGTTATACTGCTTTTCTGCTAAAGTTATTCTGACCATTTATGGTGGGTTTTTTTTTTATTTCTTTGACTTGGTAACACATAGTTTTAGCTCTAATGTTCCTAGAAGATTTCATTCTGGGGTTTTTTATAGGAGGTATATGACACAATATTTTTATTTTTTCTTTGCCCTCTGATAAATGAGATAAAATTATTTCTCCTTATCTGTCCTTCATGTCAGTTTTGTTTAAATGATACTTTACATTTTCTACTATTTTTCAATTTTAACTTTTAATATTTCCTACTGTCTTATGGAATCATTACCTTCTATTTGGTTCATTTTGAATCTTCAAGGAGTCTGTTGCATTGGTAGGAACTTATACCTCTTTTGCTGTGTTGTTAACACTTCCATTTTTTCAAGTTCTTTCTTTACTTCAGTCATTTCATTTACAAAGTCATTTTAACTTAACTTTTAATTTTTTTCAGAAATTATAGGTGAACTCATACCCAAGTTGTATTTTTTTTTAACTGAATGATGTAATTCATTAAGTAAATAATTAAACTTTCTGGAGTCTACTATTTTAACTACTGTTTTGGCAAGGGTAACAAAAATAGTTTTTATGCTATATCACATTTCTTTTTTTTTATAAATAAATTTATTTATTTAACCACTTACATTCATTTTCACAGAATTTTAGGTTCCAAATTTTCTCCCCATTTG
>CM053770.1:416271134-416344664 GCA_028658325.1 Potorous gilbertii | reverse complement strand
GAGAACTATTTTCTTCAGTGAACTTTTGCACCTCTTTTTCCACTTGGCTAATTCTGCTTTTGAAAGCATTCTTCTCCTCATTGGCTTTTTGAACCTCTTTTGCCAATTGAGTTAGCCTATTTTTCAAGATGCTATTTTCTTCAGCATTTTTTTGGGCTTCCTTTATTAAGGTATTGACCCGTTGTTCACGCTTTTCTTGCATCTCTCTCATTTCTTTTCCCAGTTTTTCCTCCACCTGTCTGACTTGATTCTCAAAATCCTTTTTGAGCTCCTCCATGGCCTGAGCCCATGGGGTATCTCTCAGATATTTGGGATACAGAGGCTTTGACTCCTATGTCTTTACCTGATGGTAAGCAGATCTCTTCATCTTCAGAGAGGAATGGCTCAATCTGTTCCCCAAGAAAATAACCTTCTATGGTCTTATTTTTTTTCCCTTTTCTGGGTATTTTCCCAGCCAGTTACTTGACTTCTGAGAGTCCTCTCCACTCCCTGGCCTAAATCTGCCCAGCTAGTGCTTGGGGTCTGAGATTCAAATGCTGCTCCCCAGCCTCAGGGCTTTTGGCGGCAGGCCTGACTGCTCTTCAATGGGAGCTTATGTGTTGGTTCTCAGGTGGGAGCAGGGCCACCTCTCAGGTACAGTTCCCTCAGGGGGTTTATGCAGAGACCTTTTGTAATGGAGCTGCTGCCGAGCTCCTGCCTGCTCTGGGAGCCTCTGGCCTCAGCTGCCTCTGCCGCAGTGGCTGCCTCCCGAGGGGGTCCGAGTCCCGGAGATACCCCGCTCCCCTCTCAGCCCATCTCTCTCACTGACTTGTGCGTCTGTGGGTGGAGGGACCTTTGCGGCCGCCAGAGATTACGGTCCCTGAAGCCTGCTGGGGTCTGCTCGCTCCTCTCAGTGCTGTGAGGCCGGGGCAGGGCAGGACAGGGCTCTGCTCCTGTCCAGGGCTTCGATGGACCTCTGGGGTCGGCTTTTCAGGGCTCTCTGCAACAGAAATCTCCTTCACTGTGCTGCTGCGCGGCTTCGACTGTTCCAGAATTTGTCAGGAGTTCTTTTTACAGGAAATCCATGGGCTGTGGGTTCGGAGCTAGTAAAAGTGCGTCTTTCTACTCTGCTATCTTGTCTCCGCCCCCCGCAAACTTTTAAAGAAGAGTCAGTACCCATACTTCACAAATTATTTTCAAGAATTGAGAAAGCACCTTTCCAGAAACCTTTTATGAGACAGGATAGTCTTAATAACTAAATACAGAAGGATAAAACACAGAAATAAATCTAAAAACCAGTAAGATTAATGAACATGAGCCCAAAAAATTAAACTAACTCATTTCACAGACTACAGAGAAATCCAAGAAATCATATATTGTGATCAAATGAGATTTATACCAAGGATGCAAGAATGGTTCAACATTAGAAGAACAATATGCATAATTAATCATATTATAAATCAAAACATCCTAAGACCACATGATAACCTCAATAAATAAAAGAGCTTACATTGTAATGGAGGAGGCAACATGAACATAAATATGCATGCAAGATACACTGAATAGATAAAAGGTAACATTACAGAGGAAATACTCATTGTGGTACTTGGCTATTTGTAGAATCTTCACAATTGGGGTCATTGGATGAAAATTGGCAGATTAGAAGGTGTAGTTTTATATGTCAATCTCGGGTCACAACATATTATGAATAAGTTTTGTCGTGGAGCAGAAATGGCATATTGTAGATGAGTTTTCTGAGTACTCTCAATGATGTGAAGTCATACGGAATTCCATTCTACAGGCTTAAGTTTCATCCCAGTAGTTATAACAGTCATGTGTGTTTAAGGAAAATATAATCAAACTATTCAAAAGAAATCTAGTTACTGAAAGGTGGGGGAGGGCTTTTAAGTGGAAATATTGGCAGCATTGGAGAAAGATACATTTTTCTGTTGCCTAGAGAAAGCTTTCTTGTCACTGTCTCTGATGTAGCACAGTAATTTTTAAGATGTGTTACCTTCTGATTTATTTTAATTTGACCAAGGAATGAGGAAGAGGAAAGACACTGAGGAGACAGTATGGGCACTGCTTCAGAAAGTTGAGCAAATTGTCATTTTGGAAATCATCTTTTCCTGAGATAATAGTACTTGGCGACCCTAGCAGGCCAGTGGACAATGATTGTGGCCAAAGAAAGCTGAGAAAAGAGCCAAATCCAAGGTCTAACTTGGCTGTACTCTCTGAGGCTAAAATATAGTCTTAGCCATTGCAGCTGAATGTACATGAAAAAGAAAACACATAGCATGACCCATAAAGTTGCTCTGGCTGTCAGGAAGGCATGCCAGGCAATTTCCAAGTTTGGCTTTCTTCTACTAAGATGCTCCAAGTGTAAGCCCAGAGGAAAAGAGTGTTCTTGGGCTGTCCAGCCTTCTCAGGAAAATTATACCCTGTCAATGGTCATTGTGTATATGTATACTGGTTACCTTTAAATCACTCAACCAACAAGCACTTATTAAGTGCCTACTATATGCCAGTTTCTCTGATAGTGGGATACAAACTCCCCAAATTAAATGGTTCAGCTGAGGTTTGAAGGTCATGAGGTATTCTATAAAGTGGATGTATGGAAGTAGTGGTGATTCTTTTTGATATTTCACTTGTAGGCAATGGGGTGTAGCATCTAATGTAACATTTATATCCCTCTTTTCTCTCTCTCCCTCTCTCTCAATGGGTTCATTCACCCCAAATTATAAGACAAGGGCAGTTATCATTTTCATCGTGCTACAACTCACTCTCAGGATCCTAGGAATAACCTTGATTTGGAGAAAATTCATATCTATACTTGTAATTGTAGTAGTTTGCTTGCTTCCCATTTACATAAATTAGTCGTGATATCACTATTAAAGCAAACACAAAATAGCTACTAAATGAGGAAGTAAAAGCAAGGATAATCAAAACATAGAGTTCACTTTTAAATTTTAATTATATATCCCATCAGTATTGGTTGGTTGTTGCCCTTCTTACTCAGAGAATCAAAATGACATTACTTTGTTGGGGTCAGTGGATGGTGTGACTGACTTGGCTCATCAGACCAGTGTGAGCTTGGAAAGCTCTAACACAGGTTGGGCACAAACAGTCCATATGAATGTTTGAAGTGGAGATGTCCAAATTTGCACATTTCATGTTTCTTTTGAGCTACTGCAATTTTTCTCTGCTAATAGAGCATGGTGCCTTCTTTGATGTGGGCATATCATGTTGTGAGCAGTCTTGTGCCACTGTTTCCCATGTCTTACAAATTATCCCAGAGAATGACCTTGAAAGTGTCCTTTTATCACTTCTGATCACCATGTGAGCACTTGCCTTCTGCGAGTTCTCCATAAAATAGTCTTTTAGGCATACATAAGTTTGGCATTCAATGTGACCAACCCATCAGAGTTGTACTCTCTACAGTAGAATTTTAATGCTTGGCAGTTCAGTTTGAGAAAGGACCTCAGTGTCCAATACCTTGTCAGAATCTTCCTAAAACAATGCAAGTCGAAGCAATTACTTACAATTCACTTAGGAGCCTTAATTATATGATCCCACCAATGTATACAATGTCCATAGTTATTTGAGAAAAGAGAGAGGTGTTACCAACTCCTAGAAAGAGCACTGAGATATTCATCTTCAAACTCATCTTTGGACAGAAGGCCCAGATGTCTGTGGTCTGTTTAGGGAAAAGTCTATCCTGTGTGTCACTTGCTGACCAGGACTTTACCTCTTCTGAGCTTCCCTTCTTTTCTGCTGAAAGATACAACTTTTCTGGTATTCTTAATTTAGTATACAATTTTAGACATTAAAAAAAGATTCCAATCCAGGTCTTCTTCCCTGACTGCATGCTAAGGTGGTATAAAATTCTTTCATTAAGAAGAGGTTCTTTTTAAGACTGAGATCTGTACATTTATTCAGATCAACTTTATAATCCTTTCAAACCATGCAGGAAAATCACATCTAGATAAACACCTGTCAATCTAAAGAGAGCAATAGACAGCAAGTCAGCCTATCCTTGGTCAGCTCATTGCACACCACAGTATACTGCTTTCCTCCATTAGCTCCCAGAGTCAGTATTCCTCCAATCATATCAGCTCTCAGCATCTACTCAATGCCTAGTTATTTCTAGTCATCTTGTCTTAGCTGTGTTCAGTTTCTACCAGATTTCTGGTTCCATTGGCTTCTACCATCTTTTCTCAGCTTCTTTTCTCCAAAGTCCTCAATGCCGTTAGCTTCTATGTTTTACCTTCTGTAAATAGTTTCTCAACTGACCTGATCTGGCTGATAAATTTCCACCAGATATAACACAAATATTAGAGAGGCTGCATGAAACAGTGGACACAGTGTTTGTGTTGGAGTCAAGGAGACCTAAATTCATTAACATCCTATCTCTGTCATTCTATGTATATAACACTAGACAAGTCACTCAATGTCTTAGTTCCACTGACAACTTTTAAGTCCTTAGTCACATGTAAATTGCAACTATCTTTACAATCAGCTGGTATTTTAGAGGCTTACTTTCATTCCAGTCCTCTCAGAACTTTATGTTTTTCTCCTCAAACACTTTTATCAGAGGTGTTTCTTTTCTCTCAGTTTCTCTCAGTAGTCTATGCTTTAACTCAGGCTGCTTTTTTGTGTATTTCACACATAATGTCCTTTTAAAGCCTCTTTTCCTAAAGCAAATGACCATATAAGAAAGGAACAATACCTTAAACACATTCCACAATAAAAGGCAAGCTCTTTATTCAGTGTCAAGGGGTCAAAGTCTTTATATTTTATAAATTAGCCTAGTTTTCTTGGCAGGGGAGGGTAAAGGGTGGAATGAGAAAGAGAATCTAGAACTGTAATTTCACTGGTTTATGGAAATCCCGAGGTAGAAACTCCTTTTCTATCACTGCAGATCAGCACCTAGCCTGCAACTTATAATCTTAGAAAGTAGTTTGTGTACATTCATGCAACTTGACCACAATTGTGCAGGTAATATTATTCAATTTATCATTCAATAAACATTTATTAAGAACCTACTATGTGTTATGCACTATAGCACGTGTTGCAAAATACAAAGGCAAAAGTGATATTGTCCCCACTCTCAGGGAACTCATATTCAAAGGGGGAAGGCAATATGAATATATACTGTTCCACAAACTCAACATGATAATTATATCAAGACAGAAAAAAGGAAATTTGAGACAAAGGTATTAGTCACTGTGGGGTGGGGGGGGAGGTGGCAGTGAGGAAAAGTGTGTTGTCAGAGACAGAACTTGAAAGAGTTCTTCCTAACAGCAAGGTTGCCCTCTATCCAACATGCCACATTTCTGCCCTTGCTTCAGGTTAATAAAGGAATAATAATTCATTTCAACATCACACACGTGCACACACACATACACACATACACATATACCATCTATATAACTATATATGTCACATATAACATTTATTTATATAACCTATAACATCTGACAGAAGAAAATAACATTGACTTTCTACTATATACTAGACACATAAATTAGCTCTCTGTCACTATACATAAAGATCCTTTCCTAAGCAATAGAGTCTTGGTTTAATGTTCTGGAAGGACAGTTTCACTGGTTTCAGACAATATTTTGAAAACGTGCTTTCCTTTTTAACACTGATCATTTAACAAGTATTTTTTGAAACATCATTTGATTATTTAAAGAGTATTATTTACTGTGAGAATAAAATAATACATACACTATTATTTCTGCCCTGAAGAGCTTAAGATGAGAGATTGCACACACACATACACACACACATACACACATGCACAAATGCCTCTAATATCAAGGAGAAAGAAGTAGCTACATAGGGAAGGTACACACATGATACTATAAGGCCACACAGCCTTATACTTTAAAGTCCTAACACATGTGCATAGCCTATATTTCATCTTTATAAAGTTCCTAATGACTAAGAAGAACATTATGAATTTGCAGGGTAAGTGTGTGTATATATGCATGTGAATGTGTTAACTATAACCTTTTCCATTCTGTAAGGGGTCCATTCCATTGTCTGATATCCATGCTTCAGTTAGATATTAAAGGCCAGTTCAAATTGCTTTGCAAAGATTTCTGGAGTGCACTCATTTTGATATACTCACTTGGGAGTTTAACATCCTTTAATACAGATGAACATCCTTTAATACAGAGAACAACGTGTTTTAAAATAATATGTGTTTTGGATGCAGTAGAGACATCTCTTTGGAAACATGCCTAATATACAGTTATTGACCTATAATCAACAGCTGGAACTCTTGGCTATGTGTCTTGGTACAGTGATGCTAATATATGATCTTTTGACTTTTAAAAATATATGTCTTTCGATATATGAAAGCTTAAAACAAAAAATAAATGCCATTTGAATTTTATGACAATTAATTGAAATGCACAATTATTCTTTAATAATTAGGAGATTTTTAGGTTCCAAAATGTGGCTTACTTCTTTTTATGTTCTTGGAGAAAATTCTTTGGAACTGTTACTTCCTAAGCTCCTAGAAAAGGATTTACCTTTAGTGTTTTGAAATACTATATCCATCACATTGTAATATCATTAATTATTAATGGCATTGTGCTTGAAAAACCTGAGCAGAAAGTGATAAAAAAAAATTAAGTTGATTTGTATCAGGATTGTTTTAAGTTGACAAATCAATTCTTTCAAGATAATAGTTCTTATAAAGTTAAGAATTTGGTCAAAATGCCTTCATGAACCATAAAATTCTGAAGAGAGCAAATCTGAGGATATGATTAAAGTTTAGACATTTAAAATCACAATTTATGTGGGTGTCTTACCCATACAACTCAGATATACATAGAACATCTTTCTAAACAACCTTCCCTTCCCCCACAATTCAGCAGATCATACTTAATTATTTCTCACCAGGACAGCTTAGGTGACAAATAAATATGACTATCCACTTGATTAGAAATTTTGGTGACATTTCTATTTTTGTATACTCTAAAACATTGTTAACATAAAAGGTAAATAATAATCTGAACACAGCTACATCAACTCTTTTTTTAATACAATATTTTTAAGACTCATTGATCATCTTCTTAGCTGGCTAACAGCAATTATTTCAGTGTGCAATTTTGTATAAACAGATACAAACTTAACAAAATTTTGTTCTATATCTATCCATGATTTAAAGTCATACACAAGTATACTGAAATCGAATTTCTCTTGGTCTATATCTGATAAACCAGATAATCCCCTGTTTTCTATAAATCATTTCTTTAGATCCCCTCTGTAAATGTATTTTTGCGAAGTGAAGAAAACTAGCATAAAATGAACTAACTTCTGATAAGAGCATACACATACAATGCCTGGATCTTGAATCTTCTAGAACATATTTTTTCTCAGACAGATTTACTTTGGAACAATTCCTACTTTTGAGGTCAAAGCATACAATGACCCTTGAACATATATCTTTCGGAACCTCTTAAAAATTCTCTATGATTAGTATAATTAATGGAGGGTAGTATTTCAGTGTATGGAACTGATTTGATAGGTCTGAATTCGTAGTCTGAATAATCTTGGAATTTTACTAAATCCTTTGGAAAAATTGGTGAAAAACAACAACAAAAACCCGAGTTTCTTATTCTTTAGATTATAGTTACAAAATGCCAACTCTGAATTCTAGTAATGCCAAAAAAGGAGTGTACCCTGAAGACCAGGATTAAATTCATCTGTTTCTCATATCTTGTGTCCAAATCAGAAAAGAAAAAAAATACACTCATTATCAGATACTATTTTGCATTCGGGTTTTTTATCCATTCTCTTCTTCTGCAAGAGGGCCATGATCAAAGAGAGCCAACCAGTATCATGGCCATTCTAATGATTAATTGACTCTAACTTGTGTTTATTCTTTTAAAATGAAACAAGCACATATATACCTGAGGAATCGGAAATAATTGCTTCTGTGGTAACAAGGTCTCTGATAAATAATAGATTTCAGTTGCTGAGACTGTTACTATTTCACAAAAACTAATTTTATTGCTGATGTAAAATAAATCCAGACTGGGTTCAAGTTCTGACTATGACACTAATTCGTTGTGTGACCCTGGCTAAGTTACTTAATCTTTCTGAGCTTTAATTTTTTCACATAAAAAGAGGTATAATTGTATTGGCACCATTTGCCTCACAGGATTGTTATGAAGAAAGTGTTTTATAGTCCTTAAGGAGACATAGCTGGTAAGTAGCAAAGCAAGGCTTTAAATCTAGGTCTTGTGATTCTGATTTCCACACCTTTTTCTCCAACTCATACTTCCTCCAATATAACACAGCTTGTCTGGGAATCATTTAAAACATTATTCAATGCCAGCAAAGCCTATCCCTTTTATAGCCATATAATCCTGGTCTTACAACCATATAATCATAGGTTTAGAACTGGAAGGAACTTGTGAGTTCAATTTCCTCATTTTACAGATTAAGAAATTGAGACCAGAAGAGATTCTTACAGGTAGTATTAGAATATAATTTGTGTATTCTGACTTCAAATGAAGTTCTCTTTTTCCCTGCTTATAATTATGAATGTTGGAACAGCCCAGTCATAAAAGAATTACTGAAAAGGCAATAGAAATTGATATTTGCAAAGTGATTGTAAGTGGACCATAGCAGGTTATTAATTAACATCCAAAAATTTACATAAATTTCAACAAGAATGTATCAAAAAAAAAATGAAGTGGCCAGTCACATATCTAGAAAGAAAAACAAAAGATGGACTATTCATTGACACACTCAAAATAATAAAGAAAAAAGAGAAATATACAGAATCTAGAGTGATTGTTCTATGGCACAATTATGGAAAGATATTGATGAGAATAACACAAAAAAATTTCACATCTATCCTTAGGAAATCATGTATTCACACAGGTATAAAGTACAAATTTATACATCCAAATTCGTATTATCCTTCAAGGTTGCCACTTTGGGAGGCTATGAATTTATTCTCTGAAATTACAATTGGTCAAAAAATTTTTGAGACTTGATATCAAGAATTGCTTTCATGACTCATTTAACAAAATAAGTCTATTTTAAAATTAAAAATAAAGTCTCAATCTTGATCTCCAGCATAGTTCATGGAAATTGGTACAAAATGACTTTTGGCTACTTCCAAAACTTAAATCCATCTTCAAAAGAAGAATGTTTGCCACCAATGAGTTCAAAATAAATTATATTGTAGAATCTGAAGGAAATTCCAAAAGAAGAGTTTCAAAAATAGATTGGACAATGGCAAACTTATTAGAATAAGGTGACTGCTTTAAAGGATACAGTACTCATTTTGATCTGTACAATCTGGCGTATTTGTTAAGTAAATCATATTACGTTATAGTCACACCCTATAATACAGTTCCTTTTTTTTTTGTTTAAAGTTGAAAGAATTGAAAATGTAGAACAAGGTAGTACTTAGTTAAATCAAAGTTGCCTTTCAGTTGATTTTTATTTTGTTTTGTTTAAAGGGGCTAAACATAAAAATTATGCAATCACATCTTTATGTTCCAAAAAAACCTGAAACATGAGAGTAGTGCTATGTAGGAACCACTTCACATACAATTCTTTGAAGGATTTGGTCTTTACACAGCCAGCTTCCAGAACTCCCACACATTGGGCAGTGTTACTGCTCAAATGAGAAAAGGAAAATGGGCAATGAAGTATAGTGCTTGTCATTCAGTGAAGCATGTAGATACCAGAAACACACCTTTCATTAAGAGTGCTCTTCTTGGAATTCCTTCATCATAGCGTGAGCCAATCAATATTTCTACTCTACAACACTAGGTGAGAAAGTATGCTGCTCTTGAAAATTCTTACTTCTGACCTATGTGAAAAAGAAATAAAAACATTAAAACTATGAAAAGATGGTCAAAGTGAAGAAGAATTGATGAAACAAGTTTTTATTTTGGGATCTAATTTGTTTGTCCTCTACAATTCTACTCTAATGCCTCTTCATGACATAGAGATTACCCTAGGTTCTCAAAATCAATACCAGAGGAGTACAAGTTCATTCGTGCTCAATGAATCAGGCAAAGTTTCAGTTATGGTCCCCATCACAGATTATGTCTGCTGTTTGAAGAATAATTTAGCTGTGAATAGAGAAACTCATTATCTATGGCCTATTACCTAGGTAATAAAGTCTTTGCTTGTAGTGACCCATGAAACAAAGAGTAGTATAAATAGCTCTCAGTCTTCATCAGTGAGGGTGGAAGAGTAGTAGGCAAAGAGGGCACAGGGTGTTAAGAATTACAGTTTTCAAAATGCTTCAAAGTATTAATTTAACTTTGATACTCTAGTCCAGTATGACATATTGAAAGTACTGAACCATGTCAGTATCAATGTATTCTATAAATGAAACAAGTAGACAAAAAGAAGTTGCAGCTAAATAAAAAATGGTGTCCTTGGAGGGGCAAAAGCAAAGAATTGCTGGAGTTGATAACCTCACGTTCCCCAAAGTAAGAAGATACATCATTCAATGAGAATGTACTCATATCACTTGGTTATGTCCATGAATAGCTGGAGCAGAAAGGCTACCATGATATTTGCATTGTATATACTGATCTGTTACAGAGGATAAGCAAATAGAAAAAGAACTGAAGAAGTTCCTCCAAATCAAGTACATACATACACAGATATACACATATGTGTATGTGTCCAGAACTATGTATATGTATGTATGCATGAATCATGATGTGCCTGTAACTGTACTAAGTGTGCTAAGGGAATACCAAGGAAGGCCAAATAGTCCTTGACCTCAAAGAGTTCACATTCAAATGGAGCAGACAACATGCAAATAACTACAGATGTCCAAAATATATACAGTCAGTTAGAAGCAATTCTAGAGAGAGGACATCACAATTGAGGGGGGCTTTGTAGAAAAGGTAGGGTTTTAGCTAAGAATCAAAGGAAGCCAGGGAAAGCAGGAGGCATAGAAAAGGAGAAAGAGTTTTCTAGGCATGGGGGACAACTAGTGAAAAAGCAGTCAGGAGAGGGGTTTTCATGTGCAAGGAGCAGGAAGAAGATCAGCATTGCTGGATCATGGAGTAGATTACAAGAAGGTTGGAAAGGTAGGAATGGACCAGGTCATGGAGTGCTTTAAAGTCAAGTGGAAGACTTTGTATTTGATCCTAGAGGCAACAGTGAACTGCTAGAGGTAAGGGAAAGACATGACATGGTCAGACCTGTGCTTTTGGAAGTTACTTTGTCAGCTAAGGAAAAGATAGACTGGAATAAAGTATCAAGGTAGGGAGACCAATATAGATACTCTTTCAATTATCTAGGAGGCAATGAGGGTATGCACTTGGATAGAGTCTGTTTCAGAGGAGAGAAGATATATTTGAGACACAATGCAAAGGTAGAAATGATGAGACTTGGCAACTGACTGGCTATGTAGAGTGAATGAAAGTGTGGAGTCAAAGATTATATTGAAGTTGCAGAGTGAAGGAGGAAATAGTGGGAGAACTTACCTGAGTGTTGTAAGATGGGGAGGACAAGGAAAGAGGGAACTCATGGTGTAGAACCTCAATTTTTTCCATAAAATATGAAGCCCAGTCAACACCATTTCATGCATTTCTCCAGTTGTGCTCAGTAGCAAATGAACAGTGTGAAGTGGGAATAATCCAAAGTTGGGAGTTGGCAGGGAATGATTGGTGATAGGAAAAAGGGGGCAAGGAAAAAAGTTAACCAATATAGTAACAATAATTACCAATTTATATGTCTATTTTGAACCTCTAAAATTTTAATAAAAAGCCTATGCATACATCGAAGATGTCTTTGATAAATATATGAAAAAGCAACAGATAATTTGTCATAAATAATAATCTACAGCATATCTTAAGGTGTCAAGAATACGTGATTCTATCCATTGAACTTAATGTTTCCTAACTATAAAAAAGCATTTTATTTGGTAGAGCAAAAGACCACCCAAACTTTGTGTGTGTGTGTGTGTGTGTGTGTGTGTGTGTGCGAAGTCAACAAGCAATTTTAAAAGTACTTACCATGTGACTGGCATTGTGCTAAGCCTTGAGAATACAAATTTACATTCTAAGGGAATAAGACCCCACATAAATAATACTGAAAAGCTAGGGGTGGTGAGAACGTACCTACGGAGGCCTTGTGGTGAAATCTGGATAATCAGGACTGGGGCCAGGAGAGAAGGTGTCATGGATTACTCTGATAATTTGGTGAAGCCTACAGATCCTTTCTTTGAATAATGTTGTGGTTGTTTTAGCTCATTATGGAAGGATGTATTACATTTCAGTTAGACATTAATGAAATAAAGACATAGCTGCTTTTCCTCCCCATCTAAGTTTACAAATTCTGTGAAATCTATCCATGGATCTCTTGGAAGTCTGTTAACCCCAGGTGAAGACTCCCTGACCTAAAGTGTTCCCCATGTCTATGTCAAAATCATAAATGAATACTTGAAAGATGTAACTTTATTATTAATTCATAGCTATATTATTAATTCAATAGGGGCAGCTAAGTGGTGCAGAGGATAGAGCACCAGTGCAGGAGTCAGGAGGACCTGAGTTCAAATCTCCCCTCAGACACTTGACACTCACCAGCTGTATGGCCTTGAGCAAGTCACTTAGCCCCAATTGCCTCACCCTGGGTCATCTTCAGTCATCCTCATGAATATCTGGTCACTGGATTCAGATGGCTCTGGAGGAGAAGTGAGGCTGGTGACCTGCACAGCCCTCCCTCACTCAAAACAAAGTCAAAGGCAAGTCCATATCATCATTTCTCTGATGACATGGTCTTCTTCGGCAATGAAGGATGAACACACATTAATTCAATAACTCTCTATAAACAGTAAGCAAAAAATAAAACAAAGAAACATTAAATGAGGATCGTTCTCTGAAGCAATTGGAATGAGAACTCTCTGAGTTTAAAGAATTAAACAATGAAGAGACTTGATCTGTTTTTCCCATTTCAATTTCTACATCTTGCATTAAATAACTCTCTAAATTAGTGATATGTGGTAACTCAGTGTTTGCCCAGAGAAAAAGAAAAAAAAAACCACAGACAAATCTTATGCATGTAAGAGATTTATTCAAAGATATTCTTTACATCCAGCTAGAGACAGAAATTGGATGCTACAGGACTCTTAATCTGTGCCTACAGACTGTGGGGGATGGTGTGACTATTTCCCAAGCTAGAGTGATGTGGTAGCTCTCAAGATGACTTCCCAGACTTCCCTTTTTGTATCAGAGAAGTCCCATCTCTGATGTGAGTTTGAGATGTCAATCAATCAATATTTATTAAATGCCTACTATGCCAGTCATTATGCTAAATGCTTGGGAAACAAAAAAAAAATGAACAAAGATAATTCTTGCTCCAAGGACTTCCTAGTCTAAGGGGAAGAAGCCTATGATTCATGGAAAGTAATGGACTTCCTTCCCACTCTGCTTTCTGATCTGTACCTTAGGATCGGTCCTTTTAGAAGAAAATGAGAATATGAGATTATAATGTTTCCTGATCTACTCATTTTAGCTTTCAAGGGATATGGAGGGTCTTATACATGATGTCATATATTTGGGGGCTGTTTGGACCAAGAAGGATACTTAACTATGAAGTTATGATTTGTCCTTCATTTTTGAAGAGGACTGATGATATCATGGAGTGATGTCTTGACTCATGTGTGAAGTGCGTTTAAATGAGGCAGAGTTTCACAAAGTTTTACTTTCTCTTCCAGAGTCATTGAAGTCCAGTGGTGAGACAAAAGTCAGAATGACTGGTGATAGCCAGAGACACAACCGAGATCTTGATGTCTTCAATATCTGACCCAAGCTTTAAGTGCTCCACAACATCTGATTCAGTCACCTTTGTGGCTATTGGAGCAAACTGCTCTCATTCATCCCTTGTACCAGGAAATGTCTTCACATACTTAGGGTAGATACCCTGTCTAACTCACTGATGAGTTTAAGTCCTATTGGTTACCCTCAATCTGACTTAGACCACCTAGCAAGAAAACCTGCTTCTGTGCATGCTATAGCTTCTTGGAGCCACAGGTGAGAGTAAGGTGAAGGTGGATGCCAAACATGGATGAGCAAGCCTTCACATCAAAGGTGCTAGTCCTCTATGAATGCCTGGCACACCCTGATGAAGTTGCAATTTGAGAAAGAAGAAGTCTTCTCAGTTGGTTTTAGGAGTGAAAGCAAAATAAAGTAAAAGATAAACCCTTTCTTTCTATGGGTAGTCAAAAGAGTTTGGCTTAGGAATCTGTACCAGAAAAACCAGTGGGTTTTATTACTCAAATTATGAAATGCAGGTGGATAAGTAGCCCATTGCATTAATCCGTCAGTGCATATATCTTGGACAGATCACTATAGATTAGTGAGATGGACCCAGGATCGAACTGAAAGAAGAGAATGAGATATTGTGTGATACATATTACATAGGCTGCTTCTTGCCACAAAAGAAAATAAAAAAAAATTTTTTTTAACTTTAAACATTTTTGATTTAAAGTTTTGAGTTTCAAATTCTATCCCTCCCTCCTTGACATGGTAAGCAATCAGATATAGGTAATACATGGGCAGTTATATAAAACATTTCCAAATGGTCATTTTGTATGACAAGATTTGAATAAAAGAAAAAAATGAAAGTGAAAAAACAGCATGCTTCAGTCTGTGTCAGATAATATCGGTTTTTTTCTCTGGTGGTGGATAGCATGCTTCATCATTCGTCCTTTGGAATTGTCTTAGATCATTGTATTTCTGAAAATAGCAAAGTCATTCAGAATTCCTCATCCTACAATATTGTTGTTACTGTATACAACATTCTGGTGGTTCTGTTCACTTCACTATGTATCAGTTCATGTTTTTTCCAGGTTTTTCTGAAATCATCCCGCTTATCATTTTTTATTGCACAATAATATTCCATTACAACCATATAGTACATCTTGTTTAGCTATTCCCCAGTTGATGACCATCCCCCTTTGATTTCCAATTCTTCGCCACCACAAAAACAGCTGCTATAAATATATTTTTTAATGTCTTTGGGATATAGACCTAGCAGTGGTATTATTTATTTTTCAGCATAGTTCCAAATTACTCTCCAGAATGGTTGGATCAGTTTACAACTCCACCAACACTGTATTAGTGTCCCAGTTTTCCTACATCCCTTAAATATTTTCCTTTTTTTTTCATATTAACCAATCTGACAGGTTTAAACTTTTTAAAAACAATATTCTCATGTCAATGATCTCGAGTTATGCATCATGGAACACTGTGATCTCAGAATAATTAAACTGCAGATGATGTAAAGGATAATTGAAACATACAGGATGGTTTTAAAGTAGGCTAAAGCATATTACTAGTAATGACATGCACATAAAGGAGTTTGGAAGATACCATAAAGGAAACATAGTATGGGAAAGTTAAGTGAGCATGTCATGTCATGTAGCTGAATTCAGCTCAGTTAAATTCACTACCTTTAAACCACTTGCAAGTCATGGTACTAGGTGCTGGGGACACAGTGGTAGAAATGAAAGGTCTTGATCCTCAGGAACTTTACATTTTCCTGTAGTAGTGAGAGCATGAAATAGCAGCAGGACAACTCAGATGTTGCCCGTCCTTCTCTAATATGTTAACTGACCCAGGGAAAAGCCCCCAATCAATCAGTCAATAAGGGTTTATGAAGTATGTGTCAGGTACTATGCTAAGTGCTGGGGAGACAAAGAAGGAAGAAAGATAATTGCTACCTCAAGGACAGTTGTGGGTGGGGAACCTGTGGCCTTGAGCCACATCTGGCTTTCTAGGCCCTTGGGTGTGGCCTTTTGACTGAGTCCAAGTTTTAACGAACAAATTCTTTTATTAAGGAGATACGTTCTGTGAAGTTTGGATTCAGTCAAGGGCTGCACTTAAGGCCACAGGTTCCCCACCCATGCTCAAGGACCTCGTAGTCTAATGAGGAAGACAAAAATGCAGAACACCTACGTACAAACAAGATCTATCCAAGAGAAATTCGCAGATATGAGTGTTTACAGGAAGATGTGGACAAGAATCACAGAATGAGAAGACTTGGGGAAGTAACACTCAGGATGATAAGAACTTAGATTAAGCAGTTCTGAAGGATGGTACCAGGGAAGCGCAGTTTGGTTTTGGTGTAAGCATAATGGACCAAAGAGAAGCAGGGAATTGACCAGAAAAACCCAAAATGCACTTTGGGTAATTAACCTTAGAGGAACAGCACTCTTGACACATTTTCACTGAGGGTCAATGTACCTTACCTCATATAGTTCAAGGAAAAAGAGCTTTTAGGTGATGGGTTTTTAATCAATTTATTTTCCCCCAGAAGTAATGACATTATGAGAGATAAAGAATAGTTTGAACATTAAAACAATAATCATGACAAAAATGTTCTCCCTGAATAGCACTTCATTATCTTTAGCATTCTTTCTGCTTATATTTTAATATCTTATCATTTTAACTAGTTTCAACATTGCTTTTCAAAGTGCTTGTGTGCTAAGCATTAGCAATAATATTTTCCTTAGGAAAATACACACAATAGCTATATGCCACAAGAACAAACAGAAAGGGGAATTAAAAAAATAAAACACTTTGAAAAACTTATAATTTAATGACAGGTTTTGAGATGGAAGGAGTCAAAGATCATCTCCAAGTCTACACCCACATTTCATAAACCAAGACAATGAGGTTCAGAGAAATGTTAACAAGTTGGAAGTCTAAAATTGGCATTAAGATAAAAAAATTCTCAGGAACTGAATTTCTTTCCTAAGGGTTGAGATCTTTTTCTTCTTAGAAGCTTGAAAACTGAGATGTTATTTTTAATGAAACTCAAAATAAAGTCCAAAGAAGAGAAACTCTGACATGCTGGAGAAGAGAAAAATACTTTGATTAGAGAAAAAAAGGAAATAAGTATGGAATAAACACCATCATTTTCCTTAGCCTTCTTGGTTTTGCCTCTGCCCAAGAGAACAAGAAAAATAACTCCAAGAATATTGAAAATGAAGAGTATCAGGAACTGTAACCACTTAGTGTGAATCCTTCAAGGCAGCTGGTAAGAGCAGAACATTATACAGATTGTTCATAAAATAATGAGTAAAAAGACACAGGTCTCTATGTCACCTAGTGATAAATGTAGTAAGAAGAAAGTGAGAAAAATGTAAGTATAAAATGTAAGTAAACATGGGAAGATATATGAAATGATTTGAAGTGAAGCAAGCAGAACCAGGAAAACAAAATATGCCATGATCACCACTATCTAAATGAAAACAGCAACCATCATCACAACAAATGAACCTGAAAGCTGTGTTATAAGAATGGTCAAGTTTGGCCCTGGAAAAAAAATAGGAGAATGACTTCCCTTGCTTATTTGTAAAGGTGGGAGACAATGGTTGTGAAACATGACATATTCCATGAGATTTGGTTGATATTATTGGTTAATTTTACTGCACTTCCTTTTTTTCTCTTTATTATAAGGAATGAGGAATTAAGGTTATGGAATATGTTACAGAATGAAGACAAAATGTCTTCAGTTCTCATCAGGAGGCTCTGCTTGGTTTCCATTCCAACTTCACCATGCTCCTCCTCTCTCTCCCAAAATAAGCTCAAAACCAGGAAGCTCATCATAATGGAAATTGCTTCATCTTTGGTGATTTTGCCTCATCACTACCCTCAGTTGCCTCTGCAGCTCCAACTGCAGAGTAGGAGAGTGAAGCAAAAAGAATCCCATCCCCCCATCCCAAGCCTTCCTTTATGGAGAGTTCAGAATTCCCAGGCATCTCTTATTTAATCCTACCAACTGTTCTGCTTGGTTTTGACTCCAGCATCATCATGCCCCTCCCCCCCAAGTACCCTTTGCTTTCATTCCCCTGCTTTCTTGTATGTTGTCTTCTCCCACTAAATTGCAAACTCCTGGAGTGCAGGGACTCTCTGTTATTTAAATCCTCAGAGCTTAGTACAAGACCTTGCACAGAGTTGGTGCTTCATAAATCTTTATTGTATTGTATCCTCGTGATATTTTTAAGATAAGCATGTATGATAGTGAAAAGAGTGGGGAGTCAACACATAGATTCCTGAATCTTTTCAGTTCCACCTGAGCAAGAAGTTTTCCATTGTACTCAAGACTCCTAAAGTTGATTGCTTCAATTTCTCTAAGGGACTATCTTGTTTAATCATGGAGTCATAGATTTTAGAGTTGGATGGGACCTTAACCTTAAATGTAAGTGTTAATAAATGCTTGTGGAATTGGAGAGAATTGAATGGAATGTAATTGAGAACTCTCCCTGTGTAATTCTGGAAATTTAGAACTCACTGTACTGTGGTGGGAGCTGTGAATGGGGGATGAGTGGGGGAAAGATGGAGCCAGCAAACCAGCGCTATGAATGAGATCCATTTTCCTTGTTGTTTGTGATCCGGTATTCACAGTAATAAGATGACATACTGGCTCTCCCTTGGATGATGCATGGATTGGAAATGGGGGTGTTATACCAGAAATTTGATATTTTACACAAACAAGGGGAGTCTTTGAGACTTTTAGCTAGAAATGACTTCTGAAATTTAGGATGAGACTGGAACAAGTGGTTTTGGAGTCTAGATAACCATAAAAGAAGAGATGTGAATCTGTAGCAACCTTTGACTGGAACTGCAAAGTTGTTCCCCAAAGCTCTGTAGAAGCATATTTTCAAATGAAAGTTGGTAAGTCAACTTTTAGCCAAATGTTAAGTAAAACAGTAGACTGATTCTTGAGAATGAAAAAACACAAGTGCCATGATTTCATGTATATTGCACACAGTTATAAACAAAGCCAATCATGGAAACCTTGAAAGTTGATACACAATGCTGAAGGAATTCTCAGTGAAAACTCCAAAGTGGTCTCTACCCTGAAAAAAACTGGGACCTGAATAGAGCAGCCCCACTGATGACTGTCAGAAGGTGAAAGGTTTGCTTAGATTTGGATTTCCAGATGTAGGACTATGGTTAAAAGCTAAACATTTGAAACCTGAGGTAATACTTGACTGGAAATAGAAATGGGGAAGAGGAAAGCCTGTTTCTGTGCAGCTGTTAGTATTATTTGGCTGAACATTTTAGGGTATTTTAAAAGTTCTTTCGGTTTGGATGTACCATGAACAGTTAGTGTGTGCTTTTAAATTTTAAGATGAACAATGATTAAAATGTTCCTGGTTTACTTAGAAGTCAAATGTAATTGAAGAAAATATGAAATAATATTTCTATGTAAGGCTGATTATTTGACCTTTATAACATCTGTTCTATAAACTCATGTTTATACTCATAAACTCTCCACTCTCTCCTTCTTCTGGGTCTTCTCCTGAGTCTCATAATCATCTTATAATCACAATTTTAGGGTTGGAAGAGAGAGAGATCATCTGGTGCACCTTCAGCCAGGACCACCCAAAATCTTCTAAACAGATAAGAATCTGTCTATTTTCAAAGTCCTTTAGGAAAGATTCTACAGCCTCCCCTGGTACTTTATCCAACGTTGTAACAACTCTCCTTATTGGGGAATTTTTCCTTATACTTAAATCTCTGATGGCGATTTTCATTGTCCTATTCTCAGTGGAGATTTAAAACAGCTGGTTTCCATGTTGCATGTAGGAACTAATCATATGCTTGAAGCTATTATTAAATCATTTTTTCTTTCTGGAGGCTAAATAATTTTACTTTCTATAAGTTTTTTTCATAACTTATTTTTCAGTTGGCGTTGGCTAGTTAAATATCTTAAATGAGAGAAATCAGAGGGACACCCTGATACCCAAGTGTACCCCAAAATATTTTAAAAGGGGGAAGGTAATTCCTCTAGTCCATTCAATAGATTCTTTACAAAGGAACTATGGGACAAAAATACACCATGAACATAAATCACAGCGGATAAGGAGTTGTTTGAACAATAATCCACATTGGTGGGAAAATGGCTACAACAGCAACTACTATTACCACTGCTAATTATAATACCAAAATTTACATATTACTTTGCATGTTTTAGCTCTGATTTAATTTTGATCATAGATCCATCAGAATAACAAGGACCTGAATAACATTTATTTAATTCGATTTATAGAACACAGAAAGTAGAAGTTACAGTGGACTACAGAGACTGTTTAGCACAAGTCCCTCATTTTATAGATGAAGAAATTGAAGATGAATAGTGATAGTCAAATGAGTAGTGACAGTTAAGAATCAATTGAATTGAATTGAATTCAGCCAGCATTTATTAAATGCCTACTCACTTAAAGGCACTAGGTGCATGAGACATAAAAATTTTAAATGACATACTCCCTGCCCTCAAGAAATTTACATTATTTTGGGGATGGGAGGAGGAAATAATGGTTCAATATAATAGTAATTCAAGGTAGAGTATAAGAGAATCACAGAGATCCAGTTAGGCTGCCTTAAGAAAATCTGATGAGGAAAAAACACTTCCGAGTCGAGGGCATCATGAAAGTCTTCAAGTAGCAGATGTCTCCTGAGCTAAGTCTAGAGCAAAGATGGATCCTACTTGGGCTGTTAGACCATTGACAGGATAACCTCTTATGGACAGAAGAATGCAGCAAAACAATCCCTCCATGTGCATAACTGTTTTTTAGTTCTTTTCTCACCATATCTGCTTAAATGGGAAGGTAATTAGGAATTTTCAGACTTCCTTGCAGTGACAAGTCTCTAGTCACTTTACTATATGTGCAGTCAAGTTGTCACATTCATTTTAATATGAGAAAGATTTTAGAATCACATAACAGAAAGCGATAGTTACATTATAGCTGGTCTCTTTTCCCACTTTCAGGTCAGAATGCATTTACCATTGGATTGAGAGGAGAAGGTGCTTTAGAGAGGAGTTCCTAATTCAAAGCCTTCATTTTGTAGATGAGAAAAAAGAAACTCAGGGTAAGTGGCATGAAAATATCACATAGTGAGTCAGGGATAGAACTTAAATCATGGCAAGATGAAAAAAGAATCTTATTTCTGAGTCTAGAATTTAACAAAATCTCTGGCTTGAAACCTTTTTTATCTTAATATAAATCCCTCATGCTGCAACCCTTAAGTCCACTTCTCTTAATTTGTTATTGTTGGAGACAGAGTTGCCTTGCAAATGCTTTTCTCAAGCTGTAAATATTGTCCTCCAAGTTATTAAATTCGTAGAATGTCAGACTTAGAAAGGACCTCAGAAGATATCGAGTCCACAGATGGCTTTTATTTTCATCTTTGTAATCCTAGCATCTGACCCAAGCCCATAGTGGATACTGCATAAATGCTTGTTTTCGATTGATGGGTAAGGAAAACTGATGCCCAGAGAAGTTAAATAATTTATTCACTCTCCTACAAGGGTATTGGAGCAGGATTTGAACCAAGGTCTCTTTATTCCAAGTCTAGAGCTCTTTCCACTACTAGCTTTAACTTTAATGCCAGAGCCAGAACTAGGAATGAGCAAGATAGGTAGCAGGAAGGTGATTTTGCTCTTTAATAAATGTACATATCTCAGCACTGCAAAATTATTGTGAAGGTATTATTTCTCCTCACTGTGAAGGTATTATTTCGTGATAACTCGCATGTGCTAAAGTGAAGGCTAAAAGTTTCTGGTGGATGTTTAGCAGAGAAGGGAAATAATTTTCAAAAGCTGAAGGGAAACAATTTTCAGACCTAGCTCTATGCACACAAATGCCTCTTTCTCCTCCTGATAGACAGTCAATAAATATTTGTTGGATGCTCTATTTTGAATTTCTAATTTCCTCAAAAGCAGTGACATCTTTCCCACACTATTTCTTCAAAGTGAATTCTGACCTGACCTTTGGCAAAATGAACTGGAAATTTCACAGGAAAGTTTACTCTTAAAAGATTTTGATCCTGGTATGTAGACAAAATAGGATCAAAGTAGCTTTGAATAAATTTGCACATTTGGAAGCATTTAACAATATAAAACCTCTGAACCTTGGAAGCTGACCCATCCCTAATTTTGGCTTCTTTGGCTCTGCAGCTGTGTTACCCAAACTTACTTCAGGCGAACCACCCTCCCCCAGCCTCCAGTCTTCTCCTCAGGAGAAAGCTGTCCCAACCCATTACCATCCATGAAGAGCATTATAGTCTAATGTTTAGATTGTGTTAGATCTCTTTGGGCCACAAATCTAAACCTTGATTCTGTGGCTTTAATATAATTTTCAAAGTAGCATTAAGAACAGAAGGAGGAGCCAATCAGACAGCAGAAAATTTGTAAACATGATAATTAGATCAGAATAAATAAGGATTCATTCAACATTTTCCTAATCACCAAAAAAGGGGGAGGAAGTTTTGCAGTTTTTAATTCATTGAGATGAAACATTTCATAAATAAAAAGTAAAATAATATTAATAAAATCATGATTTAAAATAAAATAATATTAATAAATATTAAAATTATTAACCTATATTTTTAAAACCTTAATTTTGGGTATCTATAGACATTATGGTAGTCAAAATAGTTAAGTTCTACATTTCAGTCCTCCAGCATTATAATCACATCTTTTTAGGTCTCCTATCCAACAATACCAGTCTTACCCTAGGATTCTCATATCCTCCTTGTCTAAGTTCCCCTGCAAAGGGTCCTTCCAATGTGCTAGGGGACCACACAGTGTAGAGATATGTTCTTGATATCTTAAGAATCCCAGTGGTTTTAGACCACGAGTTGTCCACAGGTTATCCCTTGCTCTCATCGTTGGGACAACTCATCTTCGCTTTAATTTTATATTTCTTTGATGACATCCCTTATTTCACTTGTCCTGGGAAACTCCACATTTTTCCTTCATTGCCTTTCCATAGCCACCATATGCCTCATCATTGCCTTTTGAGTGATCCTACATTTCCATTTTCCTGTGACTCACAGCTACATTGCATCACTGGAGAAGATGGATATTAAAAAGAAGGACTTGTGTTTCATGAGCGAACTTGAGATAATCAAAAGCATGTTATTATTTCCTAAAGGCAATGCATCTGGTTCTATATTAAATAGCATAATTCTAAGATAGCACCAAGAAAATTCACATTTGTTCTTGCTAGGCACCATAATCAATCTGACTTCCAATACTTATTAGAGAAGTGAGTATTGGCAAATCACTTAAACCTCCCTGTTTCTAAAGCAACTCCCTTGTGACTTATCTGTTAAGTTGTAGAACTATTTCAATCTGCCTTGGTGGAGGAATTCCCCACACTGGGAGTTCCCACACAATGACAAAGTTATTGTCCTTTGTATGTGAATGTAGGTGCTGTTAATCATTGCTTTAAAAATTTAAAAAGCTTTATATGATCCCCAAATTATTTAAAATATGTAAATTTGTTTGAAATATATACTTAGGAACAGCTATGTGTGATGGCCTGAGAGAAGGCTATGTTGATAATACTTTTCTCTATTCCTGATAGATGAATTATATGCTACACTAACATCCTTTCATAATATAGACTTGGAATATTAATTGAACAACAAATAACCATTTATGGACAGCAGAGTGGCACAGTGGCTAGAGAGCCAATCCTGGAATCAAAAGGACCCAAGTTCAAATCTGGTTTCAGTTATGTACTAGTGTGGTGTGACCCAGGCAAGTCACAATCCAATTTACCTCAGTTTTCCATCTGTAAAATGAGTTGGAGAAGGAAATGGCAAACCAATCCAGTGTCTCTATCAAGAAAACCCAAATGGGGCCACAGAAAGTCAGATATGACTGAAATGACACAACAACAATAACCATTTTTTAAACACGCATTATTTGCCAGGCACTGTACTATTATTATAGTTGGACCTTAAAGACTATTTAGTACCACACTCTCACTTTACAGGGGGATAAGTTGAGTCTTGGGATGATTAAGTGAGTCATCCCAGGTCATAAAACTAGCTAGTAGCAGAGCTGGGACTAGAATTTGAGTCTCCTCTTTCCTAGTCAGGACTCTTTCCATTCCTCAGTCTAGATCTCTACCATTTGGTTCCTGCCCACCCCAATATTCTGTTTTCATAGTTTTCCCACAGAAAGAGCACTGAATTACAGAACATGAGTTCAAATGCTGGCTCAGCTACGTACAACCTGGATGACCTTAAGCAAGTCATTTAACTTGCATTCAGACTAGATAACCTACTTTATGCATACTCTTTTTAGTCAAAGTAGAGCTGGCTGTTCCCGTTACTGTCAGTGACTTTGAACAAGTTATCTTTTGTGCCTGGGATGCACTCCCTCCTCACATTGCTGCGAGTTTAACTGGATGATTGGCTATTCCCATTACAGCTGGTGGTTTTGAAGAAGTGGTCCCCTTTTATCTGATTCTCACAATGTCTCTGGGAGGCATAGCTGGTATTAGGATCCCGATTTTACAGATGGGGTAACTGAGGCAGATTTTTCCGGGTCAGGTTTTTCTGACTCCAAGTTCATTGTTTGCTGTGCCTCCTAGGTACAATCCAGCCTCTCCCTTGTTTGGTAATACATTTTTCCTTAATCCTAGATCTCCCTCAACTTTCTTCTATTAAAAAAATGACTTTATTCATCCATTTGGACTTTACTGTGGCATGTTTAAATGATCTAAGGATACTTAGCTTGGAGCAAAGAAAATATAAGATAGAGAAGTGTCTTCAAAGGGCTTTTTCACAAGAAAGGGATAAACTTGTCACAATTAATACTTTCCATATGGAATAGGCTGCCTTAAGGGAGCAGTGAATTTCCTGTTACTGGGGATCCTCAAGTTGAGGTTGGATAAACATTAGCCATGGATGTTATAGGTAAGATTCATAATTTGGGTAGGGGATAGACTATATGAATTCTGAGTCTTCTTCCAACTCCAAGATTCTAATAGGTAAGCTATGGTTAATACCAGAGGTTTGTTTCCATTGAATACTTCCAAGTCAAATATTTTCTGGTACCTCTGAGATTATGCATACATACACAAACATATATGTGTATTTATATGTGTATGTGTATATATACATACATGTATAAAGGTATGTGTGTATACATACACATAATCCTTAATTAGAAAGTAATAGCATGTTTCATAATATTGACTGCCCATATACCTCCCTAAACAAGCTAGAAAAATCTGATATCTGCTAACACAGAGAGACCCCATATTCCAGTTTATTTGGGACAAATGCTTTGAAGCTCTTTGTTTTCAGTGTCTAGTATAAATGTGTTGACCTATTTTGTGTCTAATGTGTATGGCATTGTAGTGAAAGCTAAGTTCAAAGTATCAGGTAATGCTGACCTGCACTATTTTTCTTTTGTATTTTTTAAACTGAAATCCTGAAAATTGGATACACAATAAGAAAAAAAAAGAAACATATTATGAACTTAAATATTAAAACAAATACAAAATAAGAAAAGGGGAAAAAAGCCCTGTGCCATGTGCACAGCAGAACATGAGAGGATTCAAAATATATGGCAATAAATTTCCATTTCAAGAAAGCCTATATGATAAATATTATACATTTTGTTCAGGGCTGTCCATTTTTTTTTTTTACATCCTTGTAAGTTTTCTTTTGCTCTCTCCTGTGCAATACCGTAGTGGCTGTCCACTGATCTCTCATCGCTTCCATTTGTTAACCCTTTCTATTAGCTTTTTCCATTGGTGATATTTTTCATTAGCTAATTTTCACATTTGAAATATGCTTTAAATGAAGTTAGGAATTCTAAAAGGCATTCTCAAAGGAATTCTAAATTATAGAAGCTAGGAATTCAAAAATTCTGAAGGATTCCAATACAAAAGCATATTGATGTCATTAATAGCAAGAAGGTCAATTTAGCAAAAACATAGAGTTCATTTATTATATCATGATTATATCATAGTTAATATTATTATATCATAATTATATCATATATATTACACATACCAAATAACAACCTGGAAAAGTTATCATGGAACCAGCTTGTGAATGGCTTTGTGAAGATCAAAGGAGATAATGGATATTGAAGGCTTTTCAGACTTTAAAGTTCTATAATCTGTAAATGAAATGAACTATAGTCTTATTGCCTTCACCTAGAAAACTTGGGAGCAAGTATGCATGATAGTCATACTCATGCTTATGTGTTAAAACCAACTTCCCAAAATATCTGTCAATACCAAGAGATACATCATTGAGTTTGAGAGTTCCTCCAACCCACTCTTATGAGTCCTTTATTAGTCTGTTGTTATCTCTCTGTTGAAAGGGGACCCAGGTAATATTTCCCCATTACATTCTTCCTGATGTTTCTCGCAACTTCATAGAATGCACACCAAATACCTTCAAAGCAGGTTAAGGTGAGTTTCTACAATGTTTTCTAATCTCTCTCTCTCTTTCTGTTCCTTCCTGATTTTTTACATAACAAAATTTATCCTAGTATTCCTGTCCCTTCCAAGAGACATCTATATAACAAATAATTTTTTCATGCAAAACATATATCCATTTTAGCTATAGCACAAAAAAGCAAGAAAAATAAATGAAGTAAGAAAATTCGACTTTAATACATACTCAGAGTTCACCAGCTCTATCTCTGGAGATGGATAGCATTTTTTTCATCATCAGTCCTTTGGATCATTGTATTGATCAGAGTAGCTGAGTCTTTCATAGTTGATCATTAAAACATTGCTGTCTGTGCACAATGATCTCTTGGTTTTTCTCACTTCATTTTGCATCAGTTTTTCTGAAGTCACTGCCACCCCAAAATGTCTTATAATACAATAGCACTCTATCACAATCATATACCATATCTTGTTCGGTCATTCCCCAATTGGTGAGCATTCCTTCAATTCCCAATTCTTTGCTATGATAAAAAGAGCTGCTAGAAATATTTTTGTACATATAGGTCCTTTCCTTTTTGTCTGATCTCTTTGAGATATCAACCTAGTAGTCATATTACTGGGTGAAAGGGTATGCACAATTTTATAGCCCTTTGGGCATAGTTCCAAACTGTTCTCCAGAATGATTGGACCAGTTCACACCTCCACCAATTGTTTATTAGTGTGGCAATTTTCCATCATTCCCTCCAGCATCTGTCATTTTTTATAAGTGTGAGATGGTATCTCAGAGTTGTTTTAATTTGCCTTTCTCTAATTAATAGTGATGTATTTTCTCATATGACTATATATAGCTTTGATTTCTTCTTCTGGAAACTATTCTTTCCTATTGACCATATCAATTTCATTCCATTTCCATTTCAATTGGGGAATTGATCTTATTTTTATAAATTTAACTCAGTTTCCCATGTATTTGAGAAATAAAGGAACCCAATTGAACGTATACACACACTCATTATTTTGAACCAATTTTAATAATAAGAATGAGGTTCATGTGTTGCCCACAACCTCCCCATTTTCTCTTCCACTATAAAAATGTTTTCCCTGTGTAGTTCTTTTATATGAAAAAAATTTCCCCATTCTACCTCCCCTGTCCCCTTCTTCTACTCCGTCCCTCTTTCTCACCCTTCCTTTTATTTGTTGTTTTTAGAGATCATCCCAGCATAATACTCTCCCACTCATGTCCTCTGTGTATGTATATTCCTTCTAACTGTTCCAATCATGGTAAAGTTCATAGGAGTTACATTTATCATCTTCCGAGAAAGGAATGTAAACAGTTTAACTTTATTGACTCCCTTATGATTACTCTTTTATGTTTTCATTTTAATGCTTCTCTTGAACCATGTTTGAATGCCATGGGACAGCTAGGTGGTGCAGTGGATAGAGCTACAGTGCAGAAGACAGGAGGACCTGAGTTCAAATCTCACCTCAGACACTTGGCGCTCACTAGCTGTGTGACCTTGGGCAAGTCACTTAACCCCAATTGCCTCATCCTGGGTGTTCTCCAGTCATCCTGATGAATATCTGGTCACTGGATTCAGATGGTTCTGGATGAGAAGTGAGGCTGGTGACCTGCACAGCCCTCCCTCACTCAAAACAAAGTCAAATGTAAGTCATGTCACGTTTGAACACCAAATGTTCTATTCAACTCTAGTCTTCTCATCAGGATGTGTCTCATTAAATATTCACTTTTCCTCTTTTTTTGTGGGTTGAGTGTTCTTAGTTGTTAGTGTTCTTAGTCCTGGCTACTTTGCCTTCCAGAATATCATATTTCAAGCCCTCTACTTCCTTAACATGGAAGCTGCTAAATCTTATGCGATCCTGACTGTGGCGTTACAATATTTGAATTGTTTCTTTCTGGCTACTTGAAGTATTTTCTTGACCTGGGAGCTCTGGAATTTTGTTATGATATATTCTTGGGAGTTTTCATTTTGAGATATCTTTAAGGAGTTGAGCAGTGGATTCTATTTCAATTTTATACTCCTTGTCTAATATGTTGGAGCAATTTTCCTTTATGACTTCTTGAAATATGATTTCTAGACTCCTTTTGTATCATGACTTTCAGATGATCCAAAAAGTCTTAAATTGTCTCTCCTCCATCTGTTTTCTCAGTCAGTTGTTTTTCTGATGAGATATTTCACATTTTCTTCCATTTTTTTTCATTTGTTTGACTTCGTTTGATTGTTTCTTGACGTATCATGGACTCATCAGCTTCCACTTTTCTAATTCTAATTTTTAAGGAGTTCTTTTCTTCAGTGAGCTGCTGTACCTCTTTTTTCATTTGACCTATTCTGTTTTTTGAGGAGGTTTTTTTTTCCTTCAGTATATTTTTTGTGCTTCTTTTACCAAGGTGTTAATTCTACTTTCATATTTTCTTCCCTCACTCTCATTTCTTCTTCCAAATTTTTCTCTACCACTCAACTCTTCCTTTAACTTTTCTAGGAATTCTTGCTGACCCTAGGTCCAATTAGCATTTTTTGAGGCTTTGCTTGTAGTTGTTTTTATATTATTGTCTTCTTCTAAGTTTATGTTTTGGTCTTCCCTGCCACCATAGTAACTGTTTACAGTCAAGTTCTTTTTGTTGTTGTTGTTTATTCCAGTTTATTTCTTGACTTTGAACTTTGTATTAAAGTTGAGCTCTTCTTACTTAGGGGTGGGAAGGCATTGTGCCAAGCTTCAGACTTTTTCATGCCCCTGTTTTCAGACTAGTCCTGGAAGTCTACAAGTTTTCAGTACTTATAAGGTGATGTCATCTGGGGAGAGGTTTGGTCACTGCTCTGGTACAGAATCTGGTGTTGTACTCCAGAAGTGCCCCTGCTCTTCTACATCTTCAAAGGACAGCACTCCTCTTGGCTTTGGAACTGTGCCCAGGTCCCCTGCTTGGTTGTGACCAATCACAGTTTCATTTCCATCCCAGAACTGCGTATAGGCAATAGAGTTGCCTATCAGTGCCAACTGCACTCGGTACCAGCAAAGGATCTCCTATAATCTCTTTCTGACCAAATGTCCAACCCATTTATCAGTTCTGGGCTGAGAGTTCCCAAAGCTGCTGATTCTTCTTTCAAGGTTGTCTTTAAGGCTCACAGCTGGTGTTGCTACACAGGCACATTGAACTGGCTTTTGTCTTGGTGTGGGTCTGTGTATGTATATACATATATATACATATGTACCTTAAAATACTACATATATATATATACCATAGATCTGTGACATGGTTAATTTATATATTTACTTATTATATTAATAACAATTATATTATATTACATTAATAACAATTTATTATACATGAACATAGGTGTTTGCTTGTCTGTATATCTTATATAGCAAATTATTACATAAGAAAGAAATTTAATATAATTTTCCTCCATTTGGCTATTTTCTTATCATAGGTGAATTAATTTTGTTTGTATGGAAGCTTTTTCAGTTTCGTGTAATCCTATCCATTTTTTTCCTATCTTTATTTTACTCTCTATCCCTTGTTTAATTAAAGATACATCTCATACATACTTTTTGAAAGATATATAAACTACTAATTTTTTATGATATGATCTTTAGTATTAAGTTCTCTAGGCTTTCTACTCTATTAAAAAAAATATGAGGGCAAAAACATGTCAAACTCTTCTTTTCTCTTGGTTTCCATAACTCTCCCTTTCTAGAATCTTCCTCCTCTCTACTTCAATTCTCTGATAGTCATCAGTGCTCTTTTTACTACTACACTGCTCTTAATAACAGCTAGTATCTATATGTACTTAAAATTTGCGAAGTGATTTATGTAGGTTGTCTCCTACAATCTTCGCCACAATTCTCTGAGGCAGTTGCAGGAAACGGAGAAAGAGAATATAAGTGTCTTACCTAGGTTGACATGATTAGGAAGTATGTTAGTGAAGATTTGAACTCAAGTCTTTCTCACTCCAAACCCAGCACTCTGTCCACTCTATCACTTGGCTGTATAGAGGGCACCAGGACAACCTTGGGAAGTTGTAGATAAAGGGGGGCTTCCTGCTAGGAGGTCAGTGGAAGATTATACAACCTCTTTTGGTCCATTAATGGTGGTACAATAATCTTGGGAAAGGAATTAGATTAATGACTTGCCTAATCATTCTGAAGTTCTTGGGTCTTGAAAGAGATTTTTAGCTTAATCCTTGCAATTAGTGACTTGTGACTATTCATCTGATAGACTTCCACCTTCTGGAAATTTCCACCACAATGTCTGGTCATTTAGTGTTGTACTTAATGCAGATGTTAAAAAAAAAAAAACACTCCAGTAACCTTCTCTCTCTTTCCAGTTTGAGTATGAAATGTATTTTTAACTAAACAAGGGACAGAAGATAAAAACAGGGGCAACTAGGGGGCACAGCAGTTAGAGCTTCAGGTCTGGTATCAGGAAGACTCAGTTAAAATCTTACCTCCAACATATATGAGCTGTGTGACTCTGGGCAAACTGAAACGTTGTTTGCCTCAGTTTCCCTATTTGTAAGCCGGGGATAATAGTACCTACCTCCAGAGGTTATTGTGAGAATCAAACAGATAATATTTGTAAATCATTAGCACTGTGCTTGGCACATAATAAGTGGTTTGGATTGTATAATCTCTATGATTCCTTCCCATTGCATGATTCTCAAATTAAAACAATTCCTTCAATGACTTTTTAGTCAATTAGTTAACCAAAATCATGTTTATTATATCACATATAGTTGAAGGTAATAAAATTACCTATTTTATCATTCAGACTGTCTTTTCTGATGAGTTCAGTTGTCCAGACTTAGCTTTATCCTCTCCTCTATTCTTTTTCCCCTCCTTCCTTCTGTTCTCTCCTGTCCCTTCCCTTCTCTGCCTTCCTTTCCTTTCTTCTTCTCTCCTTTTTCCTTTCTTTTTTTCCCTCTTAAAGAAAACCTCTTGCATAAACTTGATATCAAGACAGTCATTCTCCATTCTGCTTTCATAATGAGAAAACTGAAGTCGAGGAAGATACAATAATACTTGGGTTCCTATAGTATATGTCCTTTGGCTTCACCAGGAAAGCTGATCACCAGTTTACTTTTTCTTTATTATTTCCATCCACATGATGTCCTTTTATATGTGTCTCCTCAATTTTCCCACAAAGACATAAAAGAACTGAATAAAATTATCAAAGACTGTCTAATTTAGATCACCTCAGTCTCCTGTCAAGAAAGAAAAAAATCTACCTTAGGTTTATATGTAAAACATTTTCATTTAGACAACTGAAAGGTTTTAAATTTTGCATGCTTCACTTTATTCATGCTGTACTGATTGTAGCTGAAATCTGAGTAATAGGACTTCTCCTTGATAGAAATCTCAAGACTGGAGACCCTAAAGTATTTTTCCCTAAAATTATACATTGAAATATCTTTTAAAATGTTACTTTCCAAGTATTTTTAAATCTTATTTTTATTAGTAGCAAAATCATTCACAGTACTAAAAAGTCTCAGTTACAAGAGTAGGAAAAATATTAAGATACTTGTTATTATGCCAAGAACTTTTAAATAAAATTCCTGGGGCAATTTGGGGTTTCTATTTTGATTTTTGACTCAGTCTATTAATACTTTTTATAAGGTGTCATTTATTGTTGCGGCATTGGACAAATAATGATAGATGAGTATATATTTAAAGAACATCTGGTAATATGATTCAGGGCAAATTATAAATAATAGTGATTTTATACTATTTTATAATTTAAAAAAATATATTTTTCTTTAAATGCATCTATTACATTAAGTGATATTGCTTCATCAGCTTGCTATATCTCTACTTTAAATCTGTTATAGATATATGGTTTTCATGAAGCCCTACTGTATTTTAATAGAAAAATCCAAATAAATGAATCTTTAGAATTAGAATTAGAATTAGAAGATTAAAAGCTAATGCTCTAGTAACTTGGATAAACTATTTAACTTCTGTGGGCCTCAGTTTACTCATCTGTGAAATTATAAGATTGCACTAAGATCTTCTGAAGGTCCTTCCTACTCTAAATCCTATGACTGATTTGAAGAAGACAGGTCAGTGTCCTCATCTCAGATTCAGATAAATTAATTGTTGAATTGTACTCAGTACTTTTATATGGTTGAAGTAGAATGCTTTGCTTTTCCAGGGTTCAAAGTTCAAAGTGGAAATGGCCCCACTAAAGCCAACATTCTCTTTTTTTTTTATTGCTTTTATCTTTTTTTGAACATTCTAATACCCAATGGATGTGTGGTCTCATTGATGTGGGTCCTCTCATCAATGATGCTGATCTCAACTACCCTTGCTGGCCCCATCCTGTGGGACTCTTGCCGTGGTTTCCCTAAAATCAACCCAAAGGAGTACATTCAGTGATTTGAGGTCCTTCCTTGAGTTCTCTTGATATTGTGAAAATAATAGTGGAGCACATGGGCTGTTCATCATTAATACCTTGCTCTTAATCTGTGGCCCCATCCCTATCTTCTTTCTTAGTCATACATTTTTTTTAATGACATTGTTTATACCACATCCCAGATGCAATTCCTTGCATGCAATGTGTTGCAAATATTTCAAGCCCACCAATTAATCTAAAAAGCTATGGAATATTAAATGTCAGCATTCAGCCAAACTCTCTTGGAAAAGGACTTTACATAAGTTATTTCATTTGATTTTCACCACAGCTGTGTGAGATAAGTGCTATTATCACCCCTCTTATACACATGAATAAACTGAGACAGAGAGTTTAAGTGATTTGCACAGGTCACATAGCTAGTGCTCATACCTAGTTCAAGCTAGGATTAGAACCCAGGTTTTGATGATTGCAGGGTCAGCATACTATTCACTAAGTTATCTAACTGCTGATTTGATATGCAGTTTTAGATCAAGACTTAGGTCTGATATCTGGTAGATTCTTATTTAAGCTATTTTATTTTCATTTTAACATAACATTTAATTAAAACAGAAGGCAGAGTATATCACAAGGAATTAAGTTCAGACAGTAAGCACTTCTCCACTACATTTCCCCCCAAACTACCCCTTCTACCAAAAAAATTAGACCAATTTTCAAGTCACTCACTCAAAGTCAGCACCAGCAAGTCTCTCCCTGTCTAGTCACAGCAAAGTAGCACCATCTTTGTTTATAATGACTGCTTGGAGCTGAAGAAGCAAAGGAAATCAGGCTTAACTAATTTTCCTTTTTAACAAGTTAATGAGGTCTATTGGTTCTACTTTGTTGAAGAATGGAAAGGGTTATCAGAATTCTCTAAATATGGTGCACTGGAACACAACCCCATTTCAGCAGCCCTAGTTATGGCCTTGGTTGTATCTATCTTTGTGTCCCACAATATTTAGCACAGCTGCTCAGTGTACAATCAATTAATTAATCAGTCAATCAACAGGTACTTCTTAAATGCGTATTATGCACCAAACACTGCATAAGGTACTAAGGATATAAAAAACAAGAAATAATTTCTCCTCCCCCAAAACTTATATTGTCTCCGGGGAGGCAACATGTGTGTAGAATAAATTTGAGATAATAAGGAAAGGCACCAGAAGTTGGGGGCATTGGAAAAAGCTTTGTGTAGAAGGGGATACTTGAGATGAGTCTTGAAATACACAGGGAATTCATTGAGGAAGTGGTGAGGAAATGCACCCCAGTATTGGGGGATGATGGACAGTGCAAGGGGACAGAGGTAATAGATAGAGTGCCATGCGTGCGGAAGAAAAAGAAAGTCACTTTGCCTAGACCATAGACTTTCGGAAGGGGAAGAATGTATAATGAGTATATGTTATACTCACTAATGTATAATGAGTCTACAGCCTCCAATGTACATTGGACTCAGGTTGTCAAAGTTGTAAAAGCTAAATAGATGAGTTTCTATTTTATCCTAGACACAATTGGTAGCCATGGGAATTTATCAAGTAGGAAAGTGACATGGTCAGACTATGTTTAAAGAAATTCTTTTGGCAGCTATGTGGAAGACAGATTGGAGTGGAAAGAGTCTTGAGACAGGGAGACCAATTCAGAGGGCTTTGCAATCGATTGTTCAGGTAAGAGGTGCTTAATTAATGTTTGTGGAATTCAACCAAATTAAATTTGCCTTCTTCTTTTTCACAACACTTAAAGTCTATAGACACATTTCCCCTTGGATATTAAAATGATTACTTTTGATACTTACAAAAAAAATCTCCTAAAGCCTATCTCAAGACAATTGATCATTTCTTCTAAATTCCATATATATTAGATGAAGTGTCATATGTAATTTGTATAAAAGTATCCCAAGATTTTGATAATGGAATATTTATTCACAATTTTCCTATTTTATCTTTTTCCTCTAAGCAGAAGCCTATGGAATTACAATCACAATAGAATTCTCTCACTTATGGGGAAAGAGATGCTTGTGTCCTATTCCCAAGGGCCCGTACAAATTTTCTTTTTCACAAAAGGACTGAGTTCAAACTTGACTTTTTTCTTCTTAAGCTTCAAAGAGGAGTACAGCAAATCCTTTTTCTACAATGTGTACTAATTTACTGTCTTTGAGAAGAACCACAACATTTCCTGAACCATTTATAATGTTTCTCAAAGGCTTAACACAGGTGCCAAACAATCCTATGGAAAAAAGGGAGGAGATGTTCTTTCTTTCTTTCCTTTTTTTAACAGAAACAAACATAATATCAGTGAATTTTTCTTTGCTTGTTTAACAAAAATTAAAACCACAACATAAAAACTCTCCCCTTCTGCCATTCCTTTGATGATTCTAAATGCACCTTAATCTTGAATTTCAATCCCCATTGGAAATAAGCTTCTTCATTTCTTGGCCTGATTGCCAATGGAATATCTAATGCTAGAACATTTGAAACCTATAAGCCTGTTGATGACTAATGGAATCAAACCTATTTATTGCATCATACAGTTTCTTTTTTCCCCTCCTTATCTCTGGTTATAAATTCAATTTTTTGCTTTTTCAATTTTTTAAATTTATTTTTGGATTTCAATATTCATTTCCACAAAATTTGGAGTTCCAATTGTTATCCCCATCTCTCCCCTCATCCCACCCCATAATACCTTGCATTCTGATTACCCCTTCACTCAATGTACCCTCCCTTCTATCACACCCCACCCTTCCCTTATCCCCATCTTCTCTCTTTTCTTGTAGGGCAAGATAGATTGCTATCCCCTTTTACCTGTATTTCTTATTTGCCAGTTGTATGATAAAACAATTCTCAACATTCATTCCTTAAACTTTGAGTTCCAACTTCTCTCCTTTCCTCCCTCTCCACCCATCCCCACTGAGAAGGCAAGGAATTCAATGTAGGCTATATATGTGTAGCTTTGCAAAAGACTTCCATAATAGTCATGTTGTGTAAAACTAACCATATTTCCCTCCATTCCATCCTTCTCCCCATTAATTCTATTCTTTCTTTTGACCTTGTCCCTCCCCAAAAGTGTCTATTTGTAATTACTCCATCCTCCCATTTGCCCTCCCTTCTATCATCCCTCACCTTACTTATCCCCTTTCCCTCTACTTTCCTGTAGTGTAAGATCAAACCAAAGTGAATGTGCATGTTATTCCTTCCTTAAGCCAAAGGTAATGAGTAAGCTTCACTTTTTCCCTCTTGCCTCTCCCCTTTTCCCCTTCATTGGAAAAGCTTTTTCTTGCCTCTTATGAGAGATAATTTGCCACATTCCATTTTTCCCTTTCTCCTCCCAATATATTCCTCTCTCACCCTTTAATTTTATTTTTTAGTTATTATTCCTTCCTATTCAGCTCACCATGTGCCCTCTGTCTATCTATCTATCTATCTATATCTATAGATATAGATGTATAATCCCTTCAACTACTTAAATACTGAGAAGAGTTTCAGAGTTACGAATATCTTTCCATGTAGGAATGTAAACAATTCAACTTTAGAAAGTCCTTTATGATTTGTCTTTCCTGTTTACCTTTCCATACTTCTCTTGATTCTTGTGTCTGAAAGTCAAATTTTCTATTCAGCTCTGCTGTTTTCATCAAGAATGCTTGAAAGAAATGCTCTATTTCATTGAATTCCCCTGAAGTATTATACTCAGTTTTCCTGGGTAGGTAATTCTTGGTTTTAATCCTAGTTCCTTTGACTTCTGGAGTACCATATTCCAAACCCTTCAGTCCCTTAATGTAGAAGCTGATTGTATTTCCACAATACTTGAATTCTTTCTTTCTGGATGCTTGCAATATTTTCTCCTTGACCTGTGAACTCTGGAATTTGACTATAATATTCCTAGGAGTTTTTCTTTTTAGATATCTTTCAGGAAGTGATTGGTGGATTCTTTCAATATAATTCTTTTCAGTTCTCTAGTTCTAGAATTTCAGGGCAGTTTTCCTTGATAATTTCATGAAAGATGATGTCTAGGCTCTTTTTTTCAATCATAGCTTTCAGGTAGTCCTATAATTTTTCAATTGTCTCTCCTGAAACTATTTTCCAGGTCAGTTGTTTTTCCAATGAGATATTTCACAGTCTTTATTTTTTCATTCTTTTGGTTTTGTTTCGTAATTTCTTGGTTTCTAATAAAGTCATTAGTTTCTATCTGCCCCATTCTAATTTTTAAAGAGCTATTTTCTTCAGTGAGCTTTTGAACCTCCTTTTCCATTTGGCTATTTCTGCCTTTTAAAGCATTCTTCTCCTCATTGGCTTTTTGGGCCTCTTTTGCATTTTAAGTTAGTCTACTTTTAAGGGTGTTATTTTCTTCAGCAATTTTTTGGGTCTCCTTTAGCAAGTTATTGACTTGCTTTTCATGATTTTCTTGCATCGCTCTCATTTCTCCTCCCAATTTTTCCTCCACCTCTCTTCCTTGATTTTCAAAATCCTTTTTGAACTCTTCCATGGCCTGAGGCCATTGCATATTTATTTTGGAGGTTTGGGATGCAGAAGCCTTAACTTTTATGTCTTCATATGACAGTATGCACTGTTCTTCCTCATCTGAAAGGATGGAAGAAAATATCTGGTCACCAAAAAAGTAACTTTATATGGTCTTATAACCCCCCCCTTTTTTTTTACATTTTCCCAGCTAGTTACTTGACTTTTGAGTCCTTTGTCAATAGGAGGGTATACTCTGGTGAACTGTAAGTTCTCAGTTCCTTCAAGGTGGCACAGTCAAGGGAGAGGAGTTTACTCCTCTTCTGGCTTGCACTCTGGTCTGGGAGCAATTGCAAGCTTTTCTGCCCAGGATCTGGAGAGAATTCCCTCTCCAGAACTTCCACCAGCTTCACCATGCAATGCTCCTCCTCACCCCAGGATCACACTCAGGGCTGAAACCCAGATCAGCAGCTCAATTCCCCCAGGGTCTTTAGGCTGAGGACTCTAAAAATGGACACTGCTGCTGCTACCTCGGGCTAGGGCTAGGGGAGGACTCTGCTCCCTTCTCACTCAGGTGAAAGAACTTTCCCACTGACCTTTTAAGCTGTCTTTGGCATTTGTGGGTTGAGGGATCTGGGAACTGCAGCTGCTTTGGGGTGGTACCCTGAAGCTTGCTCTGGTCCTGTCCCTGCCTCACCACATGGCCAAGGCTGGGCTGTGCTCCACTCCAAGCCCGCCTTTCTTGCCAGCTTTCCAAGATGCCTTAGGGTGGAAATCTCTTTCACTCTGTCGTTTTGTGGCTTCTCCTGCTCTAGAATTTGTTTAGAATCATTTTTTACATGTTTTCTATGGACTGTGGGGAGAGAACTTCTACATTTTTTTTGGCTCCATCCCATATAAATTTAATTTTAAATAATTTTTTTCTTACATAATTGTTTTTACTTGGCTCCATCCCATATAAATTTAATTTTAAATAATTTTTTTCTTACATAATTGTTTACCTCCATGGATGTCCCCAAGGATTTTCCCTTGACTTTTTTTCCCTAATGCAAAGTAATAATATTTCCAGTTTTGGAATTTTGAACCTCCAACCTTCACCACAAAAGCTTGCTAAAGACTCCTTTATAATGGGTACTTCTGGTTTATGTAGCCTCCTAAAATAGCAGCCATCACAGTCCTAAGTCATTGACAAAACTTCCTCAGGCATAGCTTGCTCACTAACTCAAATTTTCCTTCCATCTCTATCTCCTTTGTCCTTATATTCTATTCAATATAGGGACAAATTTGTGTTTCTCACCATGGAAACATTGTCATTGCATTTAATAGCACACATCTTCATTTACATGATTTGTGTATGATCTCTTCCTCCCTTTGACCCTTTCAACAGGGTCAAAAAGTGTTGAATCTGGGAACAGTAATGCTAGCACAAAATAGAGATTGTACACATGTCTAGTTGTATTGGGAGTAATCCTCATTTTCTGGTCTCACCCACTTGAAGTTTTAAAGGAATGGGGGACCTCAAGAAAGGTATGTCAGAGCTATGGGCTTATGTATCACATAGTAATTTAGGTCAGTGGAGAAACTGTACCTCAAGTGAGGAGTGGAGATAACAATTGAACTGGGGAAGAAGTATGCTATCACAGGTGGACAAATGGTCCCCTTTACTATACGTTAGCAATCAGTAACAAATCTGTTTATTCTACACTAGCTTCAGTCATATGTTCTGGTCACATATGTCCTAAATTATTTCCTTTGCTTCAAATGCACACAAGTCATCATTGACAATATGCATCAGCCTGCATATGTCCACCATGTGTTCATCCATTGCCCTCTGGGTCACGTATAGTTTTGAAGCCAAATAAATAGGAAAACAAATCTATCCTCCATCTGTTCTTGTAGATGGTTTAATGGCAATTAGATCTAAATCCATCTAAGAAGTCCAGAATATTTCCCTCTTCTAAAATGAAGTTTCAACTGATTTTTCAAAATCCAATTTTCCTTTTGTAGCATAGGTTATGTAGATGAGTCCAAAATGGATTTGTATGCAAATGTGTCAGTCATTGACTTGCTAATAAATATGTTTTAGTTTGTTTTTCCAACCTAGACACTAGAGAGATTAAGTGGTAATTTGGGATACAAATCACTTGGAAAATCTAGGTTTTCTTTGTATTAGAAAATCCTTTATACTAGTGAAATATACACTGGTTGTGTCATATGGACACAATAAAGTGATTTGCATGCCCATTTAAATAACTAATAATTTTGTATTTTAGGCAGAAATCAAAGGTTTCAAAATCAAGTACAGCTGATTAAATGTAATAACAATTTCCTTCTCACATGCAGTTTTTGTTGTTCACTCATTTCAGTTGTATCTGATTCAATCTGACCCCATTTGGGATTTTCTTAACAAAGACATTGGATTGATTTGCCATTTCCTTCTCCAGCTCATTTGAAGTTGAGGAACTGAGGCAATCAAGTGACTTGCCTGGGGTCACATAGCTAGTAAGTGTCTGAGGCTGGATTTGAACTCACAAAAATGAGTCTTCCTGACTTCTGGCCTGGTACTCTATCCACTGCACCTCCTAACTTCCTATTCTCATGTCTAGAGCTACCTTCAATTTAAAAAAAAAAAACAAGATGAAGGTGGGAACAAAACTATAGAGGTCTAGAGGAATGAGAATATAAATTTATATTTTGTATTTAAAGCTTAATGGGTATGGTCATTATAAAAGAAAATGTTCAGTGTAGTTTTCTATTAGGTATTAGAATTATATATTCTACATATAGAATATATGGGTATTAGAATTGGAGCAGACCTTATTCATTCAATTCAACATCTATATTTTATGGATGAGTACATCATGGCCCTAGAGGGATTAATTAACTTGCCCAAAGTCACAGAGCTAATTGATATAAAAGCCTCGTCTAGAGCTCACGTGTCCCAAGTCTCAATCCAATTCTGACAATGAAGTCCTGTTGAACAATGAGTAGAAAGGATGAGCTTCATGAACCTTTAAAATTCTGGTAAATAGTTAATAGGGACCCAATATCCATATAACTAATCATCATAGGATATTTAAACTTTCTATCCCTTTTCAGTTCTGCTACACTGTGGGATACTATTTGGACTCATTATAGTAAGCAGATTAAAAAGTATGAATTAATACCTGAACTGGCACTACAGTTGGATAGGCCCACTTTGGAATAAATTCCTGGAAGTAAGGTCAAATTAGGTACCCAGCTACTTCGGAGAAGATGTTTGCATTGTCTACTTTGGGAGACACCAGTATTTTCTGGGTGGATTAAGAATGGAAGGACTGGGACATTAAAGTGATAAAAATGTCCCCTTTCAATGATGAATCCATATTTATAATGCAGTTTGCAATATCTTTGCCACAATGATGAAAGTAAGTCCAGCATATATGTTCATAACTGTTGCAGAAAAGAAGATAGGAAAAAGTAGACAAAGAATTTATTTGATCTCTCCAAAATAAATCAACACATCCTTAGATACTTAGTGACTTCAATTTTGATGTAGGCATAAGGAAGGATGGAAAAATAGGTTAGGAAATATTTTACTGATGAAAAATCAAGAGACTTGTAGAAAACACAAAAGTTTCCCAAAATACATCACAGATACTTTTGTCAATAAGGTAGTCCAGGAGCACTGGACCTGGTGATCACCAAGTAACATAATAAAAATGAAATTGATTACATTTTAACAGACAGGGAATTACTCATTAGTAATGCAGGAATTATTCCTAAATCATCTATCTGTAGACAGTGAGACTATACACTTTTTTAAGCAAAGATCAAAATTAATATAGAATTAGATGAAATAATAAAATTGGGAAAATTATGTGATATATGTTTAGAATATTCTAATCTGAATTATTAAGACAATCTATTGATATAAAAATTGGCATGGATAGCAGGAAAAAGAGTTACATAGAATATAGTCATTCCTAACATTTATCAAATGTAAATCAATTGCCACAACAAGAAGAACAAAAGAGCATTGAAAATAACCCAACCAGCAAACATTTTATATTCTTGCCAAAAACTGAGCTATGGTAGCATAGGGCAATGCTAGTTTTGAATATAAATTCATTTGTAAAATCTTAAGGAGAGGAATGGTGAAGTATCAAGAGTAATACCACCTCATAAAACAGAAAGAAGCAGTAAAGTAAAAAACATGTTTTAAGAATACTTGGCAAGAAGTACAACTAAGCAAATTGATCCTTTGGGTATTAAATAAAAGAAAATGAAAGAAAGATGACAAACGTGAAAAATGGAAAAGATCTGTAAAGGTGTTTATGACATATTCTTTTCACCATAAAGGACAAAGAACCCACCACATTTAGACTTTTACATCACAGTTCCAGATGTGCTTTATGAGGGACTTAAAATGGTATCAAACAAAAGAAAGAAGAAAAAAACAGCAGGGCTTGAACAAATATACAAAAAAGAGATTCATGCTCTAGGTGGCAAAGTTTTGAGACTATGGAGGATCTATTCTCAAGTTATCTGAAAGAGGAGAGGATACCAAAGGCATAGAAGACACAAAAAAAGAAAAAAGAAAAATAAACCTCAGACATTATGGGAAAAAGTGATCAAAAGAATATCAATGACTACTACTGAATGTACCTATTTTTAGTCAGTTGAACAACGAGCATTTATTAATTACTTATTGTGTGTCAAGCATAGGACTGAGTCATAGGGATATGAAGACAAAATGAATTAGTCCCTGTCCTCAAAGAACTTACAGTTGGATGTGAGTGACAGTAAATCAACAAACACTTTACTGAGTACTTGTCAGGTACTGTGCTTTATTTATTATGTGTCAAACACTATGCTAAAGACTAGGGCTACAAAGAAAGGCAAAAACAAAAGTTTGTCCCAAAGGAGCTCACATTCCAGTGGAGAAACGTAAATAGCTGTATATACAAGACAACTTTGTACACAGCAGGAAATCTTAGAGGAAAAGCACTGGGGGCAGAGGAGGGGACTGATAAAAGCATCTGGAAGATGGTCATGGTCATGCTCATACACAGGAACTCCTTTATTCATGAATTTATAAAGGTACAAAAATCTACAGCTCTCAGGCTCACCCCAGAGGACCTTAACTTGGTGACTGCAGGGAGGAAGGACGGAATATAAGAAACAAGGATTCATTGAGTACCTACTATACATATATACTGTGCCAAGTGCTATATAAATATCTAATCTGATCCTCATAACAGCTCTGGGAGATAGATCCTAGCCTTATTCTTATTTTACAGTTGAGGAAACTGAGACAAACAGAGGTTAAATGACTTACTCAGGGTTACACAGCTAATAGATTTCTGAGGCTGGATTTGAATTCAGGTTTTCCTGATTCCAAGTATAGAGTCTTCTTTACTCTGATACCTACCTGAGCAGAGAACTTGCTGCACACTGAACAGCTTCTGGTATGAATACGATGGAATTCTCACAAAATCCTCATTTCACTGAATAATGTGAAAAATCTCAATGGATGTCAATCAAAAGATCCCTGTATATTAATAAATGTCTTTTCCCATTGATTTTGAGACAATCCAGCTGTTTTCATTCCCAGATGCTGCTGTGTAGTAATCCTCAGGAATAATAATATGAGCTCACATTTCTACAGCATTGTATCACTTAAGAGGCACTTTACTCCTAAAAACTCTGCGAGGTAACCAGTGCAAGTATTAATATGCCTCTTTTATAGATAAGTTGTTGCTCAGAGAAGGGAAGCATCTTAGCCTAGCTCACACAGCTAAGGATAGAGTTGGACCTCCCAATCCAGGTGCTTTGATTCTGGTTACATTACTCTTTGATTACTTATCCCAATGATTTGTGACTAGAGTGATCCAGTTCTTCTTACTGCCTTTGTAGCCTTAAGCTGGAATGATTCCCTTTATTATGGATGCTTCTGCACAGTGCAGTCCCCAATGTTTCAACTACTGATGACTTCAACACATGATTCTTGCTTCAGTAGGATTAATCAGTCTCATCCCTGCAGTTTAATGAACAATTTCTTAATGTAACATATATTGCGTACTGCTGCATACTGTGATACTGTATCACTTGGCTTATTAGAAGTATTGATACATCATTTTACTACACAATGAAAGGGAGACCTATACCTATTTGTAGGAAGAGAAGGAGGAATCTGTGAAGAGAGGAAAACAGGAAAAGAAAAAGATAAATCAAGGTTCTGAAAATGACAGAAAGGAGTGAAATCAAGTTCACAGGAATAGGGATTGGTCTTGGTCACAAGCAGAGTCTCAGAGATAAGGGAATCAGTCAATCAATAAGCATTAATTAAGCATCTACTATATAGTGGGAGGCACCATAACAAAATAGATAGGGTTTGAAGCCAGAAAGACCTCTGACATATATAGCTATACTAGCTATGTGACTAGATAAATACTGACTCACCCAGGATCACATAGCTATTACATGTGAGAAACAAGACCTGAACCTAGATATTCTTGGCTGAGAGGTCAACATTCTATTCATGCTACTTCTTATGCAAACAAATATAAACAAAATAAATATAAGATCAATTAATGGAGAAGAAGATCACTACCTTCTTGGGATGGGGATGGAGTAGGAAGATCCACAAAGGATTCATTTAAAGAACATTATTTGGGCAGTTTTAAAGAAAATTAAGCATTCTAAGAGGAGAGGGAAGGTGGGAGAAATGTACAGTAACCAATACAAAGGTTCAGAGATGGGAGATTGAGTTTTGTACTTGACAAAAACAAGAAAGCCAGTTTGGCTGTACCTGAAGAGTGAGGGAAGGGAAGAGAATGAGAAATAGCAAAGAGAGATTTAGAGGAGAAGATAAGGGAAGTTGAGATGGTTCCCGTAAGTTGTCTTTAAAGTTTTTAGTAGAGTGGAAGGCAAAATCCTCAACTGAACTTGGGGCAAGGATGGGCACAGACACTTAAAGAGAAAGTTTAGAACAGATAATGGAAGATGACCCAGAGTAAATAAGTGATATGAAAAGTTTGCAAAGCAACAAAAAGGGCCCAGTTGACATTAGGGGTAAGTAAGAGATAACAGACAGAGCATTAGGTGTTGAGTCAGGAAGACCAAATTCAAATCCTCCCTCATAGACATTTCATTGCTCTGTGGACTTGAGCAACTGCTATCCAACCACGCTTCCATCATCTCGTACCTGTGAAACTGGTTTGTTTTTTTTCCTGAATTATTTTACATGGTGAAAATATAATTTCTCTGATGAATTTCATCTTATTAGATTCAATCCAATTAATCTGATAATAATTAAATAAAGGATAACAGGGAGATTCATAGATGTGGGTAGATGACTATTACAAAGTTAGATCCAAGGTGGTATGGTTCAATGTTAATAACTTTGAGAGAGAAGAATTTGGTGGTTGATTGGTCTCTTCTATTTCATCTTTCTTATAGGAGTCTACTTAGATTTCTTCCTTATCTCATTCTTCCTTGAACTGTGGTTATTTGTATGCATGTCTTACTTCCTTTTTAGACTAGAGGTTAGGGGAGTGCAAAGCTTCAGAGAAGTAAAGTGACTTGTGAAATATTATTGAAGTGTCATTTCTAACTTCACCAGTGCCTAGGATATATAATAAATATTTTTAATTGAATTGAACCATAGTAGTGGTTCAGAGAAGAGGTAGACAGAAAAGAAATTCAGATGTAGCAGTAGGTGGCTGAGTGAATCATTCAATCCTCTATACACTGAGAATTGGGTGTAACTGATGGAGAGACTTCCCTTGTGGTATTCTAGGTCAACACTGTTCCCTTTGTGATTGAATTTGACAATTTCAGTGCCAAAGAAAAGAAATTGAAACGAACTCAAGCAGTTGGTTGTCAATAATTGCCACCAATTCCTCCCTCCCCTAAGGGAGGAAAATTCTTTATTAGAACTCTCTTTTTCCTATGTAACCAAATTACTAGTGGTGGATTTTCCCTCTATTTATTCTTGAATTTGCTGTCAGCCTTTGCATCCATAGGAACTCTCAAAATGATACTACAATGAAATCAGTGAGAAAAGATCTTGACAGTTATAGAAAAATCTGGTTATCATTACATGACCATCTCTCTTAAGATGAGTAATTTTATTCATTCAGAGATAGATGAAAAAAACATGGCAGTACATGGAAAATGAAGCCAAGATCAAGATGTTTTTAAACTATAAATGAAATGATAGTGGAAAGATTTGTTCTTTTAATAGATAAAATAGTAAGATAGATAGAGAATAGTCATACAGAGACATCTAGGTACAATAGGGGATGGGGTGCTGACACTCATTTCAAATCTAGGCTGAGACACCATGTGACTATATAGGCAAATCACTTAAAATCTCTCAGTCTCAGTTTTCTCATCTGTAAAATGGGGATTAATAATAATTAATAATAGTATCTATCTCCCAGGGCTGTTGTGAGGAGAAAAGAGATAAAATCTGTAAAGTGCTTCACAAAGCTTTAAATTACATATATATATATATATATATATACGTATATATATATATATACGTATATATATATATATATACGTATATATATATATATACGTATATATATATATATAATTGTTGTTTTTATGAGGGGAAAAAGAAAGAATAATAATCATCTTCCTTTCAAGTTTCAAAAGATGCATGATATAGAGACACAGATCATAACCTCACTACAGAGTAGTTGGCCTTCATGAGTTTCTGTGGCCAAAATCAAACAAAATCAACAACAACCTGCCCCACCACTCTTATTCTGGTGATAATCACCCTTGAATTTACCAAAGCAGAATTTTGGGTGACATTTTCTAGATCCATGCTGTAAGTCTTTCTACCATTGTAAGATCTGCTGAAGCTTTATAGTCCAGTGGAGTAGCCTCTGAGAACCCAGAATTGTCTTTAGAAGAGTAATAATATTAAGAAGCAACTAGATGGAATAGTGGCTAGAGTATCTTGGAGTCAGGTTCAAACCTAGCCTCAACCCTGGGAAAATCACTAAATGCTGTGTGCCTCAGTTGTCGCTTTTGTAAAATGAGCTGGAAAAGGAAATGGCAAACGACTCCAGTACCTTTGCCAAGAGAACCCTAAATGGGGTCACAGAGTCAGACACAGCTGACAATATATGATAATATATTGTCTGATAATATATGATATATATATGATAACAAGAATAAACCTTATGCCATCTACCTTACAGGATTGTCTTAAGGAAAGTGCTGTACAAACCTCAGAGCTCTATCATTATTCTCTTAGGTGCTCCGTGTGTATCTGAGGGTATGTATTTGTTAGTGGGTACAAAAGCAACACATTTCATAAACTTTCATACTTTCAGCTAGCACTCTCATTTCCAAGACTATACCTCTAGCCCCAAGCCCCACTTCTGGATCTTTACCTTTTCCTTAATATTTCTTTCTAAATGTCTCATCATCATGTCAAATTCAGCTTATATGAAACTGAATTTCTTAAAATTCCCACCTCTACCCCAAGACTAGTAACTATTTACAGTTTTCCTTTTTCTGCTAGTGGTGTCATCCTTCTGTCAGTCCTCAGCTCAAAATTTTAGAGTTATCCTTGAGTCTTCCTTCCTCCCATATTCTCTCAGATACCAACGCCTATCACATCTTCACAATATTTCTTATATATTTCTCCTTTATTTTCCATTCCCTTTGTAATCAGCTGACTTCAGGACCTTATCATCTCATGCAAAGCTAAAATGATAGAATCCACTAATGTCCCTGCCTTCAGTATCCCCTGCTCCAATCTAGCCTGTACATAGATGGCAAATAAATCTTCCTAGAATGACATCCTCCATCCCTCTCATCACTCCTCTTTAAAAAATAAAATGAGTTTCCAGTTCCTACAGGCTAGAGAGGTCTGGCATGGCTCTCAGAAATAAAATCCCAATCTAATATTTCTACTTTACCTCCCTCTATTTCCCTTTATGAGCCATCCATTCTACCCCAGTGGATTTATTTACTATCCCCAAAACATTTCTTGCCCTCTCCTATCTTTAAGATTTTTTTCACAATATTCTGCTCACAAGAAATGCCCTCCTCACTCCTCTCAACCTACCCAAATCAGTAATAATATCTCATCTTTATTTAGCACCTTAAGGTTTGCAAAGCACTTTAGACATGTTAACTATGTAACAATCTATGTAACAATATCATGCTATTATTACCCCCATCTTTGATGAAGAAATTGAGGCACATAGAAAGGGCTTATGTAGGATCACAATAAAATTTAAAAGGTTTGAGAGAAATAATTTCTGGGCAATAAATCATTTTATCATTTTAATAAAAGGTCAGTGGCACTCTCAAATGCCCAAGACAGTCATGACGGCGGGATTGTTACTTCTATGTCCTTGGAAGAGGGGGGTTCTTGAGGGTGGCAATCAACTCTGATTGGTTAACACAATGAGAGAATGAATATTATAATGAGATGCTGAGAGTGACATCATGTCATTCTTGGACAGAGAGACTATCTCTATATCCAGACCACTCAGCCTTGGGCAATCTAGACAGAGAATCAACCTCTACCCCAAGCTTGATTGAATGGAACTTACCTTAGATTAGAGATTACTTATAAGGTTGGGTGAGGTCTGATAGAGGAGAAAGTTCAACCTTCAGAGACTGAGTTTTTGAAGGGAAGACTTCAGAAAAAAGGGAGAACTCTGGATCTCCCCAAATCACTGGTTATTAACAATCATTTCTGTCATGCTTGAGGTGAGATAAGAACTTAGCTCTGCCTAAGTTCAATTTCTATAGTCCGTCTATCCCAGAACCAATTGCCTCAATCAATACTGACTTTTCAAAACTAAATTTTCAATCTTTATTCATCTCCAAAATTAGGATGTTGAACTAGGTGGCTTTTTTTCAGTTCTGGATTTTTTTTTCCAGTTCCAGACCCATATTGGATTATCCAAGGATCCTCTTTGAAATCTACAGATTTCATTTCAGTCCACAATTTTGTAGCACCTTGTATGTCATTTATTTAGCTTTTATCCCTACACCGTTTTGAGATGTTGCTTTTATTATGTGTTATACTGAATTGTTGCTTATTTCTCCCATTCATCCTCAGTCTTTGTCTTATTTTCCCTAAACTATGTCTTGTACTTATATCTCCATGGTGTTGGCACATGGCCTTCCCCATAGTTGTTTGATAAATATTTGTTGATTGGTTGATCTTTTTTATAGAGACCACATAGCATAATGAGAAAACACTCTAGATTTGGCATCAGGAAGACCTAAGTTTGAAGTCTGCCAAACTCCGTCACTGACTACCTATGTGGTATATTGGAAAGAATGCCGAATTTTGAGAGAACTTGGGTTCAATTATGGCTCTTCCAATTATTTCTTGTGTGACCTTAGGTTAGTACCTTAATGTCTGTGGGCTTCATTTCCCTCATTTTCTCAACTGAAGGGGATGGACTCAATGATCAGTCTCTAAATCCATTATGATACTATAATTTTTCTAAATCTTTGTTTACTCATCTGTAAATGGAAACAGTAACACTTATAATAACAACTTCCTACAGTTCTTATGAAGACAAAATAATAGAACTTTGCAAACATTAATGTGCTCTTTCAACACTACTTACTTTGTCCTTATCATTATTTAAATTAGAATCTGAAAGCACCCTCAAATTTCATCATTTTGCTATAATTAGGGCTCATTCTCAGACAGGGTTAGACCCAGCGCACCTGTAGTAAAAAGCCAGACAGTGGTAAAGTTTAATGTTTTTCATCTAAAACTTGACTGTGGACTAGCAAAATAAATTTTTTTACTGCCAACTGCTCTGTCCTCTGAGGCCTCATAGCAGCTCTCAGGGGAGCAAGGACTGGTTGCTAAGGAAGAAGAGGGAACAGGAAGTAGGAAAAAGGAAGAAAACGAGGCACTTGTTCAAGATTATAGGTTTTGAGAAGTAAGGACCTTTTGTAATAACATTTTTTTCTCCCGTCAAAGGCAGGGAAATGGTGTTATAATTCAAAGAGGAACTCAGTATGGGGAAAACATAGGAAGTAGAAATGATGAAAGACAGCTAAGGGATAAGTAGCCCTAACTAGAGACAGGGAGGTGGCACAGTGGCTAGGGCACCAGATTTGGAGTCAGGAAGACCTGAGTTCAAATCTGGTTTCAGACACCTACTGGAGGTATGACTCTGAGCAAGTCATTTAGTCCTGTTTGCCTCAGTTTCCTCATCTGTAAAATGATGTAGGGAAGGGAATGACAAACAACTTCAATATCAGAGTAGGACATGATTGAAAATGGCAAAACAACAATTTAAGCTTGATCTGGTAACATGTTGGAGTCGTCCAATCCAGAAGTTATGTTTTTGTTCAGTAATTCATAACAACTTACAAAAATATCAAGAGAACTAAATTTGGAATAAAGAGATTTTAGTTTTAATACTGGTCCAGCCACTTCCTAATTATATGATTTTGGAAAAAAATATTTACAAAGAATGGGACGTGACTGAAATGATTAAACAATGACAAAATGTAGTTAACCAATCAATCAAATTTATTAACCACTCTATATGTGCCAGGAACTATTAGGTACTTGGAAGACAAGGATGACAGGAAGCAGTCATCTCTCTGTTGCATCCCCATTGGATTATACTTTCTTTTGGTTTTAGATTTTTTTTTAATATTTAAAGAGTTTCTTTCTGCTGATACTTTATAGTGTTTTGCAGCATAAATGTATGTGGTATTTTGTCAAATTTTTATTGCTTTTTTAAACTATTTGAAATAATTACATGGTTTGGATGTTGGATGTTTTTATTTTTAATATGATAAGTTATATTGATTGTTTCTCTAATGTTGAACTCTCTTTACATCCCTGGTATAAACACACTTTGATCAAAATTAATTTTTTTATGAATTCATTGCTCTAGGCTATTTGACAGAATTTTGTTCAAAATTTTTGAATTGATATTGTTTTTTTATTTTTTCATAGGTCTTTGCTTTATTCTCCCTATGGGTAAGTACTTTGACTAGATTTGTCTCATAAAAGGAGTCTATTAAGTGCTTTATTTTCCTCTACTTTTTTAGAATAATTTGTGTAATATTCAAAATAATTGTTCTTTAAAGTTTGATAGAATTCTCTTTTGAATTCATTAGAGACTGAATTTTTTTCTTATTTACAGTAGTTTCTTTGCATCTAGTTCCATTTTTTTTCTGAGACTGGATTATTTAAGATCTCTATTTGATCTTTCATTGGTTTGGGAACTTTATATTTTTGATAGTATCCTCTACTTCTTTTGTTTTCCTAGTTAGCATAGAGCTATGTATGGAAGATTTGGATCATTTTTATTTCTTCTGCTATTGTTACAATTTTACATGGTTCATTTGCCATTTTGTTGATTTGATTTTCTCCCTTGGCTGACTTAAAGGTTTATCAGTTTTGTTAATCTTTTAAGATTATCAGCTTTTAATCATCATTGCTATAGGCTTTGAGATTTCCTTTTTCTATTTCTATTTTCTATTTTTCCTTTAGGAATTATTTTGGTTTTACCTATTTATTATTTGTTGGCTTTCTGATTTTTTAAAAAAGCATATTTAGTTCATTAATTCTTTTAAAAAGCATATTTACTTCATTAATTCTTTGTGTGTGTGTATGTATGTGTGTGTGTGTGTGTGTGTGTGTATGTGTTAGGGACATAATTTTCTCCCTTAGCACTGTATTAACTATAGTCCAGAATTTGAAATGTTTTTTCATCATTATCTTTTTTATTTTACATATTTGTTTCTATGATTTATTCTTTGACTCCACTCTTCAGGATTTTATTGTATAGTACTTTTTGTTGTTTTTTAATCATTTCAGTCATGTCCAATTCTTCATTTGGGGTTTTCTTGGCAAAGATACTGGAATGACTTGCCATTTCCTTCTCTAGCTCATTTTACAGATAAGGAAACTGAGACAAACAGGGTTAAGTGACTTGCACAGGATCACATAGCTAGTAGGTGTCTGAGGCTGGATTTGAACTAGGGAAGATGAAGTCTTCTTGACTCCAGACCGAGCACTCTTTCCATTTTACCACCTAGCTGCCTAAGCCTTCTTCTACTAACCCTTGATTTGCTATGTCACATGAATAAGACACCTTTCTGTCTGTTTGGAGGGAAAAATCAGGTTGAAAGTTTTTTTTAGTTTACTTTTGGAAATAACCAAGGGGAAATGAATTTCCTAAAGCTGCTTGATTTACTTGGGATATGTTTCAGGAAATATGTATGTCAAGAGCTAGGGAAGCTTCTGTTTGAGAGTAGTGGTATCAATTTTACTGCCACTTTTCTGGTAAAGTTTCATATAGAATATGTACATATTTATATCTACATATATGCAGATATACACATATACATTTACATATATAATAAATGACAATGACTTTGTATATGGATAGACTATAAGCTCCTTGAGGGTAGGAACTGTTTCACTTTTGTGTTTGTAAATTTAACACACAGCACAGTACTTAGCACATTATAGGTCCTTAATAAATCTGTAATGGGGGTGGATGGCCTATGAAAACCAGTCTTTTAAGTATGTACAGATATTTCCTGCCCAGTTTCAGTCCGAGAGACTAGGGGTCTGTTTTTAACCTTTTGTGACTGAGAAGCTAGTACTATGTGAAGGCAAAGTCTTCTAACTGGTTATGATGTCAGAAGAACTTGAGACTTTAAGGCTACTAAATAGGGGCTGAGAGTTTATACAAAAGGGGAAACCAGTCCCTTTTTCAGTTTCCTTTTCCTGCACAGTTTTTAAGAGGCAGGACTACTTAAAATTACTGAGAGTCAAGTGGGGAAAGGGCAACCAACCTGTCTTCCATAGAGCCATGCCTATCTCTGTCTCTATTATTTCCTGATATTAGATGACTGGATATTTTGAGATGGAAATGTCTAAGAGACCTTGTAAGTTTGAGAGATCCGGAGGTCCATCAGAATTCCTACCAGCAGCCAAAGCTGAGTAGTAGCTACAGCTGCAGTGCCCAATATAGCAACAATGGCTAACAGCAGACAAACGGTAAGTTTGTATTATGATGGAAAAGCTCCAATTTGGAGCCATGTTCCTGAAATGATGAATCGTTAATGATTTATGGTGATCCAGTAATGAGGGGGTCCCACCAAAAATGGGGCATGAGGTTCATTTGTTCACCCTTGTGAAAGAAATTATTATTAATAACCAATGATTTGGGGAGATTCAGATTTCCCCCTTTTTCTTGACTCTTCAAGACCTCAGGCTTTGAAGGTTGAGTTAACCTTTAGACCTCGCCCAGGTGGGACAAGTCATTGTGTTCCACTCAGGTTTGGGTGGGGATAAATTCTTTGAATAGATTTGAACAGATTGCCCAATGCTAGGGGTAACTTGAGAAGTAAATGACATAATCAAAGTTCAGATCCTCATTGTAATATTCATTCTCTCATTAATTTGTTAACTAATCAGAGTTCATGACATCCTCAGGAACACCTACTCTTCAAAGGACATATAAACTATGAGCCTGAAACCATGATTATCTTTGGTCTAAGAGAGAGAAAGCCAAATGGCCATTCTTTTATTAAAATGCTGGCATTATTAATAAAATGAGTAAATTACCTAAAAATTATGTCTCTCAAAACTTTTTAAATAACACACTTGTTTTCCACCAGTGGATTTGTAGCACTATGCTTGTCCACAATAGGGGGTGGCTGTGACATGGGCTAAGTCTCCTAGTGCTTTTGGTTTATGATCCAAGGGAAAAGAACCTCAAGGAGATTCAGCTGGGTTAGGATGAGCACATACTTTGGATACTTGCTGGGAAAGACCATGATAGCCTGGAATGAGGAATAGTGCTGCAATCATACTTTAATAAGGCACAGAGAATACATGTGTCAGGCAGCTGACACCAGGATTACAGAGGCGGATGGTTTGGGGACAGGGCATAGAGTGGTTCAGAGAGGCAGACAGTGGGGGAAGAGGATGGGAAGGAAGAAGGGCACAGAGAGAAGCTTATGTAACTGTGGATCAAAGTTGGAAGCACTCAGAGTTGGAGGAGTGCTCAGGGCAGGAATTTGGGGTCCCTTTTTTAGAGGGTTTTGGTGGTGGAGGATGGACTAACTCTTATCCTTACCACCAAGAGCTCAGTTCATTAACCTATCACTACCATCTCAAAGTTACCAATACCACCTTAGTTCATTTGCATAATGTTTTGCTGGTTTTATTATGCATGTCTGGAGCTTTTTCTGCAAACTACAGACCAACTGTAACTAGAAGGACCAAAGAGTCGTGAAGGTGAAACTTAGTTGGCTTCCCCTAATTTAGCACATAGTCTCAGGATGTGACCTCAGCAGTTGCCAAAGGTTCTTATGCTCCCCTAATTTTTAAGACAACTTTCAGGTAATTGTTATGTTTCCTTAATTTATGGGAAGAGTTTGTAAGTGACTTTTATATTCCCTTTTGTTACCTTACACTAGCTACTTTTAAACTTTCTGACTATATACTAACTCGGGGTGAGGGTGGTCAGGAGAGCCAGAACAAGATACAATTTCAACCCATGAGGAAATCCTTCTACCCTCCCCCAACTGTAATTGATCCTGTCATCAGAGAAACTGAACCAGTTGCTGACAGCTCATTGAACAGGGTTTGAGAGTCTAGACCAAGAGGGGCAATACATGTACCTGGATAGTTTCCCAACAATGATAATTTCCCAAGAAAAAGTACCCCTGTGGTAAAGAGAAGTGCTAAGTATGGAATTTAGAAAGGCACTGATCCTTGGAGCCCAGGAGAGAGCCTCACAAAGGGGATCAGCATAAGTATGCCACAAAGAAAGGACATCGGTTTTCTGAATAAGAGTTGAGTTACCCCTTTGTCCCATATGTATACTACATATATACATTACTACCTTAATACTCTTGAGTTTGAACCCACTCTTCCCAAAGACCTTGTAAAAGGCCATGAAAGAGAACAGCTAAGGTGTTGAAGAGAAATGTTTTGTGCCAACTAATCTTGCTTTACTTTCTCAGGAAATCTCTCTTCCGAAATTTATGGAGACAACTGGTTTATTGTTGATGGGGCGCACAACAAGCAGGAACCTTAGATATAACAATACTAGAAGTTTAGCCCCTCAGGCTTAGTGATCCCCAGAACCCTGGAAATAAGTGTAGTACTCAATTGCATCTCTAGGGATCCCAAACTGAAAATACAAGCATCAGTTCAGGTGAGTTACACTGATGGTGAATAAATCCATAGTGGATGAATTCTCTCTTCCACCACAAATAACCTTATATTATACAATGCTTATTGATGTTCATGTTATATACCCCTAAAAGAATGTAGACTCTCTGAAGGAAGAGATGGTTTGGGTTGGTTTGGGATTTCTGTTTTTGGATTCTCAGATTCTACCATTTTGCCTTGCAAATAATAGATGCTGGAAAATACATTGAATTAAATTAAATTTTATTCATCCTAAAGCATGAGAGTAAAGTGCAATTTACTCAGTTGTTAAAAGATCTCAATGGATCCTTCCATAATGACACAGATAAATATTATGGCCAAGTGAAATTTCAATCCAAGTAATCAACATCTGCCACTCATTCTCCTAAAGTTTCTGTGGCAGAATTCCTTCTCTCTGTCACTCTTCCTATTTTATACCTGCTGAGTTCTCATTGTTCCAGGGGCTATTTATAACAGAGAATGACAAGGGCCCTAGGGCCTTTAGACAATCATGTTCTTTTCTTGGCTATTGTTGTGTGCCCTGGGGTGGTTGAGTTTGGTTAGAAGGGCTATAAATGACACTCAAGATCTTGTCCTTCTCAGAAGCTGCACCAACTTCCATGGCAAAATTTTGTTCTGGGAGAAAGGGAACATATGCATACGTATAGGTTTTGCATGACAATTTATTAGTGTATTCATTTTCCTTTGATGAACTTGAAGATCACAGATTTAGAGCTAGAAAGGACCTGAGATGTCATGCAGTGCAACTTTCTCTCTTTACAAAGGAGGAATTCAGATCCAAGAGATTCAGACAGTAGATCAATGTTACACAATTAGTCAACAATTAAGTTGTGATTTAAATCCATATCCTCTGGTTCTAATTTCATTAGTCTTTCCCCTGGACCAGGATGCCTCTGTTGCTTGAGGAGAGGGACTGTTCCATTGTGTTTAATATCCCCAGCCCTTAGCACAATGTCCAGCATTAGATCTGTGATTTCATCTCTACTAATGCAGATCAACACCTCCTTCATAAAGTATAGATTTAGAGAGACCCTTAGGACATTGGGAGTTTAAGTGATTTGTCCCAGGTCACCTAGCCAGTATATGTCAGAGGGAGGATTTGAACTCATTTCTTTCTGACTCAGAGGCCAATCCTCCTATTCAATAATGTCCAGCACCCAGCAAGAAGATAATAAATTATTGTTGTATGGAATCTATCACCTACCTAGCAGTAACATGTTTTGCCCCTTCTAGCTTCCCAGTTCTTTTATTAGAACATAATTGCTGACCCTCATATTCCTGTGCTTGTCAGATTTTCATCCTTTCCTTCCTGCTACTACATCTCTGGAGTTAGCTGATGTAATACAAAATTCTGCACTTCCAGAAACCCAACAAAGTCAGAAAAAACAACTTCTGAATGGCCTGTCCTCTGCTGAAAAGGGGAAACAAAAGAAAACAAAAAACTAAAGAAAGGGATACAAACAAATCAAACTATTTGGTTATTAGATTTTCAGATTATATGTGGAAAAACAAACTACATTCCAGAAATGTACAGTTTCTCATACAATTTTCTTTGTCAAGTGCAAAAGCATTTGTTAAGTGCCTTTTTATGAACTGGGCACTATGCTGAATTGTGGCAATACAAAGAAAGAGCAAAACAGTTCCTTGTCTCAAGGAGTTCACATTTTAATGGGGATAGTGATATAACAGAGAGTTCACTTATAGGACAAATGGAAAATCCCAGAAATCCTGAGGGTGCAGCGGTGGACAGATGGCAAGGCTTCTTAGTCTGCATCAGCAGGTCAGATGACAGCGTTCAGGGGCTTGAAAAGGGCAGAGAAGGGGTTTTTAACTTTTGTGCATGTGTCACAGATCCCTTTGGCAGTTTGGTGAAACCTATAGACCTCTTCTCAGAATGATTTTTTAAAAATATACAGCATTACAAAGGCAACTAATTATATCAAAAGAGAGGTTATCCCCGAACAGTGCAGTTTTAAGCTCTAATGGCTTAAAACTGCACTAAGGTTTTTGGAATGCCTTGTACAGTTATCAAAATATTAAGAAAACAACTTCACAAACCCCAGGCTAAGAATCCTTGGGGTAAAGGCAGGAAAGATGGCAAGGCCCAGCAAATCTCTATACATAGTGAGTGACAGATGGAAGACCAGATTCCAGTTGGGAATAACTAAATCAGACAAGAGATAGGAAAAGTCCCATAGCCTCTCCTATTTCTAGTAGAACTAGTAATCTTATATAGGCATCAGTTATGAATAAATGAAAAAAAATTCATTAAGCACTTATCATGCGCCAAACACTGATATGGGGGTGAATCTGAAGAGGCAGAGGCAAAACACACACACACACACACACACACACACACACACACACACAAAACAACAACATGTGGAAGGTTATTAAAGTAGTTTAGGTAAGAAGACAGCCCTTCCTCCCTCAAAATAAAGTCAAGTGTAAGGCAAGTCATCATTTCCCTGATGGCATGGTCTTCTTCAGCAACGAAGGACAAACACACACAGGTAAGAAGAGATAAGGTCACTTTTCGTACTGGTAAAAGTGAAGTATTACTGAGCTCTGATGATGATTTAGAAACTGAAAGAAGTAACTGGAGGAAGGAATAACTGAACAAATTTTAGGGTTTTTTTTAAAGCAGTGATGAGAAAAAAAGGCAATTAGAGATGGGAGAAAATAATTAAGAGGCAGTAAAAGGAGAGGGGAGAGGAGAGGAGGTAGAAAAGGAAGCTTCGTCTCGTGTCTCCTGGCCTGTGAGTTCTTGGTCTGCTTTCTACCGCCTCCTCTCTCTCTTCCAAGTAACATGTGGCATGATCTAATTCCCTCTTCTCTCTCAGCCCTTCTCTCTGCCAGGAACTGAAACAGAAAATTTCCTTCAGCACTTTGTAGTTTCCATATGCTGTATGGAATGTGTCATCGTTAAAGGTTTCCACAGCTCTCTGGGCCGTGTGTACTCTCTGCCAGAGAAATTAGCCTTTGCAAGTGCTGGGTTACGTTCTGTGAAAGAAAGGTTCACCTGACCTCAATATGATTTAATTCTTTAGTAATGAAGTTAAGGATCAAAGTTGGAAAAACACATATCAGCCAGAATACATAGGAGGGAAAGAAAAACTAAATTTCAAAATCACCTTTGGGAAAAATATCAGTCTATGCCAAAAAGAATGACATGGAATGAGAATTTTCTTTGGAATTACTGACAAGATCATGGGATGAGGGGGTCATCTCAGCAATCAGAAGTTCTCTTAAGGGGTTCTGGGAATACTGTAAATAGCAAATATAAGTAGGAATTTGAAAATAACTATTTCTTAAACCTATAAAGCCCAATCAATTATTACATGGGAATGCATATATAACTTCTAGGGTTTGAAAATATCTTTCCAGCTTAATCCCTTACCTTGCAAATATACAGCAAATGTTAATCTACCACAATATTTTTCTACTTAATCAAAATGCCCTGCCAATGGAGTTGTTTAGTGGTCAAATAAATGCAGTTACTTGACTAGCATAACTGTTTGGGCTAACTAGCAATTAAGTGACTTCTCCTAAGTCGCTTACTCCATGAATAAAGTAGTTGTTACAGCTCATATGTACACGTCATCAGTTTCTGATTTGTAAAGGGATTATACTCCCAAAGTGGGTCCATAATTTGATTATTAGAAATGCAGAAGGCATTTTCCTCATATTAATGATGTTATAAATGATGCCTTGATTCTCAAGCCAGTCCTCAAATGTCTAACTTATAATGTAGCTGAATTACATTCAATTTATAGTGCATGGAGCTTCCAGGGGGCACTATGACCAGCTGTCTGACTTTATTCAGTGGTCAATATTCAGTACAATCAGTGAGTGTTCCTCTCCAGCTGTCATGGACACCACCAAACAGCAGAGGTCATTCTGGGGAACAACTTTCAAGGCTCTCTCTGGCTCTCAGAGGGCTGTTTGGCTCTCTCTTCAGAGCTCTGCCCCTTTGTGGGTGGCAATGCTTCCTTTCTTGGTCTAAAGGTGTGGTGGAAATTAATCCAATCAGATTCTGAGGGTTTTAGCTTCCACCCACTGACTTCTTCCCTTTATTCTATCACTGGCAGTGTATTTCATTGATTCATCTGAAAAATGCATCACATAAAACTTTAATCATAATATTAGCAACAAAAAAAAGTGGGCAACATCAACACACCTAATATGGCCATCTCCCACATTTGATCAAACTGTAATCCTCTTTCTGGAAGTTAAGCTAGAAAGTGGAAGAGTCCCTTTCTCCCTTAGCTGATCCTATGGAGGAGCTAATAATACCCTCACCATGGGGCTTTTCCACTCGAGGAAAAATATTCTGGAGGATCAGTGCTGTTTGTTGAATTAACGCAGGAACTCCAAGTACTTCTACTGACTTTTTCAAGATGACATTGGGTTTATACCTCACAGATACACCGTAATTCCTCATCCAAGTGACTCTTAGTTTCCAGTCTTTTTCAAGTGTGTCCATTTAAATTTTATCTGTCTATATAGTACTGAAGGGCAGCTAGGTGGCTTAGTGGAGAGAGTGCAGGGCATGGAGTCAGGAAGACTCGTCTTCTTGAGTTCAAATCTCGCTTCAGACACTTACAAGCTGTGTGACCTTGGGCAAGTCATGTAACTCTGTTTACTCCAGGTTCCTCATTTATAAAATGAGCTGGAGAAGGAAATTGCAAATCATTCCAGTATCTCTGCCAAGAAAACCCCAAATGAGGTAATAAAGAGTTGGACACAAGTGAAAATGACTGAACAGCAACAAATGTACTCCTGACCAAAGTTCTGTTTATCTAAGTGGTATAGTGGATAAAATGGTGGGTCTGGAGTCAGAAAAACCTAAATTCAAATCTAGTCTCATGTGCTTACTAGCCTTGTGACCCTGGGTAAATCATTTAACTTCTGTTTGCTTCAGTTTCCTCAGCTGTAAATTAGGATAATAGCACCTGCCCCACAGGGTTGTAAAGGTCAAATAAAATATTGATAAAATCCATAGCACAGTGCCTGACACATAATAGACACTACATAAATGCTGTTTTCTTTCCTTTCCCTTTCTGGTGAAATTCCACTATGCACCTGGACTACACAATCACCATAATCCCTGCCAATGTATTCAGAAGAAAGAATGGGAAGGTGCTTGTTGGGGTGTAAGCTCGGTTTTCACGTGAACAGTCTAGGGTTAGGTAAAGGTGAGGGCTTCTAAACTGCAGTGCTCTCATGAGGCCCCCCCAGGGAACAGCTGGGAATTGAGGAGTGAATCATGAGGTATCTTGTTTTTCCACCTCTTCTCAGTGGAAACTTACTGGGGAGAGCATCCCACCCTTGAGATTGGTCTGTGGTCTGAGCACACCTGTTGTTGATTGGCTAAGGGGTAGAGAGCACACTGTCCACAAGAGAACCATGCAGCTGGGAGAGCTTAAATGGGGACAGGAAAGCCTGAGGGTTGGGTTCCTCTCTCCTCTGGAAGGAGGAGGGAGCTCCACGGGAGAACTTGTCCTTCATGCTGACATGTAGCTGGTATCTGGAATAAAGCCTACACTTCTGTTTGACTCTGGAGGTCTCTTCTCTCATTAGTTTATCCAGTTGGCCACCGAAGACCTGGAGTAGGTAAGATGACCCGGCAGCCCATGGCAGTTAGGCCAGACAGGTGTTGGTCCCTGCAATTGGGTTGCTGTTTTTACACTTATTTAGTCTACTGGCCCAGATCATTTTACACTCTTTCATCTGAGGAAGAGAAGCACTGTCATACCTTCATTATGCATGCATCAACCTAGCCTGTGGAGGCAGAGTATAGTGGGATACGGAGAACCCAGGAGTGAAGAGTGGCTCTTCTCCTTTGCTCCCTCTGTGGCCATGGGCATGTTATTACACCCTCTGGGCTTCATTGTCCTCTTCTGTAATGATAGCTTAATATTCGATGATGTTACAGATACCTTCTAGCTTTCAGCTTTTGATCTACTTGCCTGGTTCCTGCGGGTCATTTGTTACAGAAGGAATGAAGAAAGAGAAAAGTTTTTCCTTTGGGTTTTTTTGGTACTCATTTCATAAAACGGGTACCAAATACACAAAGTGTATCTTGGCCATTAACCCATCTCCTTTTCTGTATTCCTCTCTTCTAGCCACAAATACGCTTGTGCTTTCCTAAGTCCCTTGCTACAGCATGCTACCATATGTCGCAAAGTGTTTGTTGTTCAGTCATTTCGGTCATGTCTGAGTCATCATGACCCCATTTGGGGTTCTCTTGGCAAAGATATCAGAGTGGTTTGCCATTTCCTTCTCCAGCTGAGACGAATTGAGTTAAGTGACTTGGCCAAGGTTATATAGTTAGTAAGTAGGTGAGGTCAGATTTGAACTCAGGTTCTCCTGACTTCAGGCCTGCCACTCTATTCACTTTGCCACTTAGCTGCCCCACCACAAAATATGCCCTGCTCTAACTTTACTTACCTTTTCTTCCATAATGAAACTTTCATTAACTGTTATTATAGTAATAATACAATCTAATTAAGCTAAACCATAGCTTATTGAATGTACACTGTCATTCCTGGGCCTAAAAAAGGAGTAGGGCCAACTGACCTCCAAAATGCAGAACTCACACCAGTGAAACAAGTAGTTCAAGTCTTGAATTTCAGACACACTGACATTCTGCTTTGGTCTGAGTTGCTTAATCTTAATTCCCTCATATCTCTTTTGTATGTATCCTTTAAAACTCCAATCTATTTCCTCTGCTACTACCCTACACTTTATCCTTACACTGTGTGTTTCAAGCACCTTTTCAAGTAGAACTTCCCATTGGCCGCCATTTTGCCTACCTATATTATCTTCCCATGAATGGATTCCTAGTTGGTGGTTCTTTTGCCCCAATAGTCAAAACACAAATAACTGATAGAATCAAAATTTTTCATGAAGTATTTGCATTTTTACAAAAGGATGTTAGTTGACCAAATTTAATCTCTAGTAATGGAATTTCAGGCAATAAACTGAAAAGAAAAATTTCAGATATTATGGGGAAAATGTTTCGGTGCAAGGGACCCGGATATGTAATCAAATCAGCCTAGAGATTGCCACAAAGATCACCTCACCTAGATTGCCTCTAATTTTCACAGGTTTTTCCCTTTCTTCACTAGTAGAGACACAGGTCTTTCCAAATTAGTTCATTCCAGTTCACTTGTCAATAGGACAAAGAACTCTGAGGAGTTTGGGGACTCCTCAGAGGAATTGTCATTTTACTTCCTTAATAAAGTTGGATCTCTAACTCTTGAAGTCAATGTTATTTTGAAGTCAATACATATGGAACTTGCCAATCACCTCTGCTGGCACTTGGAAATGGAGGGTGAGCATAAGAAATGATATGGGATGCATTAGGGCTGAGAAAACCATACCATTTATACCTACTAAATACTAATTTTGCCTTGAAACAACTGGCAACAAGAAAAGAAACATAGCTGAACTATATGAGAAATATGATTAGTCTTATCTGTTGTTCAGAGACATTGTAGGAATTCTCAGGAACTCTCAATAAGGAAATGTATTGATGAAATAGAATATATAAATTGGCTCCTCTGTTATACTTATCTTAAGACCTAGGGAATGAAGATCAATATTTATTTTCATGGTTTAAACTTATTACTATAAATACTACTTCTTAGAATCAGACATGACTCTGACTGATAAGTATTATCCTTCTCAGGGGTATTTTTATTTCAGCAAGAGACAAAGTATTAAGTTAAAGAAATGAAAATATAAGAGTAGAATTTCAGGCAGCATAGAAGTAGCCTTTGGGAACTGAGGGACCTGCTAGCAACCCTAAAATCATATCAGTTGGGTGGCTGCCTTCTCTATCTATTCATAAGATTAGTGCTACCTTTAATATTGATATATTTTATATATGTGCCTTAATGGATTGCCAGGCATGACCCATTCAGTGTACATCTGCTTTTTGCTCTTTTTCATCCTTCCTGGTTCCATTGCCAGGTCACATACCAATGCAACTAGCACGTTAAACCACTAGTATACTTCTAGAGAGGAACTGCTCCCCAGATGCTCTGGCAGAGGAAGGGAAGTTAAAAAGTGGTCCACGGACCAAGGAGTGAAACTGAAATGTGTATTGGCTCATTCCTAAGTGAGGATTGCTTTGAGATATCTTTTAGTTTCATCCATAGGAGTACTATTCTTTATCCCAAAGAAAAAAAGGAATTTCAATGATATTTGTTCTGAATGAAATTATTTGACATAGAAGATATTTGAAGTTATTCAGGAGTAGAATTCTTCTAGGAGTGTTTCATCACTGTGGTTGTGCTGTTGTCAGATGTTATTCATCAGATTTCTGAAGAAAGCAGTACCTTACCACGATCACATTTTTTAAAAAGGAAATTCAACTGTAAATTCCACTGGGCGCTGGAAGTTTCATTCCAGGCAGCCTCTCCATTTCCTGTTCTGCCTGCTGACAAGCAGACTTTGCTCTCATTTTCAATGCCTTGCACTGGTAAACATGACAAACAGTATTTATTTTTCTGTTTTTCTTTTCCATTGGTCGGGCCATTGGGTCCTTTTTGAGAATGAAGGACCACTACCACCAACAACATCGTTTCCCCAATGAATGAGACTGTAGATATAAGTAAGCAGGAATACTGCATAAAACTTCTGAACTGTTTATAGGAATGTGCTCGATTATTATTTGGGCTAGCTTGCCCAGTCAACCAAAAAGCATCTAACCCTAGACCTGGAGTCAGGAAGACCTAGCTTCAAATCCAGCCTCGGACAATTACTGACTGTGTAAGCCTGGGCAAGTACTTAACCCTGTTTACCTCAGTTTCCTTGTGTCTAAAATGAACTGGAGAAGAAAATGGCCAAATATTCTGTTATCTTTGCCAAGAAATGGGGTCACAAAGAGCCAGATATGACTGAAAAATGACTGAACATGTGCCATGTACTATGCTAAATATGAAGGATTTTCAAGAAATTTATGTTCTAATGATGGGGACAACATGCAAATAAGGGGGGCACAGAAGATATATTCAGAGTAGATGGGAGATTATCTTGGAGGGAGAAAGCATTAGCAGATGGAAGAGATCCCACCTCCAGTAGGAGGGATCGGACTGAGCCTTACTAATGAGTTTATTATAGCCTGGTAATTATGACAATTCTATATTGAATGAGCATGAATAACGAATGAGGATGGGAGGTAGACACACTTAAAAATAGAATGAAACATGGAAGCATCATAGTATTGTAGAAAGATTAGCAGATCTACTAATTAGTACTTGGGTGACATTCGGCAGATCACTTATCCTTTATGAACCTTAGTTTACTCATCTGTAAAATGAGAGAGTTGGACAAAATGTCCTCTAAGTTCCTTCCCAGCTTTACAGCTGTGATCCTTCCAACATTTCCATATCTCATCTGCATAATGTTACGTCCCTTATCCTCAGAACCTGAATGAATCCCACAGACAAGAGATGTTTAGAAAGGTAATCTGAATCTAGAAAAGGTTGAATAGTTGATAACAACTCTTCATATTCTAAATCACTCACCACAAGATTTATTAAAATTTGGGAAGGATCTCTAGGGAACTTCCTGTTCTATTTTTAATCTTTCCCTTTTGTATTGATGTCCTCCAGATACATAGGGTGGTTTAATCAGAATCCAGCTGATTGCAACTGAGAGGCTGAAAGTTCTTGACTTTTTTCCCCTTCTCAAGAGTAGTTGAAAACAGCTTCCTTTCCCCTTTTCTTCTACTGACAAGACTCATTCCATGCTAAGTTTATATCAAGTTTAATAATTGTAGGATTCAAGATTATAACTGTCTTAAAGTACCAGGGGGAATAAGGAAGAAACAGATAATTTGCCAGATAAACTGGACGAAGGTACCTGCTATTTTGTGAGAAAGTCTGCTGTTACCCAAATAATTATGGCATCATCTTCTCCTATCACTTCATTTACTGAATGGAGCTTTGCATGTGGGAGACAAACCACACAACTTAACATTTTTAGCTGTAATTCTCTCAAATCAAAACAAGGCACAGTAAGTTGCAAAGGCATTTTTAAAAGGGAGAAACTCCCAAAGAATAATGAGTTAAGTTTCCAATCTGCACCATGACACAGTGTATGTAAAGACTGCAAAATTTACCCAGGAATTAAAAAACAAACAAACAAAACACTTTATAAGCTCAAACTCAGAAGGGCATCAGTGTTCTCTGGGTAGGATGGAGTGCCAGAGACCGGGCTGAAGACTGGAATTTCAAAAGAGCCACAAATAGAGTATCAGCTCCCAACTGGGTAATAACAATTTTATTGAATAATAAATTAGAAATGAATCCACTTCTTTCTACTTATAACCCAGTAAGTGCTTATGATGTGGCCTTTGTATCCTGAGTGTAAGACTGTACCACATAATGAATGAAAGGAGTATGTGTAGGATCTGCGTGTAAGATTACCCTACACAAATGTGTAAGAACAAGATGAGAAAGAATTTCCAGAAACTTAATTTGTAAATGAAAAACAAACCACTGCCCTGCTGGGGCTACAAAATGCCCATAATATTGGAATTGCTTCCATGTGATTTCAGTTTGGGGGGCCCAAGGACCATAGGTCATATGTTATTTACTCTTTATGTCATTTTACAAGAAGAACACATAAATATATTTCCAAAGGTCATGAAAGGATGTTATTGCTTTTGACCAAAGGCTATTTCAAGATTTAAAGAGTAAAGAGCAGGGACAATGTGGTCTTTAAAATTATAATAATCAACAAGAGCAAAGTTTGAGTGTTTTTCCAAGTGCAAGAGTAAGGAATATTTTGGGGTTTACTCAATAAAGATTTTGTCAATCCAGCATGCTTCCCATCCTCATCAAAGACTGATCCTGAGAAGACTGAAGACTTCTCTTTGGCCTGAAATCTTATCACTCTACAGTATAAACTCTTGAGGATAGAGGCTGCTATTGTTTTTGTATCCCCAGCATCTCATACATTACCCCACATATAGAGCGCTTAATAGATGTTTGTGGGATTAGATGAAAAGTGTACCAGTTAACACAACAAAATGATTGTCCTTGATATCAACAAGTCCTCTGCCTTGTTGGTAGTCTTTAGAACTCAGTAGCTTAAACAGCATCCAGTGACCATTGCAGTCATGACAACAAATATAGTTATTAATCTAGAAATTTGTTTACCATGATATTGGTACCTCTCCTGTACAACACCCTGATAGAAGGTCTCAACCCAAACCTGCCAATGAAGTTCCGTGAAAATTAGAAAGCTGAACCCAATACCTCCAATTACCTTTGTTACTGTTCTACTAAGGCTGACACCTGAAGATTGGATCCTGGTGGGATGCAGTTATATATTTCCTCATTAAGAGAAAATGTTTCCACCAAGAGTTCACTGAAGTCAGTCCATCAAACATTCATCCATATTCTCATCTGGAACCTCACTTTTCTTCCATCAGACAGCTAAAAATAGATAGGTAGATGATAGATAAATAGATGGAGAGATAGATAATCTCTACAAAGACTGTTTTTATTCATTATTTCCTATTTCTATTCTGTATACAGCTTGCTTTGTATATGTTTGTTTGGATGAATGAATGACTATATTTGACTCCTCCATTAAATTGAGGGCAGAGGTAGTCTTTTGACTCATTTTGTATCCCTAGCTCTTAGCACAGTGCCTGATACATAGTAGGCACTATTTACTGATCGATGGATGAATTTATCAATATATTGATGTATAGATCCAGAAAGATATATATATTTGATATGATAACTATAAAGATAAAGAGATATAGATGTAGATATACAAAGATATCTATGTATCTACCTATGTATCATAGATATCTTGATGACACCTCAAATTTAATGTTCAAAAAATAGAATTTTTTTATTTTCCCCACCAACTGATTCTTCCTTCCGACATCCCTAATTTTGTTAGTGATTCCACCATTCACTCAGCCCTTCGTGCTCAGGATCTCCCTGTGTACTATTTACCTTTCCCCAAGGATCCCAGGTATAGGGCTGGAAGAGCACGATTCAAATCTGTTGTTTATTCATCTCATAGAGAAGAGGAATTTAAGTGGCCTCTGTTCCTAATGAAATTACACTACTACTTGATGCCTGTATGATTTTGAAGAAGTCATTTGATTCCTATGGTCTTTATTTTCTTGATTCTCATAAAATATAGAATTGGGACGCAATAATTTCTAACATCCCTTCTAGCTCTAAATCCATGAACCTTACTCACAGAGAGTTGGCAGTGCAATGGATAGAGTGCTGGGCTGGAATACCACGAAGACCTGAGTTCAAATTTGACCTCAGACATATAGTAGTTATGGGACCCTGGGCAAGTCACTTAACCTCTATCTGCCTTTTTTGCTTAACTGTAACATGGGGGTAAAAATACCACCTACTTTCCATGTTGTGAGGCTCATATGAAATAATATGTATAAAGCACAGTTCCTGGCATATGGTAAACACTTAGTATATAATTGTTCCCCATCTTACCTCTCATATGTAGTGAGCATGTAAAAGCAGCTTTCCCTTTCTCCCTACCCATCAAAGTAGAATGATTCATGGAGTATGAGAATAGAACAAAGAGTATATTTCCTTGGACACTGTGAGTCAAAGGGTTAGAGGACAACATATAGACCACTAGCACTGATTACAGGCAAGTGGAAACTGGTAGAATTGAAGAAGAGGTGCTGACAGGTACATATAGGAGTAAGGGCAAGTAGGACAAGGTCACTAAGGAAATTTAGAAGCAGAGAGGACCAGGGTTGTGATAGGACACTGATACAACTCCAGCCATTTTTCAGGGGCTTCCTTATTTGTGTACTTGTACTTTCAGGTCCAAGACTTATTTGTGATCTTACATGTTTCCTAATATGGTCATATTCAAGATGATAACTAGGCCTTGGTTGCTAGGAGGTGAGCCAATTTGGAAAACCTACAAATGATCTAAATTTAGATGCTCTCATGTGAAAAAGAAAAAAACTGTTGAATGTGGGCAAGATTATCTTGAGTGACCTCTCCTCTCCATCTATCTTCAAACCTCTTGACATGAATTCTGTTCTTTATTTCAGTCTCTAAGAAAGTGATAGCCGTTATAATTTCCAACACCAAAACCTATCCTTCCACTCTTGATCCCATCCTTTCCTTTCCTTTTAACAGATTGCCTTAAAAAATATTCTCTCATCTTCAGTTTCTCCCTATCAGCTCACTCCTGTCACTTGCAAGCATGCTTAGGTTTTTCCCAACTTTAAAAAAGCTTGACTTGACCTTATCAAACCCATAAAGTTATCATTCTATATCTCTTCACCCTTTTGCAGCCAAGCCCCTAAAGAAGTAAAACTGTATCTGTTCCTGTTTTCTCTTTTCTCATTCATTTCTCAATCCCTCAAAATGTCTTCCAAACTCAACAAAAACTTCTTTCTCCAAGGTAACCAGTGACATCTCTATTACTATTTCTAATGACCTTTTCTCACCTCTCGTCCTTCTTGACTTCTTTGTGACATTTGAGACTGTTTACCAACTTCTCCAAAATATATTTTCCTATCTGAATTTCCATGACATAATTTCCCTGGTTTTCCTTTTACATATCTGACTATTCCTTCTGCCTCTTTTTTTGGCTCATAATTCATATTCTTTTTGATAAATGTGGACATCCCACAAGGCTCTGTCTTGGGCTTACCTATCTTCTCTCTATGTACTTTCTCCCTTTTCTATTGGTTCAGTTATTGTCTCTCTACAGATGACTCTCAGATCTAAACAATTAGTCTGTCCCCTAAGCTCCAGTCTTACATTTCAAAACGACTTTCCCACAGGCATATCAAACTCAGTATCTCCAGAGGAGAACTCAAATCACTTCAAATCAACCATTCTTCATGACTTCTCTGTTTCTATTAAGAGTAACATAGTTCTTCAAGTCCCTTAGGTTTACAGCCTTAGAGTCAATCTTGACTACTCACTGTCCCTAAACATACATATATAAACCATTGCCATATCTTCATTCTCTCTCCATGTCATCTTATCTCTTCTTTGAAACTAGTTGAGGCCTTCATTCCCACTTGCCCAAACTACTATCATCTCCTCCTAACTATTCCCTCTGCCTATAGTCTCTTTCTTTTCCAATCCACCCCACACACAATTGCCAGAAAGATTTCCCCAAAGAGCAAATCTGACAGTCATTTTTCCCTGTTCAATAAACTGGAGTGGCTTCCTATTGTCTGTAGTATCAAATGCTAACTCTTCTGCTGAGTATTTAAAGTCTTTTGCAAATTGATTCTCGTCTTCCTTTCCTGAATTATAACACTTTACTCCCCTTTAAAACTCTATGAAAATGGTCCACCGTAACCAATCTTCTTATTATTACTCAGATGGGACATTCCATCTCCCATCTCTATGCTTTTGCATAATCTATTCCCCAATGCTTAGAATACATTCCCTCCCAGTCAGTTAGTCAACAAGCAATTATTACATCTTGGCTATATCCCAGGCAAAGTGTTAAGTACTAGGGACATCAATAAAGGCAAAAATAATCCCTTCCATCAAGGAACTCACATTCCAATGGGGAAGACAATGTATAAAGAAATAACCAAACAAAGGAAGAATGAGTGCATAAATAATGTTACATGATAATTTTATTAACTATTTCAAAGGAATAGCAAGTTGTATATAATAGATTTGCAGTTAAGTGTGCAATTGTTTTTTTTTAAAATTATATTATGTTAGGAAATGCTTGTTTTATTCCATAAATTAAAAATTAAATAAATCCAAAAATTTAAATGACTGGACACCTAGAAAATACATATACAGTAGAGAGATTCTCTTAGGATCCTTCATTTCTATCAAAGCTTGGATCAAGCCCAGATTTTACATGAAATGTTTCCTGTTTTTCTCAGCTGCTAGTGTTCCCTTACTAAAAAAAAAAAGTCCTTGTATTTATTTTGTATATAGGCATGTGTCAGTCATCAGTTAGTCAAAGAATACTTATGAACTATGTACTATGTGCCAGGCACTATGATAAGCACTGGGGATATAAAGTAAAGCCAAAACAATAGTCCCTGTTCTCAAGAAGCTCAGTCTTACAGGGGAGACAACATACAAACAACTATGTACAAGCAAGCTACATACAGTATAAATTGGAAATAATAGAAGGAAGGAGTGTCATGTGTAATCACCATTTTTTTTATTATACCATGCTATGGAAATGCTTGTTGTATTCCATAAATCAGAAATGAATAAAATATGTGTGTGTATATAAATATATATGAACACAGAAAGAAAACCACTAGAATTAAGAGGGATCAGGAAAGTCTTCTTTAGAAGGCAGGATTTTAGTTGAGACTTGAATATAGCCAAGGATGCCAGGAAGTGGAGAAGAGGAGGGGAAAAATTCTGGGCATGAGAGAACAGGCAGAAAATTAGTACAGAGACGAGAGCATCTTGTGTCAGGAACAGCAAGGAAGTCACTGTCATTGGATCACAGAATACATGGGTGTGAGTAAAGTATAAGAAGACTGGAAAGATAGGAAGGGGCTGGGTTATGAAGGGCCTTGAATGCCAACGAATTGGTTCTTGAAGGTGGTAGGTAGCCACCTGAATTTATTGGGGGTAGAGTGGGGGAGGTGATATGATTAGAATGTTCTTTCCTCTTTTTATGCTGCTGAGCACATTTTTGATTCATACTTATTTGAAAAAGTAATATCTCCTTAAGTAGATTAATAGTACCTTGAGGGCAGGTTTTCAATCTAATTCATCTTTTTATTCCCTGCAGCATCTAGTAGAGCTTTACATATAACAAGCAATTAATAAATACATGTTGAATAAGTGAACTTCAAATCCAGCCAGAGGGTGTGGCTCTACTTTCTGACATATATAGAAGCTAATGGCCTAATGTGTAAACAATTTTCTACCTCAAAGAGAATATGAGAAGATATTATTCAGTCAAGAACCTTTTTTATGCCTAGAGAGTTATACCTTAGAGGTTAGGGGCAAAGATTTAGTTTTAAACTTATTTTAGATAAAATTCCCTGGCAGGACATTATGGTTCATTAAAGGGTGGATGTTAATAGTATACTTTTAAATATAAAATTAACAGTATTAGAAAATCCAAAATCTTTATCCACATGGGTGTATAAATTGGGTTAGTTTTGCCTTGGCACAGTCTCAAAACAAAGTTTAGCTATCTTTTTACTTTTTTAAAAATTAAACAAAACAGTTGTTAATTTAAAATTTTAAAAATTAAATGGAGTGGAGTTTTAGATTTCTTAGTTCATTTGATAATAAAAATGTTCTTTATGAGTGAATAATTAATGTGTTCACTTTAACATTTTTTTAAAAATTATATTTCTTGGGTGTACACCTTAATGAAATGTGCTGTGTATGCCGGTGCCTTTCTCAAAGCAACAGTTGGTGCAGTGCTATCTTTGGTCTTGCTATGATTTCTGTTTGAGTTTATTCCAATCCAATATAGTTCAATTTAGCAAATATTTATTAAGAACCTCATATTTGCAAGGCATTGTGTTAGAAGTTGAAGACACAAAGACAAAACAAAAAATAGTACCAGGCCAAAAGGAATGGGGGATCCAACAGGTTCACATTTAACTATACTATACTTACTTATTTCAATAGAAAAAGAGCACAGATATACTGGAAAGATTATGAAGCTTCCTTAACCAGTGGGACATGAGATGAAGGAATGAATGAATGAAGAATGAGCACTTATTAAACACTTTTTATGTATCAAGAACTATTATAAGTACTGGGAATACAAACACATGACATTTTTCCTGATTTATCCCTATTAATTGCTCAGCAATTCCTCCTTCCTTAATTGCCTTGTATTTATTTGCTTTATATTTACTTATTCTATACATGCTAGTATATATTTGCTGTTTCTGCCATTAGAAATATGATTGTATGATCATACTTCTCTAAAAGTTAAACCACTTGTAGAAGTCTCTCTCTCTCTATAGCTATAGTTATTTTATACATATTTACAATAGACAGCTAAATGATATAGTGGAAAGCATGCTAGAGTTTAAGGCAGGAAAACCTCAGTTCCAGTTCTGTTTCAGATACTATCTGTATGACCCTCCGGACAAGTCATTTAACCTCCCTCAAATTCAATTTCTCCTTCTGTAAAATGGGTACAAAGTAGCACCTACTTCTAAGGCATTGTGAGGATTAGATGAATTGTGAGGATTATATGTAAAGTGCTTTGCAAACCTTAAGATACCAAATAAATATTAGTTGTTATTATTATGTATGTCTGTTCTCTTCTCCTCCTCCTTCTTCCCTCACTCCATACAATAGATTTCTTCATTTTTATGTTTATATATACAACACTTAAGACAATGTTGGGGGGGTTAAGCCAAGATGGCAAAGTAAAGGCAGGGACTTGCTAGAGCTCTCCCATCAAACTCAGTCAAATAACTATTTAAAAAATCACTCTAAACAAATTCTGGAGCTGCAGAACCCACAGAATAATTGAGTGAAGCAAATCTCTAGCCCAAGACAGCCTAGAAGAGGAACAGGATGTATTTGTCACGCAGGGCTAGGAGAAGACCTGAGGAGACCTGGGGTAGGAAGGAGGGGCTTAATCACTGACATCTCTGGTGGTTTCCAGACTTCATGACCCCAAAACCAGGAGGACAAATTGGAAGGTCAGTGGAAAAAAACTTGTCTGAAATATGTGAGAGAGTAAAGTGATCAGGCCCCTGCACCAGGGCAGGTAAGGGAGTAGAGGACCCAACAGCAGCACTAGGAGCAACTGCAGAGGCTGTTTTTGGAGCACCAGGCCCACAGAAATCAAGAGGCTGACAGTACACCTCCCACACACCTCCACTGGAAGCAGAGAATTACCTTGACAAAGAGCTCAAAAGTTCAGTAATTGACTGGGGAAATGAGAAAAAGCATGAAAAAAATCAGACTATAACTATAGAATATTACTTTGATGACAAGGAATATCAAAACATACAAACAGAAGGAGATAAGAAAGTCAAAACTCCTGCATCCAAAGCCTCGAAAAAAAATATGAATTGGTCTCAGGACATGGACAAGTTCAAAAAGGATTTTGAAACTCAATTAAGAGAAGTAGAGGAAATATTGGGAAGAGAAATAACAGTGATATAAGGAAATCATGAAAAATGAGTCAACTACTTGCTAAGCGGAACCCAAAAAATGCTGAAGAAAATAACACCTTTAAAAATAGACTAACCTAAATGGTGAAAGAAATCTAAAAATCCAATGAGGAGACAAATGCCTTAAAAAGGAGAATTGACCAAGTGGAAAAGGAGGTCCAAAAGCTCACTGAAGAAAATAATTCCTTCAAAATTAGAATGGAGCAAATGGAAGTTAATGACTTAATGAAAAATTGACAAATTATAATACAAAACCAAAAGAAGGAAAAAGTAGTAGAAATGTGAAATATCTCATTGTAAAAACAAATGGAAAATAGATCCAGGAGAGACAACTTAAAAATGACTGAACTGCCTAAAAGCCATTATCAAAAAGAGAGCTTAGACATCTTTCAAGAAATTATCAAGGAAAAATGCCCTGATATTCTAGCACCAGAGGGTAAAATAGATATTGAAAGAATCTACCCATCATTTCCTGAAAGAGATCCCCAAAGGGAAACTCCTAGGAATATTATGGTCAAATTCCAGAGTTCCCAGGTCAAGGAGAAAATATTGCAAGCAGCCAGAAAGAAACAATTTTAGTATTGTGGAAACACAATCAGGATAATATAAGATCTAGCAGCTTCTACATTAAGGAATCACAGGTTTTGGAATACGATATTCCATTTGGATATGATATCATATCCAAATATGATTTGACTAATATGATTAGTCAAAGGAGCTAAGATTAAAACCAAGAATCACCTGCCCAGCAAAACTGAGTATAATAATTCAGGGGGAAAATGGTCATTCGGGGGGCGGAGCCAAGATGGCGGAGTAGAAAGACTCACATTTGCTAGCTCCGAACCCACAGCCCATGAATTCCCTCTAAAAAGAACTCCTGACAAATTCTGGAACAGTGGAAGCTGCGCAGAAACACAGTGAAGGAGATTTCCGTTGCAGAGAGCCCTGAAAAACCCACCGCAAAGGTACCCCGGACGGGAGCGGAGTCCTCCCCTCCCCCGCCCTGGCCATGTGGCACTGAGAGGAGCCAGTAGACCCAAGCAGGCATCAGGGACCTGAATCTCCGGCAGCTGCGAAGGTCCCTCCACCCACAGACACACAGGTCAGTGAGAGAGACGGGCT
>CM053770.1:416210557-416263639 GCA_028658325.1 Potorous gilbertii | reverse complement strand
TGAATGTAATGGAGTAGTATTGCGCTATAAGAAATGATGAACAAGAAGACTTCAGGGAGGACTGGAAGGACTTATATGATCTGATGCTAAGGGAAAGGAGCAGAACCAGGAGAACTTTGTGCACAGCAACGACCACAGTGTGCGAGAGTTTTTTCTGGTAGACTTGGAACTTTGTAATAACACAAGAACTTACTGAAAAAAAAAAATCCCAGTGACGATTTTCTAAGGCAAAATGCCTTCCACACTCAGAGAAAGAAATATGGAAGTCATTTGTAGAATGTAGCAGATCATGTTTGTGTGTGTGTGTGTTTTAGTGTATTATGTTTTGATTTGTTATATGATTTCTTCCATTTATTTTAGTGCAACTACATAGCATGACTACAGTGAAAATGTGCTCAATAGGAAAGTATATGTAGAACCTATACAGAATTATGTGCTGTCATGGGGAGGGAGGGGGGTGGGGGGGAAGGTGTGGGGGGGATAAAATATTAATTTTAAGGAAGTAATTGTAGAACATTTAAAAAAACCAAAAAATCCCCCCAAACCCCGCAAATTTCGAGGCAAAAAAGAACAGTATTCACCTCTTCTAGACTATACCTCCAGGTTCAGGATTTTCCATATTCTCATACCAAGTCTACATCATTGTAAACACCCCCCCCCCCCATTAGATTGTAAATTCTTTGAAAGCAAAGACTGAAATATATTTATCTATATACCACCCTGATCTCAAGTATAATTATTTGTAGAAAATAAGTATTCAATCAAAATTTGTGGAAGGAAGGAACAAAAGAGGGGAATGGGAAGGAAGGAAGGAAGGAATAGAAAGAGGGAGAGAAGGAAGGGAGGGAGGGAAGGAAAAAGAAGAGAAGGGGAAAATGGAATGATGGAAGGAAGGTAGGAAGAAAAGAAGGAAGGGAAGGGAAAGATGGAGAGATGGAGGAAGGAAAGAAGGAAGAAAGCTAGGAAAGGAAGGAGGGAGGAAACTCTATTAATAATGTTTATCACTGAAAGATAACGCATTCAAAACTTTAGAAAAGATACACATCTGCATGAGAAAAGAACTATATCAATCTTGGATGAAATTTTAGTTAAGATCACAGGAAAGAGTTTCATTTGAAATGCTTTATTTTTCAGTTGCTCATTACAGTTTGGAAGAAAGATGTGTTTGGGGCTGAAATGTCACATTTCTAATTTCTGGGCTGTGTCCAAAGATGAATTGTTTTGGAAAGTTTGAGTAAGTTCCGTTCAGCAGTTTTCAAATAAGCCATGGGCCAAAACAAAAGGGGGTGGCGGGATGGGGAGTGAGACCGTATACAATAGGGTGACTCAAAGATAGATAATTCCCAGACAGTTTTGAAAAGAGCATTTTCACTGGGAAATGTTCCTCCCTAAGGAATTCTCTTGTCTCCCAAGAAGAGATTTTTTTTTTCCCTTAAGGTGAGCTTGCACAAAACTGGAAAATTTGCCTCTGAATGCACTCTCTAAGAAGCTGAATGGGACAAATAACAAAGCTGCTATTGTTCCATCTTTGTGCTGGGGACGAAGTGAAACTTTGAATATTTATTTATTTTTGCAGCCAGAAGCCCTAGTATAAAGTGGTCATAGGCATTGACCAACAGGTTTCCTCTAGTTCAAAACAGTCATGAACATGTTGAAACAAGGTGAAACTTTAAGAATAAAACATGAGAGAAAGAAGGGACTCAATGCTGAGTTAATTAAATGATTCATTTCACAATTAAAACTGGGGCCCTAGAGAGAGTAAGGACTTACCCAAGATCACTCCCACAGTGAGTAGAAAGTCAGATCTTGAACCTAGATTTCTGGCTAGGTACCCTTTTCCAATGAAATGCATTGAAGTCCCCTCTTCCCTCCCCACCCCCAAGTTACATCTGTGTCATTTTCCTTGCAAAATAGTTGAAACTCAGAGGAAATAAATTGATTTCTTTCCCCCAACAAAATTCTTACTGTTTCACTTTAAAGGTTTTGAAGCAATACAAAGTGTGGGAAAAAGCAGTTAGACACTGCTTGGGATGTTTTGCTTAGCCATCATTTGTCGATTTCTAAAGCTGGATTTCACAGCTTCATTTTGGCTTTGGTTCTAATTCACTATAAAATGCCATATGTTGTGAATTGCATGGGAAGTCTGGTAGGTCCCCACCATGTATAATTCTGCTCTTAGTGATCAAGAGAGCCAATCACATGATGACTTTTTTGGCTATAGACTTGTAGAATGTTGTCTTTGCACTTTCTTTACTACTATTCCTACCTACCCTACCGCCTGTGGCTATGATGTGTTATTACCTGGAAGATAAATGGGAAGAAAATGTTCACGGTAAATGGCAATTGTTTGTATTATCAATCCTGCTTCTGTCAGATGGATGGCTAAGGAAAGTAGTCTTTGTCACTAGAAATAAAGTTAAAAGACTGAAAAAGCTACCTGAATCTCTTAAACTTATCCCAGAATGGAAGAGCTGGTGAGAGACACAAGAAATGGTAGAGGGGAAAATGTTTGCTACTGTCCTTTTAGAAGTGTCTCCAGAGAAATACTACTGCAAAGCCTCATCCTAATATGGTTCTTATATATTTATTTTATTTTTTGCCAATGAACAAATTCTGGAAAGACTTTAAATATGAGTCTGATGACAGATGGCAGACTAAAGACAAATCATAATTTTATTCAAAAAGACTTATTACCAGAGGTTACTACCACCAGGAGATAAATATTTTCCAGCACAGATGGACTATTTACTCCTGAAAGGCATGAAGAAGAGATATGGATGAGTTGAAATTTCAAAGAATCACAGGATTTGAGAGTTGGAAGGGAAATTGGTGGCCCCCTAGACCACCCAGTATATGAAAGGAATCCTTACTACAGCATATTCAACAAGTGGCCCTTCAGTACTGAAGGAAGGAGGATCCAAGGAAGGAGAACTGGCCACCTCTCGAGGCAACTTACTTCAAGTTTGGACAGCTCCAATTGCTAGGACTTTTAATTGTTTTTTCTGCAAACCTAAACTGAATTCTTTGCAAATTCTACCCCCACCCCTTCCTGGTTCTGGAACCTGAGGTCTGGGCCTCAGAGCCACAAGTGGCCTTCTAGATCCTTGGTGTGGCCTTTTGACTAAGTCCAAGTTTTATAGAACAAATCCTTTTACTAAGGGGATTAGTTCTGTGAAGTTTGGATTCAGTCAAAGGGCTGCACTTGAGGGCCTAGAAGGCCACATGTGTCCTCAAAGACCTAGGTTCCCTACCTCTAGATGCAGAAAAACTTACTTATCTGTTGAGTTTTTCAAATACTTGAACAAAAGTATAATGGTACATACACACACCCTCCCTAACTTCCCTTTTCCAAGTTAAACGTCACCAATTTCTTCAACTGATCCCAGTCATAAAAATCACAGATTCTTGAAGAATATGCTCTTTTGTTGTTGTTGCTCAGTCATGTTCAATACTTTGTGACCCCACTGGGGTTTCTTGGCAAAGATATCAGAGTGGTTTGCCATTTCCTTCTCTGGCTCATTTTACAGATGAGGAAACTGAGGTAAACAGAATTAAGTGACTTACTTGCACAGGGTCACAGTAAATGTCTGAGGCAGATCTGAACTTGGTTCTTCCTGACTCCAGGCCCAGCACTCTATCTACTGCACCATTTGCCTGCCCCAAGTATATAGAAGAATATACTATATATAGTGTACTAGAAAAGAGAGATTATACCTTTATATTTCAGTCAGAGGTATACATAGAATGTGGTCTAGATATGCTAGAGTATGCTAGTCTAGGGGATCATTCCAATTAGCCCTTTTTCTACTGTCAAAGATCCATTGGAATACTCCCAGAGTATTCTAGCACACTCATATTGCATTCAAATCTCAGATAGAAGGTAGAACTAGTAAATCACAAAGAAGTGAATATAACTATTGGATATTAAACCACCTTGGTTAGACATAGGTATGTAGTCTACAGGTCCATTTTTAATAGTATGTTGTTTGAATTATTAATAGTCTGCAGTATGAATGCATATCCAGCATGTGTGTATCCATAATCTAAAAGTAATCAAAAATGTTTACAAATACACAAACTGATTAATTATAATCATTAAACCATATACTGCTCACAGGATCATGGAGATACAGATCTGGAGAAGACCTCAAGAGGCCGTCTATGATCCCCTCTGTAGTATCACTGGTAGGGATAATGTAGCTTTTCTTTGGAAACTTCTAGTGAGTGAGAACGTACACAGTGCCTGGTAAATAGTAGATATTTAATGGCTCCTGACTTAATTACTTTCAAAGGTGATACATTTTACTTTTGGACAATGCTAACTGTCATATTTTTCCTTTACACCAAATATAATTCTACTCAATAACTTCAACTCATTGTTTCTAGTTCTGTTCTCTGGAACCAACCAGAACAAATCTAATCCCTCTTGCACGTGACAGCTCTTAAAATACTTGAATTCAGTTATAATTTTCCCCTTAAGCTGTCTATTTTCCATCTTCCAGACTGTATTCTCTTTCCTTTAAAACAATCAGGTTAAAATTTGCTCTTCTCCAACCCAGTAGCACCTCTTTCATTAACTGGGAATGTGGTCTGTTTGGGCTCAATCAAGGGCAGTTAAGCACTTTCTTATTATCTTTATTAATGAATGAAAGAACAGATCTATCATTGGATTAAAAATAAAAAACTTAAGTGTCTACTGTATGCCAAGCCCTGTGCTAAATGTTAAGGATATAAATTCAATTTAAAAGAAAAACAAGTTTATTTTACTAGCATTTATAGCCTAACCCTTGTCTTATCCAGTTGAACAACAACTAAATAGGGGAGGGGGGAAAGTAAAAAGAGAACCTTCACCATAAATAGACCTGAAAAACAAATTATCATATTGGTCATGCAAGAAAATATATGTTTCCCTCCATATTTTAAGTTTATTATATCTCTAACAAGAGCTAAGTGGAATGTTTCACCTTTGGTATTCTCAACTCTTGGTTTATCATTGAGTTGACCAGAGTTCTAAAGTCCTTCAAAAGTGTTTTTCTCTATACTGTTGCCATTATATAATTTGTTCTCTTAGTCTTTCTCACTTATCTCTCCTTGAATTTATAGAGTTTTTTTCATTTTCTTCTGGAAGAGGCCATTTTGTTACATGATAATATTCTATTATATTCATAAATGATAATTTATTTAGTCTTCATTTCCAGTTTTTAGTTACCAGCAAAAAAAAAAAAGCTGCTTTAAATATTTTCACACACATTGAATTCTTTTATTTTTCCTTGGTCTCCTTGAGGTATAAGCATAGTAATCCTACAGCTAAGTCAAAGGGTATGAACAATTTTGTAACTTTGGGATTGTAGTTTCAAATTGTTTTCCAGAAAGTCTATACCAAATCACAGCTCCATCAACAGCATACTAGTATATCTGTTTTCTGGCAGCCCTTCCAAATTGGTCATTTTATTCTTTTGTCATCTTTGTGAGCCCTATGGATGTGGGTTGGAACCTCTAAGATGCTTTAATTTGCATTTATTTTATTTGCAATAGTAATTTGGAACATTTTTTCACATGGATCAATTGATAGATTAGATTTCTTCTTTTGAAAATTGACAGTTTATCCTTATGGTTTTCAGTCTTATAAATTTGAATCAATTTTTACATTTTCCTTAGCTTTTCTTGCAAACTTTAGCTCATAAATTTGATATTTCTGACACAATTCTTGTAAGATATGTTTTTGTATTTATCTTCAATTATCTATTCCTATTTGCATCCAAATGACCTATTGCATAGGGAGAAGTAGGCATACAAGGAGGCAAGAGAGAACTTTGTCAGTGGCAGCCAAGGGAGAAAAGAATATCTAGGAGGAGAAAGTACTTAGTAGGATCGAAAGTTATAGATCAAGAAGGATGAAGACAAATGAATGGCCACTGGATTGATTGGCTGTCATGTAATTGGTAGGCTCAAATGAAGAAATCTTGGTTGAGTGGAGAGGTTGAAAATCAAATTATAAGAAATGGCAGGGAGGTGAGGAAGTAGAAGATTACTAATCAAGAGACAGAAGTGATTTTTATTACTGTTCCAAATCCTTTTATGTGTTTTAACATCATCATATGAAAGAGGTGAGAACTGGTGCCTGAAAGAAAAGAGTTGACCTCTGATTTCTTTGCTGGCTCTCAATTGGAGGTATTAATAAATAGTGAACTGGTCAAAATTGGATAAATTTCAGGGAGAGGAAGCGGGTCAGAGTCAGAAATACTTGGATTTGAGGATGCCCTGTAACATACAATGACTGTGTCATCTTAGGTAAGTCATTTAACCTCTCAGGGCTCTAGGCATGTCTTTAAGATTGTGTAGAATAGCTGTTGATTTTCATTGGAGAAAGTTACCTTTCCGTGTATGAAATCATAGGACCATACCAAAAAATAAATAAATAAATAAAATAATAGAGCTTACTCTCTGGCCTTCAAAATTCTTCTAAATGTTTATTTTGTCATCTAGAAGAATAAGTTTCTTGAGATAAAACATTTAAATAAAAGTTTTTTTCTTTTAGAACAATATTTCTACTAGAATTGTATTTTGTAGTTTGGTCTCATGATGGTCTTGGCTGTTTTGGCACACAAGATCAAAGAACAGGTGCTCAAAGACTTATCCTTCCAGGTTATCTTGACATTTTCAACATTGTTTATTATCTTACCAATGGCTAAGAACAGTAATTTGCTTAAATTATGACTTACTTTAGTATACCATAACTACTTTGAGAAGTAGAGTCTTTGGTACTTATGAATGGTTAAATAAATACAAAAAATTCTGTTCCTCAACCTTGACACTTAAAGATAAATGAGAACTCTTTTTGGCTAGAGGTGTATTATCTTTTGAGACTAAAGATAATAGCTAACATTTCTTTGGTTAATTTGCAATCATTGTGCTTATGTAAACATTTGGGAAATATTAAGAAACAAAAATGTTTTTCCTTTCTTTTTGTAGCATCTTTGAGTAAATCTTGACTTACAAATCTACAGGTATTGAACCTTCAAAGTAACTAAAGTATGATTCAAAGTTCATTTGTTTTTTAAGGTAGAGGTAATTTTTATAGTACCTTTTCCTCTGATTTATTCAAAGTTTTCTTTAATAAGAATTATTTTATATCTAAGCATTTATTTATATATTATTGAATGGCAAATGTGGTAACTTAGAACGACCACACAATGATACACATTTTAATAAACTTCAAGGTAGAATGCAAGAGTGGTCTTCGAACACACAATCTTTGACCCTCCCTACCCAAATAGCTGAAATTCTCACGAGGCTAAACTTCAAAATAGATTTCTAGTAGAATCTTTGATTTTTTTTCTCCAATAATTATTTAAGATAAGTATATGCCCCTATTACTTATTAAAACATAAACTAAACATAAAAGTCAAGTTCTTCTATGTGTTAATCAAAATCCTTGCTAGGGAGAAACAAAATGAAGAATTTTATTGGGACAACTTCTATTTAAGTATCTTAGATAAATTTTAATCAAATTATATCATCAAGCAAGACTTAACCAGGAAAAAGAAATAGGTCCATCATCTGGTGAGAATGAAGTGTAACTAAAGGTTAGCCCATGAGTTACATTAATATCTATGCATTGTCAGGAGAATGTGAGGTATACCTCCAGCACAGTGTAGGAATTCCTTTAATGAATTTAGGGAAGGACATGTGTAAAAGGATATAGTTGGGTGAGGAACTGAATCATGGTAGAAAAAATCCATGTTGATGAAATCACACATATACTGGAGAACTGATGTGTTTCCTACATAGGAAAAAGTTAAGAAAAATATTTCTTTTAAAAAAGAATAATTATCATTGCATTATTCATTACTTTCTACTACTATCCTCTTCTAGACTATAAGTTCTACTACTAAATGATAACATTGACAACGGTAGCTAACATGCTTCATCAATCCCTTACATTATGTGGTCACTAAGCACTTTATATATAATGTCTTAACTGGTCTATCCAATGACCTTGTGAGATAAGCAATGCAAATATTATCATTCCCATTTGGCAGATGAGGAAACTGAGCCTCTCCTTAATGACATGGCTAGCTAATGGCAGAACTGAGTTTGAATCTAAATCTTCTGACTACACCCAATGCTCTTTTCTTTATGTCTTGCTCTATCTCATACAGCACTTCAATGAATTAGAGAGTTGCCAAGTAATTGAGAGGTTATATGGTCTGCCCATGGTTGCACAACTAGTATATCTAAATGAATAATCTTCCAATCTCTTCTTTTGTTGACCAATGAACTTGTGCTCTAATCAAGCATTGACTTTGGTTGGTCTCCTTGGCAAGAAAATTATTTGTTGGTTGCCCAGTGAGTGGGAAAAGGCAATGGAGTGAGATAAGGATGTAATTTGGAACTGAAAATAAAATTTAAAAGTAAAGAAATTATAGATGATGTACTATTATAGTACATAATTGTCATATGTATTATGTATAATACATAGTATGTATATACATATACGTATGTATGTGTCAGGGTTAGGGTTAGTGCTATTATAGTGTATGTATGTATATATATATACACACACATACATATATGTGTGTGTACACATACATATATATGCATATATACTATAGCATGCATATATGTATATATATATATATATATATATATATATAGTATTATAGTATATTATGTACAATTGTAGATGAGATTTCTGGTTCTTTTTCATTTTTTTGATCCTGGACCATTTTTGAAACAGAGTTTTTGTTCTCTTCCCTAGTTCTTATGACCTCTCCCTATGCCCACCATTGCACTAAGGTCATCAAATGCCAATATATGTTAAATTTAGTAGGAACTTATCCAACTCTTCACAGAATTTCTCTGAAGGCATGATAGATGTAGTGATGTTGGTGCATAAAGTATAATGCTGTTCCTTGTGATTTGTTTGCTTAAGCTCAATATGAGCACTGTTAAGACCATATGATCAAGTATCCCATGGAATGGTAGTTCCTATTACCTTTAGCTACAAGATAAAACCAGCTCTACTATCTATATTATTCACCTCTCTGAGGAGAACTTCCAAGTCATCCTATTCAGATGCAACTATTTTTGCTTCTGGTTTCATTTATAGTGAATGTATTCACAGGTATGGTTTTGGTCTTTAAGCAGAGAATTGACACATTGCTTGTGGGACAAAGACCACACATTAAAGTTACCAGCATTGCAATTGATGTTTGTAGGCAATCTAAAGATGGTATGATTGTTAACATGGTCTACCCCCTTCCTTGCCACATTGTCATCAGCACTGTGGAGGCAGAAGGGAGTCATGTAGGACTATGGGTCATTCTGTGTTTTGTTCTATTTCATGGAGTGTCATTGCCCCTCATCAAAAAATCATCACCAAGTGATCAATCTTTCGATGATGAGGATCTCCTGATTTTGCTAGGTTATTCTTCAGACAGGAGACACGATGTAGTACAAAGACCATACTCACACTCACATATTTAGTTTGGTAGAACTTCTGAATTGAAGATTCCATTAATGCTGATAGATCCAAGATATGCTTTCACTATCATAAGAAGGAATCAAAGTAGAACTTTTGTGAAAGTTTTCAAGTCATGGCATAATATCATAATTGATCATTTCTTTTTGTGCTTTTTTTCTTGAGTTATATAGTCACAAGACATCCTATCCTTTCAAAATATATTGTATATAAAAATAAAAATGAAAGCCATAGAAGGAACATTTAAAAAGTGTTTTGCAAACCTTAAAGCACTATATAAATGATATTAGTATTAATATTATCAGTTATACACATGAAACTTTAAAATGAGAGTAGATAACTCAGCCTGTGTACAATTATCTTTGGGGGGTTGTATTTAAATAGAGACATGCTGGCTTAAAGAAGCCCAGACAAAATATAATAAAGACCAGAAGTACCCCTCTAGGTGATGGGTTACTAGGATAAAAAAGACGATGTCATGATATTTCCTGAAATGCTTACCAGTTAACAACAACTTTTGGGCTTAAAACCTTTCCATCATTGCCAGCTCTATATTCAAAGGCACCACAGTTAGAATTTCCCTAATCAATCTTGGCTATACTGAAAATGATGTAGTCAACAAAACAAAGAGTGAATTTTTAGGTTTTATATTCCCATAGTGAACACATCAAAGGGGGGAAAATGCTATTTGCATAAAAATAACTTTTTTCCAAGCTATAGGATACAATAAATATGTTTATAATGGTGCTTCCTACTGGAGTCAATAAAACTGCATTATATTTCATATTACTTTACACATTAAAATTCTTTTCATCTGTTTTATCAACATTTTGATGTGATTTTTTTCTTTTGTTTACGAATTTGGGACACATTTTCAGTATCATTCTTCACTTAAATTTAACATTTATTTCTATTTAGTAAAGAATTTTTGAAATACTATATCTATTTAGATCAAGTTTCTCATGACTAATTTGTCACCGCTTTTATGTCTCCACATAACTTATTATCTTGATTTTTATCTTTTCTCACATGATTTTTTTCTCCTTTTATCCTTCTACAAACTTCAATACTTGGCAATAGTCATTGTTCACTTTCATATACATTCATTTTGAATTTTTTCCCTCTTTTAAAAAACTTCGACTGTTTTACAAAATCTTCTGTGTTTGGGCTTTTTTCAGTCCTTACCTTTTACTTCTACTCTACCCATCCTGGTACTAAACATCCCCAAAGTGGGAGATGCAATCATTTCATTTAATGCAACTGCTCTGCTTTTATACTATAGCCTTACCTCTATTTTTGTCAGGTTTATCATTTGCAATTCTATTAAACTCAATTTATCAAACTTCTATTTTTCCTCCTCTCTACAAAAATGAAACAGACCTTCCCTTCATGGAACCTTACTCTTTACCAAGGCAAATCCCTTTACCTGCGCAAGCGCATTTCCATCCCATTTCCTCCAAGAGATTGCCTTCTCTGTCATATTCACTCTCTCACTTATCCTCTACCTCTCTGTTTATTGGTTTCTTTCCCACTATAGAAAAATATGCCATGTCTTCCCCATCTTCCAAAAATTTTCATTTGATCCTTCCATCCCTGATAGTTATTGCCTTATTTTTGTCTAAATTTCTTTCCTGCTCCAGTCTCTCTGCTGACCTCAATTCTCCTATCTCCAAAGACCTTTCCAACATCTCAAACTGAATGTCCATGAAATATCTTAAACTTGATATGTTCAAAACACAACTTGTTATCTTTTCCCCTAAACCTTCCCCAACTCCAAACTTCCCCATTACTATCAAGGGCAACACAATACTTCCAAGCCTCCAAGCTTACAAACTAGGTGTTATCTTCCTTGTCTCTCACACTCCAGATCTAATTTGTTGCCAAGGCTTATCAATTTCACCTTTGCAAAATCTCTTGATTATGACCCTTTCTCTCCTCTGATACTGCCGCCATTCTGATGCACAGCCCCATCACCTCACACTGGTTGGTGTGCCTACCACAAGTCTTTCCCCATTCGTATTCATCCTCCATTCAGGCACAAAAGTGATTTCCTAAAGTGCATATTACCCTTGACTTAACAACTTCTAGTAACTTTATCATCTCCAGGTTCAAATACAAAATCTCAGTCTGGCATTCAAGTCCCCTATCATCTAGCCCCCTCCTACCTTTCCAGTGTTCTTATACCTTATTCATCACATACTCTTAGATCCAGTGTTACTGATCTCCTTGCTGTTCCATAAACAAGATAAGTCATCTCTTTACTTCAGGTATTTTTTTTTATCTGTCCTCCATACTTGGAATGTTTCTTCATCTTTGCCCTCTGGTTTCTCTAGCTTCCTTTCAGTCTCAACTAAAACCTCATCTTTTACGGCAGGCCTTTCCTAACCTTTCAACTCTAGCACCTTCCCCTTTAAAATTATTTCCTAATGATCCTATACATAGCTGTTTGTACATATTGGTACATATTGGTGATTGACTCTATCATTATATTATGAGATCCTTGATGGCAGGAACCATCTTTTGCCTGTTTGCCTATCTCCAGCATTTAATGTGGTACCTGGAACACGGTAGGAGCTTAATAAAGCTTATTAACTTTACTGACAAAAGGAAAGAAACCATAAGCAGGAAAATCAAATAGGAAATTATTGCAATTAGTACAAGTGAGAGAAGTTCAAGGTTTGGACTAGGGTGCTGACTGTGTGGATGAGGAAGACAGAAGTGAAAGATATTTTGTAGTAAGACTCAGGAACTGATTGATATAAGGGATCAAGGAGAAGGAAATGCCAAGGATGATTTCTGAGTTATGAAACCAGGTACCAGAGAGGGTGGTGCTACCTTCAATGGAAATAGGTAACTTTTGGGAAAAGATAAGTTTAGGTGGGGATGATAATGAATTCCATTTAGGATACATCATGCTTGAAATTCTCATCAGTGAGAAAGGAAGAGATATCTAGCAAGTAATGGATGATGACTGACTGGTGTTCAGATGAAACCCTAAAGGTTCGGCCAGTAGCACACAAGCTCCACCAAGTCATACCAAGTTGGAAAGGCTTTGAGTGCAGATGTGGCAACAGATTATGTTTCTGAGCATAAGTCTAGTTAAATTGGGGAGGACATAAAATTTAAGACTTTTCCTTTACAATCTTTAACTTTAACCTATCTTTCTAGCTTTATTCTATACTACTTCCATTCATGAACTTGGTTTCAGCCAAATTGTCCCACCGACTATTCCTTAAACTCAACATCCCATCTCCCTCTTCAATTCCTAGAAAGGATATATTTTCCACCATTGCTCCTAAGAAGCTTGATCTTCCTTCAAAATTCAGTTTAAATATTATCTCCCATGACAAAACAGGAAGATGATAAATGTAGGATAAGATGTGGGAGAGCTGGTACACTAATTCATTGCTGGTGAAGCTGTGAGCTGATCCAACCATTCTGGAGAGCAATTGGAATTATGCCTAAAGGGCTACAAAAATGTGCATATCCTTTGACACAGCAATATTGTTTCTAGGACTGTATCCCAAAGAGATCATAAAAAGGGGAAAGGGTCCCACATGTACAAAAATATTTATAGCAGCTCTCTTTGTGGTGGTCAAAAACTGGAAATCAAGGGGATGCCCATCAATTGGAGAATAGCTGAACAAGTTGTGGTGTTTGAATGTAATGGAATACTATTGTGCTATAAGAAATGATGAACAGGGAGATTTCAGAAATCCTGGGAAGACTTATATGATCTGTTGCTGAGTGAAAGGAACAGAACCAGGAGAACTTTGTGCATAGCAACAACCATAGTGTGAGAGGAATTTTTCTGGTTGACTTAGTCCCTCCTAGCAATGCAAGAACCTAAAAAATTCCCAATGGACTTTTGAGGGAAAACGCCTTCCATATCCAGAGAAAGAACTATAGAATTGGATCGCAGAATGAAGCCGACCATTTTCTTTTGTGTTATGTTATGTTTTGTTTTATAGTTTATCACATTCATTTTAATTCTTCTATTCAACATGACTATGGTGAAATTGTATTTAATAAGAATATATATGTAGAACCTATATAAGATTGCACGCCATCTCAGGAAGGAAGTCGGGAGGGAGAGGAAAAATTTAAGATATATAGAAGTGATTATAGAACACTGAAAACAAATAAAATAATTATAAAAGAAAATTATCTCCTACACAGTCTTGTCTTTCCTGATCTTCCTAGCTGCTAGTGTCTCCCCTCCAAAATTGTACTGTTTATTTGTATATACTTTATATGCACGTCTTCCCCAATAGAATAGAAACTTTGAAACAAAGATATCTTCATTTTTGTCTCTGTATTCCTACATCAGGCACAGTGCCTGATATATCCTGGGACCTTAATAAATACTTGTTAATTAATCAATTGATTGATTAATATTTATCCTTCAATTTTATCAACATACCCAGCAGATGTATCATGCCACAAATATTCAGGATGAGCACACCATGAGAAGAGAGAACATATTGTGGTATTTCAATGCCTATATATGTGTGTGTGTGTGTGTGTGTGTGTGTGTGTGTGTGCATATATATATATATATATATATATATATATATATATATACACACATGGCATGATCTTCTTCGGCAACAAAGGATGAACACACACACACACGCGCACACACATACTATTTCAAGAAATACCTTTACTTTGTTCTAATTTGTGTCAATTGCCTGAATATTAATGGTAAACATATCATTCAGGGTTTGCAAACTATGATATGAGGAATACAGAGACAGTGTATTTTTACCATGGGGTAGTTGTTCCCCCAGAATACTCAAACTGATGGTGAGAGTCAAGTGGGCCAGAAGAAGCACCATATAAATATTTGTTGAATTTAACAGTTAAATTGCCAAAAATTCATCACTATAAAGTCAAGAATGTTGGGTTTGGGGTTTGTTTTTGTTGGTTTTCTTTTTGGTCACAGGAACACATTAAACTATTTACTAAGGCATGGAACAGGCTAAAATCTGCCTCTACAAAATACATCTACAAAGGATGTATTTTGCAATACTGAAATTAGTCTTTTGGTTATTTAAGTAATGTTCCAGTATTGCTATCAGAAAGGATCCTTTTTTGTTCTTTTTTTTTTGTCCAACCTCAATCTCTCCTGTTGCAATTTAAATTTACTTTCTTATCTAACCCTATTCTCTTTAAATATTACCAGAATTGTGTATCTTGGTACTAAAAGGAACTTCAAAAGATCATCTGATCTGGTAATCAATCCTTTGAAACCTAAAAGACAGTCATTAAGAAAACGATTAGCCATCTTTTCCACTGATTATATAATCCCAGTTCCTATGACTTTCCTCTTTAGGGCTCATCTTCCAGTTCTTTAATCATTTTTGTTGCTTATTTCTGGACCCTCTCCAGTTCTCCAAATTTTTATTCATATGCTGAAAGTACTCTACTAAGGCTGTAGTTGGAAACATTTTTTAATGATGTGTCATATCACTAGCATGTTAGCATTTTAAACAACATTACACTGTTAAATCAAATTCAGTTGTGGTCTGCTGTAATCACTCAGCATTTCTTGGTTTTTCTTGTGCCTTCTTGTTCCAAAGTACAATGTACTAATTAATTATTATGGGTGACATGAAAGATAATCTGATATAATTCATTTTGGTTAAAGATTTCAAAAATCCCCACCTCCTCCTCACTCTTTTATGCCACCATGCACCTACCCTTCACCAAACCATCTACTGTCCAGACATTTAGACATAGGATGTATTAGTAAGTTCTATGTACATATATACACATAGATAGATTTTTAAATATTTCTTATCATTATAATAGCTGATATGTTACACCTTACAAAGTATTGTACCTATATAATTTCATTTACTCCTCTCAACATTCATGCTTAGAACCTACATAGGCAGATTATGTAGGTTCTAAGCATGAATAAGAGAAGAAAAGGACCAAGTCAGAACCTTGTGGGATATCTACATTAAGTAACCAGGAGACTGGTGATAATCTAGCAAATGAAATTTCAAAGTGGCCAAATAAATAGGACCAAGAAAAAACATTGTTATAGAAGCTGAGGAATGAAAGAATGTATATCAGGGAGGAGGTGGTTGATAGGGCAGAAAGTTCAAATAGAATGAGAACTGAGAAAGGATGATTGAATTTAACAAAATTGTTTATAACATTAGAGAGAGTTTCAAAAAAGTATGTTGAAGGTGAGGGAAGGTGGGGATAACAAACCAGATTGCAAAAGGATTAGACAGAGGTAAAGAAATTAAGGCAATAAAAGTAAACACTCATTTCTAAGAGTTTGTTACTGTTGATTCATTTCAGTGATGTCCAACTCTGCTTTGTGAGCCCATTTGAAAAAGATACTGGACTGGTTTGTCATTTCCCTCTCCAGCTCATTTTACAGATGAGGAACTGAGTCAAACAGGGTGAAGTGACTTGTCCAGAGTCATATGGCTAGCAAGTGTCTGAGGTCAAACTCGAACTCACAAAGATAAGTCTTTGTGATTCCAGATCCAGCACTCTATCCACTGTACCACCTAGCTGCCATAGGAGTCTGATTATGAAAGGGAACAGATATATGATGGTAGTTTGAGAAGTGGCAGGGTCACATTAAGGGTCATTGTTGTTTTAATTTGTTAAGGGTGGGGAAGACTTACATGTTGATAGGTGGCAAAGAAGAATGCAACAAATAAGAAGAGATTAAAGTCAAGAGATAATGAAGAGATGATCAAGAGAAAAAGCTCTTGGAGGAAAAATGAAGAGATGGGGCTAAGACGATGAGTAGAGCTGGGTGGACCTTGATGAGAAGTAGATGCACTTCTTTTTTAAAAGCTAGAGAAAAGAAAGGGAGAAAGTTCTCTCCCTTCCTCCCTCCTCCTCCTGCTCCTTTTCCTCTTTCTTCTCCTTCTCCTCTTTCTTCTTCTCCTGCTCCCCCTCTTTCTCTTTTTCTTCTCCTCTTTTTCCTCTTTCTTCTTCTCTTACTCCTCTTTCTCCCTCTGCTTCTCTTTCTTCTCCTTCTCCTCCTCCTCCTCCTCCTCCTCCTCCTCCTCCTCCTCCTCCTCCTTCTTCTTCTTCTTCTTCTTCTTCTTCTTCTTCTTCTTCTTCTTCTTCTTCTTCTTCTTCTTCTTCTTCTTCTTCTTCTTCTTCTTCTTCTTCTCTCTCTCTCTCTCTCTCTCTCTCTCTCTCTCTCTCTCTCTCTCTCTCTCTCTCTCCCATTTAGAAAGCTTTTGTGGAATAGGAGAGAAGTAGTTCAAGATAGAAAGCCTATATTTTCTCAGTGAAGTAGGAAGCAAGGTCCTCTACTGAGAGAGATGTGTAAGAACACTGAGAGAAGAAAAGGTTTGAAATACTTGAAGGAGATAGTGTGATGGCTTCAATTATAGAAGAATAAATAGATTGCTCTGCAATAATGAGGGAGGGCCCCTCTTTGATGCTTCTCTTTTCCTCAATAAATCAGTACATTAAAAAAATATGATTTCATGGCATGGGAATCCAGCTCTATTGACAGATTATCATTAGACAGATGCAGGGTGAGCAAGAGGACTGGATTTAATATCAGGAAGCCCGAAATTCAAATGTCACTTTGTCACTGGGCAAGTCAGCTGACATCTCAAATTTAACTGAAAATAGTTTTAATAGTAACACCTATCTCACATGGTTGTTGTCAGGAGTAAAGGAGATAATATACATGCAGTGCTTTGCAAACCTTGAAAACACAATATAAATGCTAGCTACGATTAGCATTGCCATCATTCTAACTGATCTCAGTTCATGTTGATCTTTAGTAATCCAAGATATTATTCTTACTAAGTCACATCCTATTGCATTTTCTCTCTCTTTGGTAGTTCTCCTTCCTTTTCAGTTTGAAGCTGTTCTGATTAGATTTGCAAGGTTGTTGAAAAATGAATTCTTTCTAGTCATGGTAGATGAACTTCGTTCCTGGCCCAGTGCCAGTCAGAGTTGTGAGGATCAAATGAAATCACATATCTCAGTAAAGCATTTTTCACACTGTAAAGCAGTAAATAAAGGATAGCTGTTATAATTATCCATGTATTTTAAGCCATGGTCTGAAAATTCAAATTTTGTAATCAATATCTTCCTAACCTCTTGTGCATCTTAATTAAAATCTTCAGTTTCTTACTCTGGATTTCACCAACCTAAGTCATTCTTTGTAGATTGCTTCTAGAAATTGACTTTGCAATTATATGGATCATCACAAATAGGTAGTATTCCTCAAATAGGACAAACCTTTAGGAATAGTCTTTTCCTATTCTGAATATAAAGGATAGGAATACAGCCAACATCTCTTTTATTTCACTCATCAATAAATTCTTGGCCCATTGCATCTCAGAGTGAGGAATCAGTCACCAATGCCCAACACTGGTTTCTTATTATTTCTTACCTGATTGATTTCTCACCTCCAGCACCTGTGGACCTAAATGGCTATTTCTTAGAAGACAAGCAGCTGTTTCCTCCCCAGATGAACCATGTACCTCACTGTACAAAAAACAAACAAAATTTTTCCTTAGCTTCAAATATTCAGTGGTCCTTCTACCCTCTTATCTTCTGACATAAGTTTCTCTAGAGTATATTTCTTTTTTCATCTTAGAGTTCTTTCTCCTCCTCCTTCTCCCTTTTATTTCTTCTCCCTCACCTTTAGTGAATCAAAGGCATAGGGAAGCATTTTTAAAGTTCCTTTACTCTCTCTTCTAGGATGGAAACTAGCTGCACTTTAAACATGTGGCAGAGAGACAAACCTGTCACACTCTCTAGAGGTTACTATAATATTCTTCCCATTTTTCATCCCAGAAGCAAGAGATTTCAGGCTTCCTTGCTTGTAGCACTTATGAAAGACTTCTCTGAAGAATCCTCCTTACTTGCTTAACAACCTCTTACCTCTTTGGCATCTTGACAGGCACACATAATTTCATTTCTTTCATCTTACCAATTTCCTTCTCAACTTTAAGTACATTTTGTTTTCCTTCTGTTTTTCATTCTACATCTTCCTTCTGCTCCTCCTTCAATATTTATCCTTTATATAGGTCCTTTTCCTCCATTCTCTGAAATTTTGCCTATTTAAATTTAATCTCTTACATTTTTTGTAGTCCACAAGTCCTACAAATCTTGCAATTCAATTCTTTGTTCTTCTCTTTCTCTGAAAGAAGTTATGGCACAGTTGAAAGAGTACTAGCATTGGAGTCAAAGAATTTGAATTAAAATCTTGCTCCTGCCTCTTAGAACATGTGTGACCAAGGACAAGTGATTTATTCCCACTGGAATTTAGTTTCCTCATGAAATGAGGCAAATGAAGAGGTGGGACTAGCTGGGGAGTGAATTAAGACAGAGAATGAGTAGTTCCTAGGCCTGAGTAAATGTTTAGAAACAGAAGAGGGAAGTGCCTAACAATAAAATCAGTACTCAAGATTGGACCTATGATGGACCCCAGAGTCTATTTAGTTCCAACTCCTTCATTTTACAGAGAAGAACACTGAGGTTAAGTGACTTTCTCAAATTTACATACTTAATAAATACCAGAGACAGTATCTGAACCCAGACCCTCTGATTCCATACCCAGCATTTGCTCCAGTGTACCACGCTACCTCACATTAGCAATCCATTTTCTAAAAGTTAGATATGAGCAATGGTGTCAAATACTAAGAAGAATTTTGCTTTAAAAAAAGTACCCTCCCTTCTAATTATGTATATTACTGTTGTTGACACAACATGTGTTGACACAACACAAATGTGTTGGACACATTTCAGTTGTGTCCAACTCTTCATGACCCCATTTGGGATTTTCTTGACAAAGTTACTGGAGTGATTTTACCATTTACTCATTTATCAAATGAGATGGGGGAACTGAGGAAAACAGGGTGAAGTGGCTTGCCCAGGGTCACATAGTTGGTAAGTGCCTGATGTCAAATTTGAACGCAGAAAGATGAGATTTCCTGACTCCAGGGCCCAACTCCCTATCCACTGTGACAAGACAATGTAATTGGAAATGGTGGTAGGATGGGCAGTAAGAAAGAGAAAAACTAGAAAGAAAAAAACCCAATAATGGTTTTTGCCTACCACAGCTGTGGGACAGGTAGTATTCTTCTCCAATGCAAGTCTCAAATTAGTTTAGTCTCAAAGAGTTATCTGAGGCACTGGTGGGTTAAATGCTTTACTTGTCCAGGGTCACACAAACCAGTTTGAGTCAGAGGCAGGATGTGATTCTGGGGCCAGATTTCTACTGGCTTGGGGCTATTCTGGTTTGCAATTTGATCTGGTTTGCAAAAGTCAGTTTTATTCATTTATACCTTGGAAATTAACAAATAATACAAATCAGAACTTGATTTACTATTTTGTTGAATTCTAGACTTCAGAAATCAATTGAGAAAATGTTCATAATGCCTATTAAACTTAAAAGTGGCTAGTGTACATATTTTTTGGGGGGAGGGGCAGCTTCTTGTTAAACCTTTCCCAGCAAACTCCTATTTGCTAATGATAATGGTGGTGCAAACATATCAAGTTGTCCTTAGAAGACAGTCTTCTGATCTTTGATTTATCTATTATATTGTGATTTGTCTCTCCTATTTCAGGTGTTTTGTGTTTTGTTTTGTTTTTTAGTGTCACAGACCTAGAACTGGTTGTCATCTAATCCAGCCTCTCAGTTTAAGAGAAAATTGAGGCCCAGATTGTTCACACAGGTAATAGGAAGTCAGATCTTAGGACTCTACGTTCAGTATTCTCAGATGAAAATACAATAGCATTTGATGTTATTTATTTAATCACTGTATCAGCGGATGAAATGCCAATTTACCTAGTTATATGAAAAGAATTGCATCCTCTACAGTATTTGCAAACATAAATTATCCAGTGATGAAATTTTTTTAAAAGATGATAGAAGTCCAGTTTAATAATTCACATTGATGCAGCCAAATTCAGCAACACGTATTCAAAAGCTTTTGCTCCAGTCAAAATCTAGCATTCAAAACCCTTTTACACATAGCTTCTGTTCTTAGCCCTTAATAATGGTTCTTCTCTGCCTCTGACCTAAATGTACCATTTTTGAACATCTATTCATCCCCAGCTAGTATTTCACTTGGAAACATGTCATGCACAGAAATGCTTCCAGAGGTCATCATCAAAAGGAAGATATATCACATTGTCAAGATTCCTTCCAAACATACATAAAAACACAGAGAGGGAGAGGGAGAGCGAGAGAGAGAGAGAGACCCTTACATTTAATCTTTTTTTTGTCCTACTGGTCATTATTGTCAACACTAATGATTTTCCTGTTTAGTCTCAATTTTTGAATGGAGCTCACATTTCCCCAAAAGTAGGCTTCTTCTGATAACTGTACCCAAGCAGGGATATAACTTAGCTTTTCATATTAACCTGCATGTCAAGAAATCTCCTAAGAATTCTCTGAAACTTTGGAAGAAGAAAAAGCATTACAAACAAAGAAGAAGGAGAAAAAGGGGAAGAAATGAAACGGACTTTGGATAAATTCATTTTTCTTTTGTAGTTAGCACCAAGAGCACTGGTTCTCGAAATGTTTTGCTCTCAAAAAAAATAGTATTCTTTGTTATGAGAAATGGAGTCCACAATGTCCAGGGACTCAAGGCTACATATGATTGCAAGCTTAAGTTCTGTACAATTCCCAATACACCCCGTGAGACCCACCAGCCTACAAGCATGCTATATACAAGTATGGAGGTAATCTGAGATGTCAAGAGCAAAGGAATCACAGTAGGGAAGAGTTTGTGTCACATAAGAATTTGCTTACAAATGGTTAGTCTGGAGAAAAGAAGACTTAAAGGGCATCCAACAATTGTCTTCAAGTCACAATTCTGGCCTCAGATACATACTAGCTGTGTGACCCTGGGGCAAGTCATATAAGTGTGTTTGTCTCAGTTTCCTCATATATAAATGAGCAAGAGAAGGAAATGACAAACCACTCCAGTATCTTTGCCAAGAAAGCTCCAAATGAAGTCATAAAGAGTTAGAGATGACTGAAAAATGACTAAACAACACCACATGAAAGAGGCACTAAACTTCTTTACACAGAGAACAGAACTAGGAGCATTGTGGGGAAACAACAAAAAGACAAAGTTAGGCTTGATATAAGAAAAAAACTTCATGATGATTGGAGCTATTTAGAAGTGGAGAGAATAGGTTCTTCTTGTAGAATGTCTGAATATAGGTTGGGTAATAATATGTTTACAGAGGTTCATTCTAACTCTGACATGTTGTGATCCTAAGAGTTTACCTCCATAACTTGGTGAAGAAGTCAAAAAAATGTCACTTTATGATTTGATTTGTAAGTACCTTCCTGATGGAACTGAAGAGATTCCTGAATCTTGTCAAAGAAATTCAAGTGCCATAAATGATATATAGCTTTATCTAATTATTTGTAACACATTTTAAGTAATGTCATTAAAGTAGTGATTTTGAGGGATGGATCCAAAATGGTGGAGTGAGAGCAACTATTCACCTAAGCTCTTAGATAAACTACTTCAGATACCTCTAAAAAAGAGAATCTGATCAAATATTGGAGGTAGAGAATCCAATAGGAGACAGACTATGGCAGATTTACAAACCAGGACAGACTGGAAGGTTGACAGGAAGGATTTGTTTCATGGGGGTAAGCCCACAGAATACATCACAGCACATCCTAGGGGTGGCCTGGCTAAGTAGGAAACCCCAGGGTGGCCTCAGGCAGCAGCAGAATGGCAGAGTGGCAGCCCAGAGCAGGAGATCAGCAGAAGTTGAGTGAGTGACAGCTGCTGAGCCCCAAGTATCAGCCACAGCCACTCTTGAGACTTTCAGCCTACAGATTAAATGTCTGTAAGTCACCTACTTGAACTTCCATGAGCCAAAATGGCAGAGTGATTGGTAAATGCTCTCTATTCCTCTCCCCTTATTGACATCAAAAGAACCATAAAATATTTCCCCAGAAAAATCCTGGATAAATGGAATCAACAGAAGGGGCAAACAATCTCATAGCCTGAGGCTAGGAAAATTACTAAAGAATATTCCTCTTACTGTGGCAGAGGTGAACCACAAGGAGAGGAGCCCCAGGGGGTGGAAACTCCCACTAGGACCCAGGTGTGCCTAAGTCCTCCAGGGGAAACAGGAAGACAATAGAGAAGCCAGGATCACCAAGCCCTGAGCTTTCCTTTGTTCTAGCTCAGCTGAGGAGATCTTCTATGACTGGACTACCTCTCCCCCACACTCAACAAGCTAGCCCCAGGGTTAATTTAGGGAAAAGCAAAACAAAAAGAAATAAAAAAGCACTTGCCCTTTGCTTTCTAACACCAGCAGCTCAACACCAGGTTCTCCAGCTTCTAACTGAAAGAATCAGAAGCCCCAACACACAAAGCCTCACCATCATGAGCAAGAAGCAAAGGAGGAAGGAAAAGACCATAGAATCTTTCTGTGGGGACAAGGACCAAAACACAAATACCAAAGTGGTCAGTATTGAGACTGTACACTCATCTGAAACTTCAGAAAGGACTATGAACTACTTGCCTGCACAAACAGCTCTCCTGGAACAGCTGAAGAAGGAAATAGAAGAAAAACTGGCCAATGATTTTAAAAGTATGAAAAAAGAATTCTATGAAGAGAACAGCTTGCTAAAAAGGAAAAACTGAACAAATGGAAAAGGAAGTACAAAAAAATAACTGGAGAAAATAATTCCTTCAAAGAATAATTGGACAGTTGAAAAAGGAGATGCAAAAGTTATGGGCAAGTAGAAACTAATGACTCTATAAGACATCAAGAATCAGTTAAACAAAATCTTAAGAATGAAAAGATAGAAGAAAATGTAAAATTGGAAAAACAACCTGGAAAATAGATCCAGGAGAGAAAATTTAAGAATTATTGGCCTACCAGAAATCCATGAGGAAAAAAGAGTCTGGACAGTATCTTCCAAGAAATCATCAAGGAAAACTGCCCAGAAGTGCTAGATCTAGAGGGCAAAAGAGTCATTGAAAGAATCAACAGTTCACCTCCCTAAAGAGATCCCAAAATGAAAACACTAAGAAATATTGTTGCCAAATTCCACAACTATCAAGTGAAGGAGAAAATACTGCAGGCAGCTAGAAAGAAACCATTTAAATATCGAGAAGCTGCAGTGAGGATTACCTAGGACCTTGCAGTTTCTACATTAAAAGATCAAAGGAATTGGAAAATGATATTCCATAAAGCAAAGGAGTTGGGACTACAACCAAGGATCAATTACCAAGCAAAGTTCAGCATATCATTTCAGGCAAGGATGGACATTCAACGAATTAAGTGATTTCCAGAACTTCCTGACAAAAAGGCCAGAATCCAATAGAAAATTCAATCTTCAAATGCAGGTTTCAAGAGAGGCATAAAAACGGTAAACAGGGGAAAAGAAAAACTAGTTCCTCAATTTGGGCAAAATGTTTACCTCCCTATAAGAGAAGATGATACTTGTTAATCTTGAGAATTGTACATCTATTATGAAGTATAAAAGGGATATACATAGATAGAGGGAGAGAGTATAAAGTAAATTATGTGATGATAAAAATGATTCAAGCATGTGAAGGCATTGTAACAGGAGATGTGGCAAAGGAGGAAGAAGAAAATGATAAATTATATCACAGGAAGAAGTATAAAATTATATTATAGTAGAAGAAAAGAGGGGAGGGAGATGAACATTGTTTGAGAGGTACTCTCATCTGACTTGGTTCAAGGAGGGAACAATAAACTTAAATATATAAATCTAACTAGCTCTATAGGCAGTAGGAGGGGAAGTTAAAAGGGAGGAAAGAAGTAGCAAGGGTAAAGGGAAGTAAAAGGGAGGGGGAATGAAAGAATGAAGGGAAGACTGTGGGAGGTGATGGTCAAAAGTGAAAACTCTATTGAGGCGGGGAAGGGAAACAAGAGAACTAAAAGCACAAATGATGGGAAAGAGGATGGAGGGAAAGACATATTGTAATCATAACTGTGAATGTGAATGGAATGAACCATGAAACAGAAGCAGATAGAAGAATGAATTATATGCCATAATCCAACAATATGTTGTTTACAAGAAACACATTTGAAATGAGGGGATACACACAGGGTAAAGGTAAAAGGTTGGAGCAGAATATATTGTGCTTCAGCTGATGTAAGAAAACCAGGGGTAGCAATTCTAATTTAAGACAAAGCAAATGAAGAAATAGACCTAATCAAAAGCGATAAGGAAGAAAACTATATCCTGCTAAAAGTCACCATAGACAATGAAGCAATATCACTCCTAAGCATGTATTATCCAAGTAGTATAGCATCCAAATTCTTAGAGGAGAGGTTGGGAGAGTTGCAGGAAAAAATAGACAGCAAAACTATACTAGTGAGGGACCTCAACTTCACCCTCCCCGAACTTGATAAATCTGACCTAAAATAAGCAAGAAAGAACTTAGGAGGTGAGTAACACTCTGGAGAAGGTAGATATGGTAGATCTCTGGAGAGAATTGAATGGGAATAGAAAGGAATATACCTTTTTCTCAGTGGTATATGGCACATATACAAAAACTGACCATGTTCTAGGGCATGAAAACCTCACAATCCAATGCAGAAAGGCAGAGATAGTCAATGTATCCTTCTCAGATCACAATTCAATAAAAATTATATGTAATAAAAGGCCATAGAAAGATAAACAAAAAAATCATTTGTAAACTAAATAATCTAATCCTAAAGAAGGAGTGGGTTAAACAACACATCATAGAAACAATCAACAACCTCATTCAAGAGAATGACAATAATGAGACAACCTACCAAATCTTATGGGATACTGCAAAAGCAGGTCTTAGGGGAAGTTTTAAATTTTGACTGCCTACATGAATAAAATAGAGAAAGAGAAGATCAATAACTTGGGCATGCAGCTGAAAAAGCTACAAAAAGAACAAATTGAAAAATTCTCAAGTAAATTCCAAATTAGAAATACTGAAAACCAAAGGAGGGATCAATAAAATTGAAATTAAGAAAACTATTGAACTAATAAATAAAACTAATATTTCATTTTGTGAAAAAACTAATAAAATTGATAAATCTTTGGAAAACTTGATTGAAAAAAAACAAAACCAAATTACCAATATCAAAAATGAAAGGGGTTAACTCACTTCCAAAGAGGAGGAAATTAAAAGAATAATTAGAAATTACTTTGCCCAACTTTATGCCCATAAATTCGACAATCTAAATGAGATGGATGAGTATTTTAAAAATATAAATTGCCCAGATTAACAGAAGGGTAAATTGAATACATAACTCTAAACAACCCCATCTCAGAAAAAGAGATTGAACAAGGCATCAATGAACTCCCTAGGAAAAAATCTCCAGGGCCAGATGGATTTACAAGTGAATTCTATCAAATATTTAAAGAAAAATTAATTCCAACATTATATAGACTATTTGGGAAAATTGAGGAAGGAGTACTCTCAAATTCTTTTTTATAAAACAAATATAGTTTTGATATCTAAACCATGAAGAGATAAAACAGAGAAAGTAAAATTATAGACCAATTTCTCTAATCATACATAAAGCAAAAATTTTAAATAAGATATTAGCAAAAAGAATACAGCCACTTATCATGAGAATAACATATTATGATCAGGTAGGATTCATACCACGAATGCAGGGCTGGTTCAATATTAGGAAAACTATTAGCATTATCGATCATATCAATGACAAATCTAACAGAAACCACATGATTATCTCCATAGATGCAGAAAATCTTTTGACAAAATACAACACCCATTTCTATTAAAAACACTGGAGAGCATAGGAAAAAAGGGAATTTCCATAAAATAATAAGCAGTATCTACCTGAAGCCTTCAGCAAGCATTATATGCAATGGAGATAAGGTAGATGCATTTCCAATAAGATCAGGGGTGAAACAAGGATGTCCATCATCACCACTGTTGTTCAATATGGTACTAGAAACGTTAGCTGTAGCAATTAGAGAAGATAAAGAAATTGAAGAAATTAGAATAGGCAAAGAAGAAACTAAGTTTAATCACTCTTTGCAGATGATATGATGATATACTTAGAGAATCCCAGAGATTCAAGTAAAAAACTACTTGAAATAATAAACAACTTTGGCAAAATTGCAGGTTACAAAATAAACCCAACCAAATCTTTTGCATTTCTATATTTTAGTAATAAAACCCAACAGCATGAGATAGAAAGAGAAATCCCATTTAAAGGTAGGGTAGACACTATAAAATATTTGGGAGTTTACCTGCCAAAACAAAATTAGAGACTATATGACATAATTACAAGGCACTGTTGGCACAAATAAAGTCATATCTAAGTAAGTGGAAAACCATCGGTTGCTTGTGGGTAGGCTGAGCCAATATAATAAAAATGACAATTCTACCTAAATTAATTTACTTATTTAGTGCCATACCAATCAAATTATCAGATAATTATTTTCTAGAGCTAGAAAAAAATAATATCAAAATTCATCTGGAAGAACAAGAGGTCCAGAATATCAAGAGGACTAATGAAATGCTAGGAAAGGTGGCCTAACCCAACCAGATCTCAAATTGTATTATAAAGCAGCAATTATCAAAAACACTTGGTTTTGACTAAGAAACAGAAGGGTAGACAAGTGGAATATTCTAGACACTCAAGACATAGTAGGCAATGAATATAGCAATCTACTGTTTGATAAACTCAAGGTCCTCAACTTCTGGGATGAGAACTCACTGTTTGACAAAAATTGCTGGGAAAACTGGAAAACAGCATGGTGGAAATTAGGCATAGACCAATGCCTGACCCTGTGCACAAGAATAAAGTCCAAATGAGTACATGATCTAGGTATAAGGATTGATACTATGGACAAATTGGTGGAGCAAAGAATAGTGTATTTATCAGATTTATGGATAAGGGAAGAATTTTTGACTAAAGAAGAGATTGAAAGCATTATGAAGATCAAGACAGATAATTTTGATTACATTAAACTGAAAAGTTTAGCACTTTTTTTGCAAACCAAGATTTGAAGGGATGCAGAAAACTGGGAAAGAATTTTTTTCAGCTTGTGTCTGTGATGAAGACCTCATTTCTAGAATATATAGAGAACTGAGTCAAATGTGCAAAAATACAAGTCATTCCCCGATTGATAAATGGTCAAAAGATATGAACAGGCAGTTTTAAGAGGAAGAAATTAAAGATATCTATAGTCATATGAAAAAATGCCCTAAATCACTTTTGATTAGAGATATGCAAATCAAAACAACTCTGACGTATCACATCATACGTATCAGAGTGGCTAACGTGACAGACTAGGAAGATGATAAATGTTGGAGAGGATGTGGGAGAATTGGAACACTAATTCATTGCTGGTGGAGCTATGAGCTGATCCAACCATTCTAGAGGGCAGTTTGGAACTATGCCCAAAGGGCTACAAAAATATGCATACCCTTTGACCCAGCAATATCATTTCTAGGGCTGTATCCCCAAGAGATCTTAAAAATGGAAAAGGGTCCCACTTGTACAAAAATATAACAGCACTCTTTGTGGTGGCCCCAAACTGGAAATCAAGGGGATGCACATCAATTGGGGAACGGCTGAATAAATTATGGTATATGAATGTAATGGAATAATACTATTGTGCTATAAGGAATGATGAACAGGAAGATTTCAGAAAGGCCTGAAAAGACTTGTATGATCTGATACTGAGTGAAAGGAGCAGAACCAGGAGAACTTTGTGCACAGCAAGGACCACAGTGTGTGAGAGTTTTTTTCTGGTAGACTTGGAACTTTATTGTGATGCAAACATTTTAAAAAATGCTCAATGATCTTTTAAGGCAAAATGGCTTCCACATCCAGAGAAAGAACTATGAAATTCAATTTCAGAATGTAGTAGATCATTTTCTTTTGTATTACATTTTGGTTTGTTAAATAATTCCTCCCATTCATTTTAATTCTTCTATACAGCATGACTGTGGTGAAAATGTATTTAATAGGAATATGTGGGTAGAACCTATATAAAATTGTATGCCTTCTTGGGGAGGGAGTGGAAAGGTAGAGGGGAGGGAGGAGAAAACAATCTAAGTTATATGGTAGTGATTGTAGTACACTGAAAACAAATAAAATTAATATAAAAAAATAAAGTAGTGGTTTCCATGAAGTCTAGATAAGGAGGAAGCAAAGAGTTAAAATTTTTCAGTGTACCTCTAGGATGCAACATAACAGTTCCCTAGAAATAAACATTCCTCAACTGAAGCGTAAAAATTTGGAAAGCTATCACAACGTGGTAGAAATATCCCCCAAAGCACACATACCTCACTTTCCTCAAGTTCTATGTTAGTATGTTTTGTTATTGTGCTCTTCACATAGATGAACCCCTTGAATGGAGGGCCTTGCATAAATGACTGGTCGTTACTGCAAATAAATTAGTGAAGTGGCATTATGATTTATTAAATGTATATGTTTGGTGAATGTGAATCTATCTTGTATGGCCTCTTCTGTCTGTCTGTCTGTGTTTGTCCTTTGTTTTCGAAGAAGACCATGACATCAGAGAAATGGTTACATGATTTTCACTTGACTTTGTTTCGAGTGAGGGAGGGCTATACAAGGTCACCAGCCTCACTTTCCCCTCCTGAGCCATCTGGATCCAGTGACCAGTTATTCATCAGGATAACTGGACTTCTTTGACCCTAGTTTTTTTTTCTTCAGTTTGTAAGCATTTCTTTTCTTTTTTTACTGAGGGCTGTTTGAGTTTGTTGGAATCCACATGAAAGAATAAGGTGGAAATATTGAATCTAAAAGGCGAAGGACCAGACTCTTGCTAAGGACATTTGGGCAACTCTGTCAAAGTGTGGACACTCCTAAGACTGACATTTTGCATCCAGTTACCCCACTACCTTTCCCTTTCCTCACCCTCCTCCTCTTCTTTCTCCTCGATCTTCTTTTTCTTCTTTTTTCCATTCCCCCTAGTCCTTCTTCTCTCTTTCTATCTCTCCCTTCCCTTCTTTCTCTTCTTCCATCATCTGTACTCCCTCTCCCACTCTTCCTCCCTCCCTCCCCTTTTCCTGCAATACCACCTCTTAATTGCAACCAACAGGAATTCAATGAAAAAGTATTAGGCACTTGTGTTATAACACTTGTATTCAACTTCTAAGATGACAGAGAACAGAAAGAAAAAACAGACCAAGGGTGAAACCTCAGGTTTAGACATATGGGTGATCCCGATGTTAGTGAGTGACTGAACCTAGCAGTGCAACCTGCCATCATGAAAGGCTTCAATCAAGTAAGACCTCTGGGACCTATAACTGCAATATCAAAACACAATATGCAGTAGAACTCTTTCAAACTTTTATTTGATTTAAATAAGTCGACCTGACACATGCCTATCTGACCTCAGAGATCTCTCAGTATTCTAGGCAGCCCACTACAAGTAAAACTCTCACCCACTCATTCTGGCAGGATTTATGCTTTTTTCATCTGGTATTTGGCAAAAAGAGTTTTCTTCTTTCTTCATTGAACTTCTGCCCATCCTTATATACAGGGCCTCATTTTAACAGAAGGATCATTCCCTGTGTATCTAAATATACAAAAACCAGGAAATCATCTGAAAGCACATAGTGATCTCAGTCATGTCACTTTCCCTCTATGAGCTCATTTGACTAAGACAAGATTCTGAAGCTTCTAGCTTTCAGATTTCTCAACCTGAGAAAATGATTGGTCTTAAGTTCCCTTCGATGGTTCTTAACCTCACACAAATTAAACTATGAAGAGATGGTGCCTTGCCTCAAAAACTATTAAGGAAGGAATATTGTCAGTCATTGACAGCTATATATGCCAGTTGGAAAGAAAGAAGGAAGGGAGGAAGGAGGGAATGAAGGGAAGAAGGGAAAGCAGGGAGGAAGGAAGGAAGGAAGGGAAGAAGGGAAAGCAGGGAGAAAGGAAGAAAGGGTGAAATAAAGGAAGGAAAGGAGGGAGGGAAAGAGAGAAGGAAGGAAGAAGGAAGTTTACCGTCAGAAGATCTGAGTCCCAATCCTCCCTCCAATGTATATGACTTATGTGATGTTGGGCAAATTACTTTGCCATTTTGGGTCTCAGTTTCCTCATTTGTAAAATAGGAGGAACTGGTTTTTGTTGTTCAGTTGTTTCAGTCATGTCTGACTGTGATCTCATCTGGGAGTTGTTTGGCAAAGATCCTAGTGATTTTTCCATTTCTTTCTCTAGCTCATTTTACAGATGAGGAAACTGAGGCAAACAGGATTGAGTGACTTGCCCAGATTTGAACTCAGAAAGATGAGTTTTACTGATTCCAGGCCTTCACTTTATCCACTAGACTACCTAGGTGATCCAAGAAATTGTATCTCTATATAAATAACCTCTAAGGTTCCTTTCCATTCCAAGTATATGAGTCATGATCTTTGAAAGCTACAACCATGGGAATAACTTTGTTCAAGGATGCTATAATCAGCATAAAGCAAGGCTTAAAACAGGAAAGCGTGTTTATCAAAGACGTTTGCCACTTTCATATAGAATATTTTGCAAGAAGCCCAAACAGAATGGATTTCTTAAAATTTATGAGGTTTTCATAATGCTTGTGTTTCAACAACCAATAGTCATAGTGATGGGGCTCCTCAGTGAGATCCATGGTCATTCTCAGAGATAGGATTAGCAGTCCAAACAAGATAAACCAAATAGATAAAGCATTTTGTTATGAACTGCTCACAATCTACATTTAGTGGATAGAATAATTACACTAAAGATCTATCAAAGTTCTAATGTTTTAGTATTAAATAGAGTTAACTTTTCCACATCATGAGTTTCCCCACAGTAGTTTCGAGGTATCATAGATCAGCATAAGAAAATAAATGGTAATTTTGGGGGATTTTTGCGGAAGCCTCAGATGAATTGCAAAGACCAGCAGATGACACAGAAACAGTTAAGAAATGTATTACATATATATATATATATGTTTATATATATTATTGTACAATATCAACATAGTTTGTCTTTAAATACTATAAAAATTAAAACTTATTCTCTGATACAAAAGTGGGGGCCAAAAAGTTTTACACAAATTTTCCAGATTGAGGGGGCAGGAGGTCGGTACCCCCATGAAGTTGAAGGATAACTAATTTATAAAATATAATATGTAAATATGATTAAGCATAATGTATGTGGTTTCATATTAAATATAATTTGTTTATAATAAATATAATTTATTCTATGCAAATATGATATAATTAAAACTTACAACTTAGTATTAGACAAAATTTAATTATTAAATATGATGTATAACTTAAATGTATTTTAATTAGTGCTCCCTTCTTATGTGAATGTTCTATTTACTGATTGGGGGAGAATGAGGACATTTGTGTTAGAAACCGAGAAAAGCAGCTTGAGGAAAAACAGACAGTTTTCAGGGAACCTGAATGAAATCAACCCCTTCAGAAGCAAAAGTTTGACTGATTTTAAAAATTGATTGCAGTACAATATTTTCTAGTGGCTAATTTATATGTAACTGTCTTTAGGACTATGAAGTTCATCCCTGGGAAACTTTAAATCAAAGAACTGTTTGGAGATCATAGGAAAATTAAAACTACATTAACTGTGTTATATCTGAGAGAAATATGAATTTGAAGGTTCTTAACCTAAAATGGAGGTAGTTCATTAAAGAGATTTGGTTTGAAGCAGGAGACACGGGAAGTCATGGAATTAGAAAGTATGAGTCAGTATTAGATGCTGAATACAAAGGTCAGAAGCTGATGGAACTGAGAAGCCCATCAGATGTGAGAAACTTGACAGAAAGAGATAAGCAGGGCAGAATAGAAGCAGAGCACAGCTGAGACCAGTTGACTAGACAGGCTGTGCAGTTAATGCAGTGAGTTGATTTGTTTAGAGTAAAGTTCTGATGCTGGAAACTGATTAAAGAAAGCAGAATGCTCTATTTGGAGAGCTGTTGAGAAAAGCCGCATTTCTTAATAGCTTTAGCCTGAGGGAGGGGTAACTCACCCTTTACTGATCTTTATGGTTTGAAAGGGGAGAAAGCTTCTAAACGTGGAGAGTATACCTATGTAGTCTTGAAGATCTGAAGCTTGAGGGAATTGCTTTTCTTTTTTCCCCCAAAATTATTAATTTATTTGTTTTCAGTTTTCAACAAACACTTCCCATAAGTTTCAAATTTTCTCCTCCTCTCTTCCACCTCCACAAGAAGTCATAGAATCTTATATGGGCTCTACATATACATTCCTATGAAACACATTTTTATGTTAGGCATGTTGCATAGAAGAATTAAAATGAATGGGAGAAACCATGAGAAAAACCAAACCAAATTAAACATAATAAAAGAGAAAACTGTGCTTTATTCTGCTTTGTGACTACATAGTTCTTTCTCTGGATGTGGATGTCATTTTGCATCATGATTCCTTTGGAAAAGTTTTAGGTCCTTGCACTGCCATGAAAGGCTACGTCTATCAAAATGAGTCCTTGCACACTATGACTGTGTGTCCTTGCACACTGTTACTGTGTATAATGTTCTCCTAGTTCTGTTCATTTCACTCAGTATCAGTTCATATAAATCTTTTCAGGTTTTTTCTGAAGTCCATCTGTTAGTCATTTCTTAGAGCACAATAGTATTCCATTACATTCATATTCTATAACTTGTTCAGTCATTCCCCAATTGATGAACATCCCCTGTCCACCACAAAAAAGAGCTGCCATAAATATTTTTGTACATGTGAGTTCTTTTCCCACTTTTATGATTTCTTTGGGATAAAGCCCTAGAAGCAGAATTACTGGGTCAAATGTATGCACACTTTTATAGCCCTTTGGGCATAGTTCCAAATTGCTCTCCAGAATGGTTGGATCAGCTCACAATTCCATCAACAATGAATTAGTGTTCCAACTCTCCCATTTCTTTTCCAGCATTGATCATTTTCCTGTTTTGTCATGTTATCTAATCTGATAGGTGTGCTGTGGTACCTCAGAGTTGTTTTGATTTGCATCTCTCTAATCAATAGTGATTTAGAGCATTTTTTCATATGAAAATAGATACCTTTAATTTCTTCCTCTGAAAACTGCCTATTCATATCCTTTGGCCATTTATCAATTGGGGAGTGACTTGTATGCTTGTAAATTTGATTCAGTTTTTCTATATAGTTTAGAAAGGAGGCCATTATCACAGATACTAGATGTAAAAATTCTTTTCCAGTTTTCTACTTCCCTCCTAGTCTTGGGTTTTGCATTGGGTTTTTTTTATATAAAAACTTTTCAATTTAATGTAATTGAAGTTATCCATTTTGCATTTCATCATGTTCTCTGGTTTAGTCATAAATTCCTCCATTTCCACACATCTGACAAATAAACTATTCCTTGCTCCCCTAATTTGTTTATAGTATCAGCCTTTGTACCTAGATCATGTACCAATTTGGGCTTTATTCTGGTACAGTGTCAGGCATTGGTCTACACCCAGTTTCTGTGATACTGTTGCCCAGTTCGAGGGAATTGCTTTTCTCTGAAAAGATATAATGCTACCTTATCCAAGAGACCAGAGTGGAAAACTCTGCAGATCCCAGTGTTAAGATGGTTGTTTCTTTAAAACAGTTATAAAATAATACATATGTGTATACATATATATATATATATATATATATATATATATATATATATTCTATGTTATGTATAAGAACTCTTTGTTAATCAGAATATGTTTTTCCGTCAAGATAAGGTAGCAAACACTGAGGTCCTTTTTTTTAGGCAGAACGGCTAAACATTCAAACTCTATTACAGAGAGTACAATGTTGATTGGCTGGCCACATTGTTCAAATGCCAAACATACATTTGCATTAAAGACTATTTTATGGAGAATTCACACAAGGCAACATTCACATGGAGGTCAGAAGAAGCAATAAATACAAGGATACTCTCAAGGTCTCTCTGAAGAACATTTGAATTAATTATGCGACATGGAAGACATTGGCACAGGACCACCCAACATGGCATGCTTACATCAAAGCATGTGCTGTGCTCTATGAGCAAAGCAGAATTGCAATAGTTCATTACAAAAGAAACACGAGATGCACAAATTTAGAAACCTTTCCACTGCAAATATTCATATGGACTCTTTGTATTCATATGGACTCTGTATTCCAGTACAGTGTCAGGCATTGGTCTATGCCCAGTTTCTGTGACACTGTTTGCCAGTTTGAGGGAATTGCTTTTCACTGAAAATATATAATGCTACCTTATCTAAGGGAGCAGAATGGAAAACTCTGCAGATCCCAGTCTTAAGGTGGTTGTTTCTTTAAAATAGTTTAACATTGCAGCAGAATTCCAAGAGTAACTGAGAAGCAACTTCATTCATCACAAGGGTGGAGATGCCCAAAAGAGAGCCTTCTGAGCTTATACTGGTCTGCTCAACCACAGTTGAATACACTGTACCTTGACCCCAACATAGTGATGTAATTTTGGTCTTCTTCAAGAACTAAGGACAATGGCCATTTGTTTAACAAAATCATCTCTTCTTTAATCATATTGGATAACTGAACTTATTGTGGTAAAAAAAAAAATTCCTGCTCAATCCCTCTTTATTTTCTAATAACAACCCTACTTCTAAGCTTAAAGAATTTCAGCCAATTAACACATAATTATTGAACATTTATTATATGTATGACATTTCCTTGATTATCTTTATAATTTCTTTCCTATTTTCACCTACACGCTCAGAACAATTGGTTAGTTCTGTCTGGCTATTTCTGAGTACATGTGTTCATCTCTTCCCAGGATTGAGAAGAACCAGAAAGCAGTGACCCTGTTCAGCTCCTATTCCTGATACTTCTACTAGCTCATTGTGTGTGCTTTGATAAATCATCTTTACTTCAGTTTCCTCAACTGCTAGATGATGATAACAATGTCTGTGACTCCCTTCTCTATGTGCGTATGAGTACTTATCTGTATACAACCCAACAGGTTGCCATAGTGCCCTGATATATTCATCAATTGATGAATATTAGGAAATCTGAGGTTCAAAGAACCCCTTACAGACATGGCTGGCATTTCCAGGCCACATATCAGCCTTGGTCATAACTTTGAACCATTAAAGTGAATCTGGGAATGTCCAAAAGATGTGCTTGTATCAAAGAGAGTTTCATTCATATAATCCAATTCAGAATCACCTGAGATTATCTCTAGCCTTAGATCACTTCTAGATATCTGATTTCCTTTTCACTCTAATAGACACAAATGTCCACAAAAGTCCCCAAAGCTTCTCAGGTGTCATTAAAAACAATTCAAAAAAGACTTCAGAGTTGCCATGTACAAAAACGGACCACAAATCAAGCTTTTAATGTTTTTGTAGCAGGGAACTGACAATTCTCCATATACTTGTACCATCTTTTCATTTAATTGATTTAAGTCAACAAATTTAATTAAATGTGCATTAAACCACCTATTTTGTTCAAATCTTTCACTAAAGTTTTAATCAAATGACTTATCATAGCACAAAGGTGACCATGGGTTCTCAAATGATAAGTTAGATAAATATAAACTTTTATAGATCCTACCAAACATGAAAAGGTTTGAAAATAAGTCTAGTAATGGACTAAATGTCTACCGTTAGAGAACTAGCCTAGATTCAGAGACTTTTGCCACCAGGTAGGCTAAAGGGTGATGAATTTTTCACTCACAAAAACTAGCAAAGACTATTCATTAAATTCCAACAGAGAGAGTACCCATATGTATTAGCAAGCACCCTAGCATATCCAAGATGGTTCTTTGATCTGCTTTATAAAGGAAAGACAGCTTCAGAGGAATTAACAATCTTTTGATTAAACATATATATGTCATTCACTAGATCAGGGCAAAGGTTAAAATCCTGAATGTAGAGAAAATATAAGCAGAGAAAATTCAGATTCAACAGACAGGGCTCTTACAGTCTGAACAAAATAATATGACCACCTACATGGAAGACCACAAACCTCTGAGTAGCCGAGGGACTCTTAACAAATGACTACTCAGGGTCCTGTCCAGGAAATCAAGAGGTCCTTCTCTTGTGAGTGAATCCCCCATAAGTGAACCCCCCAAAGCCAAATGCCAACTTCCAAGAATATATAACAAAGACTTGGCTACTGATTGGCTCAGAGTCAGTAGGCATAAAAACTATGTGACTCAGCACAGTTGTGAATTATCAGGGTTCAAAGGAGATCAATCCTTCAGAATTTTTCAATGAGCCTAGGAAACTGAACTCCAGAAAGAAAAGAACAAAAAATTCCTCTTTGGACTTACACTATATTAATGAAATCACAATTTCTCAGAGTATTGAAGCAAGTATGTTCAAAGTTCTGTGCTATACTTTGTAGATAGAATGATAGAAAACAACATTCTTGCCCCTCAAAGAGCTTATAATCTAATTAGGATGTGATCAATCAATCAGCAAATATTTATTTTTCACTTAGTATGTTCCATTCAGTGTTCTAGGTTCAGGAGATACTAAGACAAAAACATCAATCAATCCTTGCCCCCAAGGAGCTGAAATTCTATTGGGAGGGAGAAAAATATGTGTATAAACAAGTATATACAAAATATTGATAAGAACTAAGTATTGACAGAACTCCCTTCTTTATCTGGTAAACTGATAACTCCAGCTACTCTGCTTTCTGTCATCATTGTTTTTCTTCTCTCTTTTCTTTCTTCAGAGAAACTCTAAAAATCCCTGATTTCTCCATAATTCTGAAAGCAACTCACCCCAATGGCCCCCAAATACTCCTTCATTAGGAGGTAATACAATCCTTCTCATAAAGGCACGTCACCATATCTCTAGGTTCTTGTTGAACAATATATCTATAAAGCCGTAAAACATCTGCATTAACTTTCTTCACTCCAACCAAGTTAATCATCCCTCAATTTACCATAACTCCTGATGAGAAGGTACTAATGAGAGAGAGAGAGAGAGAGAGAGAGAGAGAGAGAGAGAGAGAGAGAGAAAGAGAGAGAGAGAGAGAGAGACAAGAAGAGAGGCAGAGACAGAGACAGAGAGACACAAATAGACAAAGAAAGGGAGAGAAAAATAGAAAAAATATTCAAAATCACTATCTGCTAATTATATGCTCTCATGGGATTTAGAATATTTCCCTTGGATGATCATATTTTTTCTTCATTGGATGATATATTTAAAGCTGTACACTTTATAACATCATCATTTTACAGATTAGGAAATTGAGGCCCTAGGAAGCTAAGTGATTTGCCCAAGATTACAACAAGTAATGTCAGTGGAAATATTTGAATCCACATCTTCCAAATCCAAAATCAATGTTCTTTCCACTTAACCTAAAAAAGTGCCTGTTATTTAGTCTAATTCAATTTAATTCAGCAATGATTTCTTAAATGCCTACTGTGCACTGGATAGTTTTTTGGGTGCTGAAGGTAGAAGGATAAAGATCTTGAGTTTATCTAAACAAAGTCTTTGAAATATGTGGATGTGATATTTATTACATACATATGATAGAATAAATGAGTGTACTATGAAATGTTCTTATACTACTACAGATGTCATATTCAGTGTCAGGTTAAAAAGAAAAAAGCATGATTTTGTGATATTATGATGACTATTAATAAAAAAAATGACTGGCATTTATATAGTACTTTAAAGTTCACAAAATGCTTGACAGACCTGACACAACTTACATGGCTAGTTTTAACATTGTGCCATTTCTTTCACTCACAATAGCATCCTCTCCCTTGTTCCACCCTCCATATACTAATCCATATATCTCATCTCTTTTCAGTAAATTTTTGATTGTCTTCCTCCAAAACAGTTTCTCATATCAGCCTAACTTGACTCAGTTTACTCCTTTATTCTACAATTAAATTCTTTTGAAGTATATTATTTTACACATATCTTAAAGATGTACAATGGGCAAAAGATTTTGGTAGGCACTGAGAAATCTATATAGTATTCTTTTTCTCAATTAGAATTGGTATGATTATCAATTGTTAGAACTCTTCGAGGGAAGGAACTGTCATTGATTTTTTTTTCAAAGCTACAAATCCAGCATAGTTCTTTGTTTGCAGTAAATAAAAGATATAATGAGTACAAATTCAATCAACCTACAAGCATTTATTAAGTGCGTACTATGTGACAAAACAGGCTAAGGATTAGGAATGCAAACAAAAAAGCAAGCAGTCCTCTTTCTGAGAATGAATCGACATTAATTTACTGACATTCACTATAATATCACTATTGTGGAATCCTCATCGCATATCATAGAGGGATCATGGCAAACTGGATAGAAAGTCTGACTCAAAGCCAGAAAGGCCTGAGATTAAGTCTCCTTTATGACATATGCTCACTCTGTGAGCTTGGGCAGTTCATTCAATGGCTTAGTGCTCCAGGCCAGGACTCTAAGACTGACTTACAGAGAAAATGAAGATGTGTCTTGGTAAGAGATGTGGGGATTGGGGCGAGATTCTCACCTAGAACTCCTTATACTACTGAAATCAGAGGTCTTGTTCAAAGAAAATCATCTTTGTTTGGCATGTGCTGAGTCCACACATATTCATGGTGATATATAAAGCACAATTCCATAAATGTGCTCCCTGTGCCATAAAAGATCTTGCATTCAGACTAATTCTATCTTAAAGTTGTCTTCCCCTGGTGTCTGAATGACAAAGAACACCCAAAGTGCAGTGTGACTGTAATCTTACAGCCAAGTTTTGAAAATCTGAAGTAAAGAGGTGCCCCCATAGCTTGAGAAAGCCTGGAGCTTCAGTGTATAATTTATTAAAGCCCTGAAGTAATAAAGGAAATGCAAGGGAGGAGCAGACATGCCAGGAGGAAGAAATTTGTTCCAGAGAGGGAAAAACTTCCCTAATTTCCACACATGGCCTTGATATGCTTATAGCATCAAACCTTCAGAGAACATGAAATCTAAGAAATTTCTAAACCAAAGGCCATAATTAAGGAAACATCTGTAAAAACTCTTAGTTAATGACTTCTCCAGTATTTTTTTCAGTAGAAAAAAATTCACAAGGGTTTATGTTCTGGATAAAGAATAATGAAACCCAGCTTAGTTGCACAAAGTGTGTGTTTGTCCTTCGCTGCTGAAGAAGACCATGCCATCATGTCACCATGACATGACTTACCCTTGACTTTGTTTTGAGTGAGGGAGGGCTGTGCAGGTCACCAGCCTCACTTCTCCTCCAGAGCCTTCTGAATCCAGTGACCAGATATTCATCAGGATGACTGGAGATGAACCGGGATGAGGCAACTGAGGTTAAGTGACTTGCCCAAGATCACACAGCTAGTGAGTGTCAAGTGTCTGAGGTGAGATTTGAACTCAGGTCCTCCTGACTCCTGCACTGGTGCTCTATCCATTGCACCACCTAGCTGTCCTTATTTGCACAAAATATTTTGGCATTGGAGTATATGATGGATGTATTTGAAATTCCGTTATCACTTGGATATTGACAAATGTACAATTATATTTATAATGGACTCTACTATGAACTTTTCCCCCAAGATTATCCGTAGGATCACTATTGCTATAACTAATAATAACAATATTTAGTATTTTAGTGAATTTGTAGTAATAAAATAGAATTTAAATCTCAACTTTTCCATTTCTTGCCTGTGGGAACTTGAGCAAGTCTTCCATACCTTTGGGCCTCAATTTTCCCACCTGTAAAATACCGGTGGGAATATAATCTCTAATCTCTAAATATAATCTCTAAGATTGTCCTCAACATTGTTTTCCAACATTCCAGGTTATTCTCTGTTCCCCACTGTACTCCACAACGGCTTTTGAATAGGTACTCAAAATGTATTTTTGGAATTAATCTATTCAAGGAAAGTTTTGGTGAAGTCATATGTGAGAGAGATGTCACAAGATCATCCTTTACCTCACAGGATTTACATTCTAGTAATGAATATAAGATGTATACTCAAATAATTGGATTTTCAAGGCAGTGTCATGGATAAGGCAGAAAGTAATAAAAGAGTTTGAAGAAAAGAAGGGTTACTGCTAGCTGTGGATTTGGGGGGTAGAGTTGGGAAGAAGGGGAAGAAAGTCAAGGGTGACTTTAAGAAGCTATTCATTTTTGTTCTAATCTATGTCACCAATTCTATTTGTTTGCCTACACCTGTGAGAACATGGTTTAGTTGGTAAGCAAAATTTGCTGAAAATTTATGAGCTGTATTCTTGCTCTAGTATTCCTAGATTTGGTACAGCAGCCTGTGTTTAGCCTAGTTGTGATAAAGAGAGAGTGCTATCATGGCAAGGACAGTGGTCTTAAAATCAGGATGCATGCATTCAAAGCCCAGCTCTTACATCAACCAATCACATAATCATGGTCAAGCCATTTCATTACTGTAAACCTTAGTTTCCTATAAGATGGAGACAAGAATACTTGTGCCTTATAGAGCTTTCGTGAAGAAAGATCCTTATAATATCTGAGTTCTATTTACATATGACCAATCGTTATCCTTCATTAGTTTTTCAATCATCAATTGTATTTCAGCCTTCATGGCTCTAAACGGAAAAGCTCTAATCTTTTTTGACTTATCCTCATATAACAACTTTTCTATTTCCTCCCATTGGACCCTTTCCATTTTCCCTTTCTAGACCTGTAACCAGAATGGCATCTGATTTTTCAAGGCATGCACATATCACTGTTTTTGTGAGAGGGGACATAATTTTTTTGGTCATTTGCATACATTTTTCAGTAATTCTCAGGTTGGTGGTGATCTCTTTGACCAAAGATGAAGCTTGAATCATTGTTCTTAGGAATAAGCAAAAACCTAGTATCCTCTCCACTTCCGTCTATACCTGAACTGGAGGTATTCAGTTACTGATCTGTTACTCTCTAAGTATGTTACTTAGATTTGCTGACATTGTAAGTGCTCCACTAACGATATTCTTCTATTTGTCATTCGATTATATATTATTATGCTGCATTGTAAAAATTCTTCTTTTAAAAATATAGTAACTTGACAAGATTTTATCCCATAATGCGTAATGTACATATTCAAAATGCTCTTCAGACTTCTATTGTGGATATTTAAGATGTTTCCCAATAAAAAGAATGCTCTGACTTCCCTATTACAGTATGTATATGTGTCTGGGGAGAGGGGATATTGTATGACCCCTAGACAGAACCCGCCCCTGTTTTATCTTTGATTGTTCATGTGCTCAATGCTGAAGCAAAATCCATTAGACTAAAAAGTGAATCAACCTCTCTCATTTTTCTCCTTCAGTCATGAGAACCACCCCCTTTACCAGGACCCACTGGCTACAGTTTTTGTTGAGAACTCACACAAGGCAAGCACTTATGTGAGGGTCAGAAGAAGTGATACAAGGATACTTTCAAGGTCTCTTGGAAGAACTATGGAATCAGTTGTGAGACATGGGAGACACTGACATGGAACTACCCAGCACAGCAGGCCCACATCAAAGAAGGCACTGTGCTTCATGAGTAAAGCAGAATTGCAGTAGCTTTATAAGATGTGAGATATGCACATTTAGAGACATTTCCTCTCCAAATGCTCGCATGGACTATTTATGCCCATTGACCAGTGAAAGAGTGTTCCAAGTTCATATTGGTCTGATTGGCCACTATCAGATGCACTGTACCTTGACACCTCCCCCTTCCCCATAATGATATCATCTTGGTTCTCTTTAAGTATGAAGGACAACAACCAACCAACTGGCTACACTGTGATTCACTTTTCTAGGAGAATCCTCGGCTAATTGTATGACTAAGATGTCATGATCTCTTCCTAAAATAAAGTGATTTCTCCAACCTTTTGAGCAAATAATATAATATACAATCATATCCATTGTATATCATGTCATAGAGTGGCATGATGTTTCCCCTTGCACATACCTAGAATACGACAGAAAGCTTCCCAAGACTGTTATACCTGATAATCACTACCTACCCTTGAAGATTCACATGGAGACAAATGATGCTCCTAGAAAGATCTATGGAAATATAACTAGGTCTTCTGATGTTTGGGGCAAGAAATTAAAGAAGGACAGAGGTGTCAATGTTATTGTCACTAATGACTGAAGGAAGGAGCTTCAGAAAAGAAAGAAAATTTGTGAAATTAACAACTATTTATAAAGATATCTGGGAATATGATTGGATTTTTATGCTATGGCTTAAAATAATGAGCTCTTGGTAAGGGGGTAGGGCATAAAACAAAGGTTTATGAAAATACTTCTACCTAGGACTTTCAGATCTGATCAAGAGAGTTTGAATCTGTGACCATATAATCACTTAGAGGGATTTAAAAAAAAACAAAAACCCTGTGCCAATAATTGATTTTGCAACTTAGTATTTTAAAACTTCCCTAAGAGCTTCTCCAGTGAAAATTTATGTTGTTGAGTCTTTTCATTTATATCCAATTCTTCATGATCCCATCTGGGGTTTCTTGGCAAAGATACTAGAGTGATTTGCCTTCCATGACCCCATATCTTTGACTGGAGTGATTACCATTTCCTTCTCCAGCTCATTTTACAGATAAGGAAGTAAGCGAAACAGGGTTAGGGGACTTGCCCAGAATCATAAAGCTAATAAATCTCTGAGACTGTAATTGAACTCACGAAGATGAGTCTTTCTGGTGACCAATCCAGTGCTTTAGCCACTGTACCCACCTAACTACACTCAATGAAATAAGGCTGTCAATGAAAATTAAAAGAAAGGTTCTTTTTTTTTCTTTAAAGCTTTAGTAGGACCAAGAGGAAAAGCAATTGAGAATGAGAGTTAGACTAGATGGTGTGGATACTAGAGAGAAGGACTCAAGATGGGTGACAGGATGCTGTGAAATCAATGCAATATCCATAGCAGCTGCTATGAATGTGTATACATATTCCCAGGGTTTGTTCAAAAATATAATTAACTCTTCTCCTCCAAGACAAAACCAAAATATTTATTTGGAACATTGCTATTAGGATGCCAGAAGGCAAGATTTAGTAAGGTACTCATCCCCAATCCAGGAAGCACTGATGTTTCTCTCTGATAAGCCTTCCTGAAAGCAAGTTTCCCTAAGGCAAGTTCTTCCCTTAGCCTGTTTCTCCCTCCACCTGCTTCTCCCTCTGCCTGCTTCTCTCTCTGCCCACATCTTTCCCTCCAAGCAATACAATATATACTGTTTCCAATCAGACTGGGCACTTGATTGACATAGAGAAGCTTGGAAATCAGCATTTAATTTGGAAAGGTGTGGGAATCCCTGTGGATTAGAATCCAGAGTCTAATAGGCTGCATGTAAAGCCTATTGATGTGGGGTGAGGGGGAACAATCTTATACCTCCTTAACATTAAAAAATGGCAAGAGATATCTTATCTGTTTCAATGACTCCGAGTCACCAATTCTGGATGAAATAAATCCTGAAATTCTAAAAGGATGGGTAGATATGATTACTAAGTCACTGCTAGAAGAAGGCAAATGTCTCCATTTTCAAAAGTGAAGGAAATATGTTTTTTTAATAATATTCTGCTCAACTTGGATTCTTGGAAAAACTCTATTATGTATTATTAAAATGATGACTTTGTGAGTACTTAGAAAGAGAAGCCACGATAACTAAGTCAGTGTTACTTCATTAAGAACAGATTGTGCCATTCAGATATTGTTTATTCTTGGCAAGACTGCTAAACTGTTAGATCTGAGAAAGTCCATAAATGTAGCCTACCTGATTCTTGCTTTATTTTTAATATTTAATATTTTATTTTCTCCAAGTACATGCAAAAATAATTTTAAACTTAAAAAAAAAAGTTTTGAGTTTCAAATTCTATCCCTTTCTCCCTTCCCTCCTCCCCTCCCTGAGGCAGTAAGCAACTGGATATAGGTTATACATATGTAGTCACGTAAAACATTTCCATATTAGTCATTTGTGCAAAAAGATTGGGGAGAGAGTGGGGGGAGAGAGAGAGAGAGTATATTTCAGTCTGTATTCAGACAACATCAGTTCTTTCTCTGGAACAGATAGCATTTTTCATCATGAGTCCTTTGGGATTGTCTTGGATCATTGTCTTGCTGAGAATAACTAAGTTATTCACAATTCATCATATAGTATTTTTGTTACTATGTACAATGTTCTCCTAGTTCTTCTCATTTCATTTTGTATTGTCAGTTCACATAAGTCTTTCCAGGTTTTTCTGAAATCATCCTGCTTGTCATTTCTTATGACATAGTAATATTCCATTAAAATTCTATACCACAACTTGTTCAGTCATTCTCAAACTGATGTTCATCCTTTTAATTTCCAATTCTTAGTTATTACAAAAAGAGCTGTTATAAATATTTTTGTACAAATAAATCCTTTTATCTTTTTTTGGATGTCTTTGGAATATAAATCTAGAAATGGTGTTGTTGGATCAAAGAGTATGCACAGTTTCATAGCTCTTTGAGTATAGTTCCAAATTACTCTCCAGAATCACTTACATGCATTTTAATAAGGAATTTGAGGTAGTCTTCCATGTCCATCTGTACAAGTTGGAAAGATTAGACTAATAGAAGTTAAATGGATATAAAATTGTTCTTATGATCATATGCAAATAGGTATTGATTAATATATCAATATCAATTTTAGGGAAAAGTCCTAGTTAAATGACCTAAGAATCTTTCCCTCACCCTGCTATTTTTAATATATTTAAATTGGATTCAATCAATTGTATGAAGACATAGAGGGAATACTTAAGAAATTTGGAGATGACAAAGCTATGAAGACTAGTTAAGGTATTGAATGATTAAAATCAAAATATAACATATATTCACAGGGTGAAATGATGGAATGGGTCTCATAGGATACAACTGAATAGGGATATAAAATACTACTCAGGTTCAAACATCAGCATTATAAACATAAGATGGAGGAACCATGGATAAACAATTGTTCATGTGAAAAAGACTGGAGATTTTATTGTACTACAACCTCAACATTACTAAGCAGGGTGACACAGCTGTCAAAAAACTAATGCAACATTGGGCTATATTGATAGTAAAATACAATTATTCCTTCCACATCGTGGGGTTAGAGGCAGAGCACCCCCCCAAAACTGGAAAATCCTAGTAAAAATTTTTGACCCTCCTTTCATACCAGAGAAGAAGTCTGCACTTTTCCCCACTCTTTTATGGAGTGTTTAAAGTACTTTATTGTAAAATTTGAGTTGATATTATACAATGCTGTATATATATTTTATGCATTTCTGAGTTTCTAAACCTTTTCTGTGTTGTCTGCCAGTTTTTGCACATCATCCATGGCTTTTATAAAACTTCCCCAAAATTCTCATTCAATTTCTTATGCCCATGATGGGGCAAGTCATGGTGTAGAAGGAATAACTATAATATTCAGGACAAGGCAAGTGAAATTCCCATTCTACTCTACCTTATTCAAACCACATGCAAAAAATTAATTTTAGTTCCATTACATATTTTATGAAAGGCAATAACTGTTTTCTAGATCATATCCTTTGGAGAGAGAACAGGATGATGAGGAGACTCATAACTACCTTAAATGAGGATCTGTTCAAGGAACTAGGAATTTGGGCTATAAAGAAGACATCGGACATCTATAACATTGTTTTCAAATGTTTGAAGTGCTGTCTGTCATTCAGAAGAGGAATTAAATTTACTTAGCTTGGCCACAGACTACATAATTAAGAATAACAGGTGGTAATCATAGAACTGTATATTTCAAATTAATTCAAAGAAAAATATTCTAATAGAGCCATGTGAAAGTGGAATGAACTGCCTCAGGCGAGAGTAACTTCCCTAACACTGGAGGTCTTGAAGAAATGGCTAGATGAGCATTTATCATGGATATCATAGAAGAGATTCCTATTCAGATAAGGGTGAGTCTAGATGACCTTCTGAGAGTTTATGATTCTACAACTATAAATTCAACATGGTAGAGTGGATATTGGATTTAGCACCATAAAAGCATAGATTTATAATTAAATGGGATCTTAGGAATCATCTAGTTCAATTAGAGACCCAGAGTGATAAAAAGACTTGCCTAAGGTACATAAGCAGTAAGTGGAAGAGCCGAGTTTCAAACCTAGCTCCTCTGTCTCCAAAACCACAGCTGCTTCATTAAATCATTGGTAGTTATTAAAGCTTTTGTGTTTGGAATTATCATGTTCCAAAGTTGTGGACTGGGCCAACAGCCAATCTTCCATCATTTCCTAAGGGCAAGAAGCCAGATGGTTGACAGGCATTACGATGGATGGAAATAATGAACAGTTAGATTGTGGCCTGAGGTTTGGAACTGAAGATCATAAGGAGAAATCCAAAATCCAGTCAGAACCATGGAGAGCGCCAAATGGGCAAGTGACTTGTTATTGCCTCAACACTAGCCTTATCAGGAGTTTCAAAGGCTTTGATCGTATGGTAAAGGAACTCTGAGTTTTTCATGGTCTATGAAGCTTTCTGGTTCCAAATTGGTCATTGGTTCATGAAATCTCACTATTTTCTCCCTTCCAGAAAGTCTTATGTCTGAAGCTGCAAGTATTCCTCCATGGATGCAGAATTTGAGTTCTCACAATATTTGATGGGAATTTCCTCAAGAAAAAAAAATCTGAGTTCATTGAACTTTTATTTTTGTTTGTTTCAAGTTTTGAGATCATACTATTCATTATTTCAAGGATAAGTGATTTTCTTGGTGCTTGTGTTCCTTCTACCAGAGATTATCACAGTCACTCTATCTTTTGGCAAGCATTAATCAAGCATTTCCTATGTGCCAGACACTGTGCTAGATGCTAAAGACACAAATACGAAGAATGAAACAGGGTGCTCAAATTTTGCCTAGTAAACGATATTCATTTTTTTTCTTGTTGACTATTCCTGTGATTTCATTAGTATGAAGAAGTCCTGATGAGGAATCCTCTCTACCAATTCTGGTGGCACATTCTCAGCAACTTACCAGTTTTGATAGCTGCCTTGGGCACTGAGATATTAAATGACTTGTCCACGATCACATTACCATGTGTGATAGAGGAGAGATTTGATCTGTTTTCATGACTTTCTATCAAACATGTATGTTGACTCTCATACACAATTTTCTGTGACCAAAACCAGAAACAAACAAAACAAAAAATCCCCATCGTGGTCAATCAGGATTCATGAACAATAATTTTAAAGGTTGACTATAGGGTGAGTGCTAGAGGGCAGATTTGATTCTACTTCTCCTCCTTACAATATATTTGGTATTTTCTTTTGCTCTGTGATACTTGGCCATCTTCTGAAGAAAGTGAAATGAAATGGACATAAAATTGGCAGCTAAAGAGAGAAGAAGGCAAGTCCCAGAAGGACCCTTCCACACCATGACTGTGAATAGACTCATGGGATAACAATTCTGCTTGAAGGTTTCCTGTGATGATCCATGACCATAGGTAGATATATAAAGCACAGGGATTAAATTCTGGAAGACTTAAATTAAAACCCAGTCTCAGATACTTACTAGTTATGTGACTCTGGGCAAGTCCTTTAACCTTTTCTGTATCAGTTTCCTCATCTGCCAAATGAGTAGCTCTCACCTCCATGGTTGGTGCAAGCACAAAAATGAAATAGTATTTGTAAAACACTTTGCAAACTTTAAAACACTAAATAAATGCTAGTTCTTATTGTTATGGCCTGTACTGGCATAGTTAGCACTTAAGTACTAAGTATTTTTTTACTCCTTGCTTTCAATGACACTATTTCAGCTTATTAAAATTCTTTAATTTCCCAAACAAACTATTTTCCTGCCCCTTTCTTTTCTTTGCTGTTCAAGACTCTACCATTATTGTGGCTTCAAACCAGTCTAACTGTTGTTATCACTATCCTTGTGCTGAATCCTTTTAGAAGTGAGACACTTCTAAGTCCAAACTAAGTCCAAACACCACTAAGTCCAAAGGATGAATGGAACTGGGACAGCTCTGAAAGAAAATGAATTCTTGCCCATTGGGATACTGAAGGCTTCTTCCAAAACTATCACAAGGATTGACCTTTGGTTCTGACTCTGGATATGGAAAGGGTGGACTTGTTGCTTATCCAATGTTGGAGTGAGATCCCCACAGCAGCCACTATGGATGTGCCGGTGTATTTCCAGGGTAAATTCGCAAAATATAAACTCTCTTCCTCAAAGATAAAACCAAAATATTTATTCATACATCAGAAAACCAAATCCATCAAAGTAACAAAGAAATCTCTATACATTATCAATGCAGGGACAAGCTCTCTTAGGTAAAATCATTCCCTCTCTCACACTAGCTACTCTGCTCTGCCTCCTCTCTCCTAGCTCTGCCTCACTCTCTCTCAGTTCTGCCCTTCCTGCTCCACCCCTTCAAGAAGCTCCCCCACCATCAGCTACATGTGACTAAGCCAAGCCAGAGCTCAAAGCAGGTCACATAGGCCTATTAAAGGGCAAGGAAGATCTTCAAATTCCCTTACCATTATAGGAAGGAAGATTAAGGATCTTCTTATACCATCTTACACCAAGATGTCCTGCTTGACTCCTCTTCTACACACAACTCCACCCAATTTCCTACATTTTGTTGGTTTGTGGAGTGAACTCTACATCTATAAATCTATAATTAACCATCTTGTCCTGTGGGTGGGAATATGGCCACTTCCCAGTTGGCAGTGAATATAAAAGGCATGTCTGATGTAAGGGCCTTGTGGAAAAATTTCCTTTGTAATTAAAAAAAAGTCAGGAGAGGAAAAAGATCAAAAATCACCCTTTTCCTTCTTCTCTTTTCCTTCTTTGTCCTCCAGAACATTGAGGGAGTAGCTGAGATGGGGCTTTTCCTGACTTTTTTCCTGCTCTATTTTAACTGAAGGGCAATGCAATGGAAAGAATATAGAAGACCTGGGCTCTGCCACTTACTGTATGACCTTAGACAAGTCACTTAATTTCTCTGGACCTCAATTTCTTCATCAGTAAAATGAGGGAAATGGATGATATAACACCTAGGTTCATTCTACCTCTAAGTCTTACAGCCATGAGTTTCTCCTTCTTTGCATAGCTAGGGACAGAATCCAAGTAATCAAGTTGCAGGCAGTCACTGAAAGGAGATATCTTCACATTTTGAAAGTTCTAGCCCCTCCCTAGTGGTACCATGGGATCAAGAAATGTGAACCAGGTCCAGGATGCCAGGAGCCATATTAAAGGAGGGTGATGAATTGAAGTTGGGAAGAGGAACAGCTTCTTGAGTGGACCCAAAGTAAAATGGGAACTTTGTGAGTGGGAAGGAGAAGGACTATGGGCAACAGTGCCCCAGACATTAGTCATGCATGAAGGAAGTAGCAACAGTGAATACTGAGGAAGTAGTGTAGGAAAGAGTTTAAGGAGATGAGCTTTAAAGTAAGTAGAAAGTACTGAGAAATAATTACCCCAAGGGGTCAACTTTTCTCATTCACTGAATGTTCAAACTAGAGGAGATGTTAAAAAATCTTTCATTTTTGATAGGAGAGAAGATTGACTGGATTAAAGCCACATAACTACTTTATGGCAGAGATAGGACTAGAATTTATGTCTCCAAGTTGGCAGTTCAATGTTCTGTACACTATAGCATGTTGTCTTTCCACCTGAACGTGGATTCTCTTCACCCTTCTCAATGGTGACTGGCGATGTCTGGGGTGTCCTCATATAACCTGTTGTGTGCTCATCAAGTTGAGAATTTTCAAAGTCATACCTTTGTACAGAAAAATTTCGCCCCAAATGGAAAAGGATGTGGAAGCATATTGAAAGTGGAGGGTGTTATGTAGATTCTGTCCTTATCCTCTCAATATTTGTTGTGATCAAATGCACTAATGTTTGTACATGTACTTTATGATTACATCACTAAATAAATATAAGATGTTAATAATAGCATCACCATTACAGGATCAAGGGCAGGGCTAATTATGTCTCTAAATCAATTACGAGGTAGGCAGCAACAGAACCAGAAGAACATTATACACAGTGTGTGAGGACTGTTTTTGATAGACTTAGCCCTTCACAGCAATGCAAGGACCTAAAATATTTCCAAAGGACTCATGATGCAAAATGCCATCCATATCCCAAGAAGGAACTATAGCATTGGAATGTAGAATGAAGCAGGCTTTTTTTCATTTGCTAGGTTTGGTTTTGTTTAGTTTTCCTCATGCTTTCTCTCATTTGTTTTAATTCTCATATGCAACATGACTAATGGGAAAATGTGTTTAATAAGAATATATATGTAGAGTCCATATAAGATTGCATGCCATCTTGGGGAGGGAGGCTGGAGAGAGGGGGAGAAAATTGTATGGAAGTGATTGTTGAAAATTGAAAACAAACAAGTAAATAAACTTGGAAAATAAAAGAAGAACAAGGAGAAAAAACCAAAACAAAAGAACCAGGCAGCCGCAGGAATAATAACTTGAGGAAAGTGAGTTGATGGTCAAGAGAAGCCTCAAAGTGGCTATTATGATTCTCCACTCCAGGTTTTGAGGTCTGAATGGCTGGCTCCTCATGCATAGTGATTAAGTCTTCAGAAAAACTAATTTTCACTGACCAAATTCACATAAGATTGATTTTTACTAGAAAGCCAATTTAATAGTTTACAATGAGCAATAACTCTTTCTGGTTAGGAGAACCTAATTAGTAGAACCACATTAACATAAAAAAAAGACTCTCTGGTGAGTAAATAGTATATGAAATCAGAGTAAGAAGCAGACATCCATATAAATAAATTAGTCTATCTCACTTAAGGACTCCTATAGGCTAGAATGGTCCAGTCTTCAGCCTAGCCAATGAGAGAGACAGGCTCACATTTCTCTTCCATTCTCTTCTCTTCAAGCTTCCTACTTTCTACTTTGAAGTAGGATACTTTGCCCTTCAGTTATTCTGATCATACTAACATTTACAGCAAAATGTCTCTAAAGCTTCAGGAAGAAAACTTTTGACTTCTGATGTCTTGTATCAATTCAATGTATGCAATTTTGAAAGCAATTAATTAAGAACCAATTGCTCAATCCTGAGGAGATCTCAAATTTAAGCAAGATATAGTTTCTGCCCTCATGGAAGTTATAGTCCAGGAGAGTGGCAATGTGCTAACTCAGATCATTTTGACACAGTATTGAAGAATAATTAGATTAGAGAAGCTTGCCTAATTGGTGATTGGGAATTGGCAGGTAGGTGGGGGAGAGAGTCACAAAGGAAGAGGAAGGAACATACCTAGCCAGTCAAGTTCAATCTCCGAATGTATTTTTATACATTATATAAATTAGATATCATATGTAAATTATATACATATGTATCATTTATATATACATTATTTTATACATATGTTATAGCCTACATATATTATTCTATACATTATTCTATAAATCATATATTATAGAAAAATATATACACAAAGATATGATTACATACAATATTTAAGTTTCACATGACTATCAAGGTTATCAAGGTGCATTGTAATGACAGTTTTATATATGTAAGTATCAAACAGGATATTACACAAAATGTGCTTTGCAAATCCTAAAGCTGTCATCTAGTCTCTGGAATGTTACCTTTGGAAAAATGTGTATAAAACACTTGGAAAACGTTAAAGCACTATATAAATTTGAACTTTTATCATTTTATTATGACTTGTCAATATATATTTCTCTTCCCCTTAAACAGGCCTTTGAGGGTTACATCAACATGTGCAACCTAGTCATCATGAATGGCTCTGACTTTTATGCCAAAAGGCATTGGGTTCCATACAATTGACTTATTGATCAACTTTCAGAATATAATTTGTTAAACTTCAGATCTGCCTAAGTATGCTATAAACCCTATATAAGACTGTTAGAAAATAAATAGGTTCCAACCAAAGATCCATCACATACCAGACCCGGAGCAGAGACCAGCCCTGCCTTGGCTGCATGACACCTAGAGGAGCAGATCCGAGCAGGCTTCAGGGATAGAATCTCCAGCAGCTACACAAGTTCCTCCACCCACAGATGCCAAAGGTCAGTGAGAGAGCCTGTTTGGCTGGCCAAGAGGAGAGCAGGGTGTCTCCATAACTCAGACCCCTTTGGGAGGCAGCAGCAGAGGCAGCAGTGGACAAGGACTCCCAAAGCAGGCAGGAGCTCGGATCCATTATTGAAGGTCTCCACATAAACCCCCTGAGGGAACTGAGCCTTGTGTGGTGGCCCTGCCCCAACCTGAGCACCTGAACTTAATCTCACACTGAATAGCAGCACTGTCCCTGCCAAAAGCCCTGAGGCCAAGACCTCAAGCAGTAGCTGGGCTGATCTGCAGGCAAGGCAGGGGTGGAGAGCAATCTCAGAAGTCAAGTAACTGGCAGGGAAAATGCCCAGAAAAGGGAAAAAAAATAAGACCATAGAAGGTTACTTTCTTGGTGACCAGATGTTTCCTCCTTTCCTTTCTGATGAGGAAGAACAATGCTTACCATCAGAGAAAGACATAGAAGTCAAGGCTTCTGTATCCCAAACATCCAAAATAAATATTCAATGGACTCAAAAAGGATTTTGAAAATCAAATGAGAGAAGTGGAGGAAAAAATGGGAAGAGAAATGAGAGAGATGCAAGAAAAGCAGGTCAACACCTTGCCAAAGGAGACCCAAAAAAATGCTGAAGAAAATAACACCTTTAAAAATAGGCTAACTCAATTGGCAAAAGAGGTTCCAAAAGCCAAT
>CM053770.1:416120584-416210057 GCA_028658325.1 Potorous gilbertii | reverse complement strand
AAGGAAAACTGCCCTGATATTCTAGAACCAGAGGGCAAAATAAGTATTCAAGGAATCCACTGATCATCACTTGAAAGAGATCCAAAAAGAGAAACTCTTAGGAACATTGTGGCCAAATTCCAGAGTTCCCAGGTCAAGGAGAAAATATTGCAAGCAGCTAGAAAGAAACAATTCCAGTATTGTGGAAATACAATCAGGATAACACAAGATCTAGCAGCTTCTACATTAAGGGATCTAGGGCGTGGAATAGGACATTCCAGAGGTCAAAGGAACTAGGACTAAAACAAAGAATCACCTACCCAGCAAAACTGAGTAAAAGACTTCAGGGGAAAATATGGTCTTTCAATGAAATAGAGGACTTTCAAGCATTCTTGATGAAAAGACCAGAGCTGAAAAGAAAATTTGACTTTCAAACACAAGAATGAAAAGAAGTATAAAAAGGTAAACAGCAAAGAGAAGTCATAAAGGACTTACTAAAGTTGTTGAACTGTTTACATTCCTACATGGAAAGACAATATTTGTAACTCTTGAAACTTTTCAGTATCTGGGTAGTTGGTGGGATTACACAGACAGAGAGAGACAGAGAGCACAGAGTGAATTGAATAGGATGGGATCATATCTTAAAAAAATGAAGTTAAGCAGTGAGAGAGAAATGTATTGGGAGGAGAGAGGGAGAAACAGAATGGGGCAAATTATCTCTCATAGAAGAGGCAGGTAGGAGACTTTTTAGTGGAGGGAAAAGGAAGGGAACTGAGAGAAAAACATGAAGTTTACTCTCATCACATTTGACTAAAGGAAGGAATAAAATGCACACTCATTTTGGTATGTAAACCTATCTTACAATACAGGAAAGTGGGGGAGAAGGGGATAAGCAGGGTAGGGGGGATGATGGAAGGGAGGGCAATGAGAGGAGGGAGCAATTTGAAATTAACACTCTTAGGGAGGGACAGGATCAAAAGGGAGAATAGAAGCAACAGTGGGGCAGGATAGAATGGAGGGAAATATAGTTAGTTTTACACAATACGACTGTTATTGAAGTCATTTGCAAAACTTCACAGATATGGCCTATATTGAATTTCCTGCCTTCCCAAAAGGAATGGGTGGGGAGGGAGGGATGGGGATAAATTGGAACTCAAAGCTTTAGAAACAACTGTTGAGTATTTTTCTTGCTACTAGGAAATAAGAAATACAGGTAATGGGGAAAAGAAAGTTATCTGGCCCTACAGGACAAAAGAGAAGGAGGGGACAAGGGAAGGGAAGGATGATAGAAGAGAGGGCAGATTGGTGATAGGGGAAATTAGAATAGTTGGTATATTGGGGTGGAGGGAGGGGACAAATGGGGAGAAAATTTGGAACCCAAAATTTTGTGAAAATGAATGTAAAAAGTTAAATAAATTAACTTAAAAAAAAGAAAATAAATAGGTTCCAAATATGAAATGATTTCAAAATAAAAAATAGGTCACATGAAGATTTGGAAGGTTTAATTTCTCCCTTTTTAAAATGAATGGGATAATTATAGGAGTTGTAATGTTCATCCTTGTTATCTCTATATAAATAAAATATTTTTTTCTAATGATGAATTAGTATTATGCTCAGCTCTGAGAAAAGCTTCTTTCTGCTTGAACAACCCTCTCTTCTCTAGGAACTAGCATGCTGCTGTGAGCTTAAAACTTAGACGTCAGTACTGAAAAGAATAAGTGTAGTCACAGAGATTTTGTTTCTACATCTTGAGATATCATGAAAGTTAAATGTTCAGCTTGCTTGGGTGATATGAAGAATATTTGATTGACATCATTTGTAAGAATGTTCTGATTGATATCATTTGTTAGAATCCATAAAAGAGACTTCTCTACCTCTAGGTTGATTGAGCAATTATAAGTGTATTTGAGGAGGGGTTCTAAATCTCTTCTCCTCTTATTACACATCCATGAAAGTATTAAAGATTTGTATATTTTTTAAGCATTTATGATTTTGTAAAATCCTTTGATCATTGAAATAATGACAGGAAAATGAGCTTGCGAAAATGAAACTTCTAGAAAGGAGGGAAAATAAAATGAGAGTTAATTTTACTTTTCACAATTGATTTACTTAGTTAAGAAGCAGCATGAAATAGTGGATAGAGAGCTGACCCTGGAATCTGGAACACAGGTTTTCAATTCCTTTTTTGAAAAAATTTCAGTATAGCAGTTAAGTCATTTCAAGTTAGTTAAGCAGGCAATTCTGCAGGCCTGTAAGTTGCAGAGCAGGAACTAATCTGTGTTGATTAAAGGGGTTTCTCTTTGGGAGTTCCCTTCACTAATGAAACCACAAGTCCAATGTGAAAAAAAAAATGAGTCCAATTACAAGAAAATGAGTTCTTTACGTGATACCCTGCAACTTCTACTTGTATGTTTAATAAAGGTGAATGGGCAGATTATGAAGTGCTGCAGAGGGTTCAAATGGTAAGGAGGGGATCCACACAGAGCAAGTAAGATATGTTATGAGTAAAAAACTCTTATTCCAAGGTGATGTGGACTCATGGTACTCAGCTCGGATGAGCATAGAGCAGGCAAGTAGCTACCATTGCCTATGTAAAACACTAACCATGATAATGTTTGTTATCATTGGTCAGAACTGGCATTATGAGAGAGAAAGAACTAACCCAAGTAAGTTTTGTAGTGTGCAATACAATCTCAGTTACATTATATCCTGAGGAATCTTTCCTTACATGGGTGTTTCTATGAGATCCAGTGCTTTGCTGATCCACTGGCAATACAGGAAGGAAGCATTTGTGCTTTATCTGTGTCTTTCTTCCTCAGCTCCTGGATTCAAGTTTCTTACATACTTAAGTCATGCTTGACACCTTCCCCAGAATGGGAGATCCAATTGCCATATTAACTAGGTAATTCAGATAGAGCCTAGGTCTCAGATACATTGAGGGAAATGATTGATATTCTACTCCATCCCCAAAGGGTGTGTGTTCAAGAACCCCAGATATTAGCTAACATGCATCTTAAGAGTGTGTATTATGGATGGGGGTACTCATTTCCTTCAACATTTTATAAATGTAAAGTAATCCAAAGTACGTGGTCTCACATTGCAGTGGGAAGGTTTACCTCCACCATGGCTTCTCATGGGACTTCTGTATTTGTAGGAATCAGTAAATGAATCAATCATGAAGCAATTATTAAGCACCAATCATGTGCCTCGTAGTCTCCTAGATACTGAGCATACAATGACAAAAAATTAATTAGTCTTTGCCCTCAAAGAACTTACATTTTAAGAGAGGGGTACAAACATAAATGGATACAAGGCGATGTGTTGTTGTTGTTTTAGGAAAGGAGTGCATCTGCTAGGATCATGAAAGGCATCATGTAGATGGGGGAGTTTGAAAAACATGTTTGCACATTTTGGCCAGGTTTGAGAAGACTGAAGATGGGTGTTGGGAACAGGAAAACATGAATTCTGACCCTCACCAGGTTTACAATTTTCCCATCATCCCAGATAGAAAGGAATATGTGATTTTTAAAGACCTTCAGAGGACATTTCACAAGCTTTGCCTATAACACATTTCAATGCAGAACAATCCTGGCTTTTCTAAATAACTCCATTTTTAAACCAAGGCAAAATTTTTATTTTCCTCTCTTTCCCACCTCCCTCTTTCCTCTGAGCCTGAAATATTGATTTAATTAAATATTAAGCCCGTGGCCTAGAAGAACTTGGGGGGAAAATCTGATTCATTGCAAAAAATAAAAGAGCATTAAATTCAACTTTCCCATCACTAACCTGTTCCAAAGAGATTATGTTGGAAGTCCTTTTGGCTGTAATGGTATCCATTTTTAAATTTATCTTTCACATTCCAGATACAAGCCAACAGATCATAGAAAATGTTTTCTTTCCTTGAGGAAATTTGCATCAAACTTATCTGTTTCTAGGACAATAACCGCAAACAATGCTGGCAGGGGCAGGACTAATATCTAAAATACAGCAAACTTAACTAGAATCAATCATTTATTAAGTATTTATTAAGCTCCTACTATTGGTCAGACAGTGTGATAGGTGCCGGAAGAACAATTTTTTTCTTAAAGAAATAGTACCTATCCTTAAGGTAGCATACAGAAAATGAATACAGGTTAGTTTGGGGAGAGAAAGCCCTAGGACCTGGGAGAATCAGGAAAGGTTTCACATAGAATGTATTGCTTGAGCTGAGTTTTGAAGGAAAGGAGGAAATGTAAGAATTGCAGGCCAGGAAAGGGGCAAGTCTGATTAAAGCGCATCTAATGGATTTCAGGGAAACACTTGGTCAGAATTTCATATTTAATATAGAGCATTGATTCTTAACTTTTATGAGTATTGAAGGGTCCAAACATTTCTTGGACTTCCCTCCACTAGGAATGGCAGTTGCATTCATTTTTGGTTGGAGCTAAATAAAATTCAAAATGGCAATGCTTGGTGTATACATGGATTTGAGATTTCCTTGTAATAACTCTTTGGACTCCCTGAAAGGGTTTGTGACCTTCAGCTTGAAAACCATTTGCTGGGAAGACACTCGAGATATGACTGACATCCTCTCTGTTCTGTGATTGGTGGTGAGAATGGAGAGATTTGTTTTTTTGTTTTGCTTTAGGATATGAAGGTAAGAACCAGAAACTCCATTCTTGGTGAATCTATATGCTGCAAACAAGGTGTGTTCCCACCTCTCCAGGCAACTGAATAGTTTCAGAAGCCAGGCTCTCAGGAAATGGGTATTGTCCCAAGGTAACATAAGGATGTGGCTGGCCTAAGGGCAAGGAGGAAACAGAGTGTAGGAAACTATAGCTATTTCCTCTTTAACCTCTATGAAAGTGCAAAAAAAAAGTAAATAATCTCTTGAGAAATCCATGAAATTAAAAATCAAAACAAACCTGGGCAAGAATCCAGCAAGAGATCACAGGTATGAGACGAAAGAATATTCAATGCCTGCAGATACATATGGTATCTTATTTGCTTCCAACCAAGAGAAGAAAAAAGGTTTCAGAGGATAACCTTAAGTTATACAAGTCCTAGTAATTAATAGGAGAATGTGAATGTTTTGCTTATTTTATAATTCTTTATTACTTACTAAGAATTTCCACACAATATATTGGGAAAACAATCTAAAAATGTTTGGGTATTGTGGAAAAGGAGAAAATATTTTCCCTGTGGGAAGAAATCAACATTACCTGAATTTTCTTTCCTTTTGTTAAAAAGCAAATAGAATCTGCTAACCATAAAAAGTCATCCTTTAATTATTTCCCAAACTCCCCACTGCAATTCTCTTTAATGCTGTAGAGTTATTCTCATGATGAAGGTGCCCTTGCTCTCATGCTCCCAGCCAAAACTGGAGTTCTCAAGAGCTTTCTGGGTCTGATTGGTCAATTCAGTGGTGGAATGTATTTTGCATCCCATACCTTCCCAGGCTCCTGTGAACTGGAACTCAGGAACATTTCAGTAGAGAAATAGCTCTGGGGATCTACTGCTTGTTTGTTCAGTCAGCCTGCTACAAATTCTAAGCCGATCTCCACAAATAGAGCTCTTGCTTTTCTGATGTAAAGAGCCTTCCTTTGTTGATGTGAAATCCCCATCCTTACAGACTTTACCATCATATTAATTTCAAACTACCCCCTCCTAACACCTTTCGTGTTCTCCTACAGTAATTAGAGGTTGGGAGGATGGATGAGGTTCAGGTCTGGTGTATCTGGCATGTTCCTAAAGTCCCAAATCACTGGTTAAGCATGTGCCTAGTATGTTTAGTGAACATCTGTTGTCTTGAATGGAATTATTGAAAATAAAGTAAAAATGAAATCCACCAAATCCTTCTTCCTGGTCATGAGACTTCTATCAACTAAAAGCTAAATTGTGTATAAGACCTTGTCCATTCTCTGAAAATAAATATTTTCATTTATCTATTCTTTCATTCAAAAAATACTTATTAAGTATTTGCTATTTGCCTAACTGTGTGGCTACAAAGCATTAAATTTATCTTTGTCCTGAAGGACATTGTAATCTCACTGAGGAGACAAGACAACCTACACAAAAAGTTAAATGTACTTATATGATGATTCCATGCAGTGTGTGATAAAGAGCTAAGCTGATGCTACCCAATTTTAAAGGACCACATTGGGCTAGTATATTGCAGAGGACTTGATAGGCAATCATATTTCATATTTCTATAAGGCTTTAAGGTTCACAATGTGCTTTACATATATTTTCTTATTTTATTCTCATAAAAACTTGGGTGAGGGAGGTGATTTATCATCCACACTTTAGGTTACATGCCTTGCCTAACATAACACAGCTTAAGTGTTTAAGTCAGGATTCAAGCCAAGGTCACATTTCCACTCTATACCATACTTCTCAGAAGAAGCCAAAATGAAACCATTTATTGGATTATTTCAAAAGGTTCACTGTAAGACACAAGAATGATGAGGGCATATTTAAGAAGGAAAGAAGCAATCACTCATTAAGTACCAACTATGTACCAGGCATTATGGTAGGATCTTACAAATATCTCATTTACTTAATAGTAGTAAAAGTGACTAACATCTACATGGCCCTTACAATGTGCCAGCACTTTGCAATTATTATTTAATTTAATCCTCACAACCACCCTGGGAGGAAGGTGCTCTTATTATCTCCATTATGTAGTTGAGGAAACTGAGGCAGAAAGAGATGAAGTGATTTTCTCAGGGTAACACAACTAGTTTCTGAGGTAGGATTTGAATTCTGGTCTTCCTCAATCCAAGGTCAGTGATCTATCCACCGAGCCACTTAGCTGCCTGAAGGGAAAAGTATGAGTAGATTAAAATGACTGGACTGGATGTGGGGTTTTGTGTTAAGGAACATGAAGAAATTAGGAAGGCCTTGGAAACTACAGTAAGGAATATGGAATTCACATTGTGTGATATCTGAAGTCTTGTGAGCAATGTTCATGTACATTGGACAAAAAATGTACATGACAAAATCAACATTTCAGGACCATCATGCTGGTAAAAGTGGAGAAGCTGAAATGGGAAGTAGGAAGACTGGAGGTTCCATGGCAAGACCTGCTGTTTTGATCTATACCTATTATTTCATCAATTTCATTAATATGGGGGACTCTCAAGATGGAAACTCCTTCCACCAAAGTAGATTGGAAACACTTAAAATTGATGGTCATGGAGAGTTACCTAGGAAACTCCAAAGTGATTTTCTTGAGAGTGACACAGTATGTGTCAGGGACAAGACTTGAAACCAGATATTCACTTTTCTGGGTCTCAGCTCCTGCTTGACAAATAAAGGAGCTGGATTAGTTGACCTCTAAGTTATCTGCCAGCTCTAAATGCTAAATGTCCTAAATAACAATGTGCCTAATTGGCCCTAACATCCTTTTAATGGCTGACTCATTTTGTATGAGTTTCTCTCTCAGTTTCATGAAGGGGCAGATTTTTCAAAAACTAAAGCCAGAAAATTTCCAAGTAAAATCTGCACAAAGTAAGCTATATCTTTAGACCTAACTATACCATAAACAAGTCAAACAGATGCAAATTCCTTTAAAAAAAATTTCTTCCGAAAAGAACATTCCCAAAACTTTTAGTAACAGATTCCAGTTTTTAATAACTTGCAATATCATGTATATAGCCAGTCTCAATTGCCTATGTCTAACTTAAGCATATTCCCCTTTAATCTGCAACAAGGTGTAGGTAAGAATGTTGGACTTAAGAGTGAGGCAATTGTTGTTATTGTTCAGTTATGTCCAATTCTTTGCAACCCTCTTTGGAGTTTTCTTGTCAAAGATACTGGAATGGTTTGCCATTTTCTTATCCAGCTTATTTTACAGATGAGGAAACTGAGGCAAACAGAGTGAAATAACTTGTCCAGGGTCACATAGTTATTAAGTCTCTAAGGCCAAATTTGAACTCATGAAGATGAATCTTCCTGACTCCAGGAGCAACATGCTCTCCACTGTGTCACCTAACTGCCCCACAGACTTTGGAACACCTGAGTTTAAATCCTCATTCAGACATTTGTTAGTTGTGTGACTTCATATAGCCTTAGTTTTCTAAGGAAAAAAATGGGATAGTAATAGGATCTGCCTCACTTGGTTGTTGCAGGGATCAGATAAAACAGTGTATGTTAGGTAGGGGCTTTGAAGACCCTAAAGAGTTATTTTTTATCTGTTACAGGCTTAAAGATGAATTCTTCAGTATGTTTTTAAAAAATTCTACTTAGGTATCTCTTTAACGCATAAACTTGGATGAGAACACTTTCTCTACCTTCTGCTGCCACGGGTCAACAAGTAGTCCATTAGAATCTTGTGATGACAGACATTTTGACATTTTCTTTCCTGTATTCAATCTGTATATCTAGATATATCCATATCTGGCCTATATGGTATTGATTTCTAATCTGGATCTGGGAACGGGGTGGGCATGGGAGGGATTACATCATAATTTCTAACTATGTCCTGACATTATTACTTCTCTCTTCTTGGAGAATCTTTTTCCAGTGAGTTAGTTCAAAATCTTCCCATTTTTCTTCCGTTGTCTTTACTCCTTTATCTATGTGTGTTCATAGAGGTCTCACAGGTGATAGAAAAAGCGCTCAAACCTAGAATTTCTGAAAACAAAAAATATTATTTATTACAGGAGATATGAAACAATTGAAACCTAACCTAATGATTCTGAACAGTACCATACTGCTCTCTCTACATGCTGTTAGATGTCTATCTGTCACTACATTTGTAGTCTGTAGGACCCTGACTTTGAATGCTGTCTCAGGTACTTAGTTGGGAGATCCTGGGTGAGTCATTTAACCTTTCTAGACCACAGGGTTTTTAAAATATATTTAAAAAAATATTGTCTTCCTCCATTAGATAGGGGTTGTTTTTTGTCTTTATTTATATCCCCAGAGTGTATACAGTGCTTGGCATATCGGAGATACTTAATAAAGGTTTATTGACTGATTGACTCTGTTTCCACTGTAAAAAGTTTTAACACTGAAAAACTTAAGACTTCAAAGTCTTTGCAAGCTTTATGTTCACACAAAACAAAAGGGCACAGAATAAAGAAATTTTTAAAAATATCAACCAAAACTTAGGACTTCAGAGGCCTGTTGATAATCAAGAAAATCAGATGACACACACAAAAATGAAGAGGAGAAAACTTTAACAATTTTCTTGCTAATTACCCCAAATTAGCAAAATTAAATTGCCTAGGGATGGGGGAATCCCTTATTAGAGAAGGTATTAGCCAATGAAAGATACTTGACCATTTGTCCTGGTCACTAAGATGCCCAGTACCCTGCCAACTTGGTTGATTATTTTGGTGTCGATCCAATTATTTTCTGTCACATAGTCATTCATTCACTCATTCAATATTATTAAATAAATAGTTACTGTGTGTTGCTATATTACTATTCTTCAGCTAGACTGAGTTTCTTGAAGGCAAGAATCAGACCTAATCTAAAGGTTTTAATCTGAGGCCCAGGTCTCCGTAAAGTAAACACTTCATAAAAGTTTGTGGTTTGTTAATTCTGTGGCTTAAATGTGACTTGGCATAAGTGGAGTTTAGAGTAATTTCTTGGAAGGAAATGAATGTCTATTTAAAATGTAAAGCAGTGGACTCAGGATGGTAGAGTGAAAGCAGAGACTCACCTGCGCTCATCCACAAATTCTCTCAGATTGCTCTAAGAAGTAAATCTGAATGAATTTTAGAGTGGCAGAATCCACTGCAGGACAGTGTGGCAGATATCTAGCCCAGAACAGCCCAAAAGATCGAGAGGAAGAACCTGTTACACTAGGCTGGGGGAGGGCAGAGTGCATAGAGGCACCAGTACAGACTGGGCTAGAGCAGAGCAGGAACACCCCAGTGAGCTGAATCTCCGAGGCAGTTCAAATTCCCAAACCACTTTGCACAGAATGGGAGTCCAGCCAAACTGGGTGAGAGAGAAGTTCAGGACCCACAACAGCTGCAACAGCTACTCTTAGGGCTATTAACCCATAGACCAAATGTTTGAAAGTCACCTACTTGAACTTCTGGGAGCCAAGATGGCAGAGTAAACTGTAAGTGCTCTCACCCTCTCTGATTAACCTTGAAAAACCCAAAGAATATTGCCCCAGGAAAAATCCTGGAATAGTGAAGTCAGCAGAAGGGGGAGGCCAGGAATACCTCTGGGAAGGTCCCTCTTGTGGTGGCTGAAGGGGACCAGTACAGGACCAACAAGACCCAACTGATGGGACCAGCAGGAGATCCTGAGCCCAAGGTGGGGCAGTGTGGAGCCAGTAAGTGCCAACAAAATGAGACCAGTTTTGTCGTAGCACAGACAGAGAAATTGGACAAGCACCAGGAATACACTGATGGAGTGAATGCAGCCCTAGGGGAAGGGAAGACCTCCAGAAGCCAGACTATCCTTCCCCACACCTCACACTGTGAGTTTGAGTGTAACCTCAGGGAAACTCAGACTTCACCCGACCTCAGCCTGGGCACATATTAGCCAGCTTAGCACTAAATAAGCTGCAGGACTATATAGCTTCTAGTTGAAAGAATCAGAGGCCACAGAAAACAAAGCCAGTAAGTAGGAACCTAGCTCTCAACACAAGAAATGTGAGACAGAGCCCCTGTGCCCCAGAAGCAGAGATCCACTTGAAAAGCCAGGAAAAAGGCAATCATCATGAGCAAGAAGCAAATTAGAAAACCAAAGACCATAGAATCTTATCATGGGGGCAGGGAAGAACAAAATATGAATTCAGAAGAGGACAGCACTGACACTTCACATCTGAAACCTTAGAAGGGAATATGAACTAGTCTCAAGTCAAAGAGCATTCTTGGAAGAGCTCAAGAAGGATTTTAAAAGCCAAATTAAAGAGATAGAAGAAAAATTGACCAATGATTTTAAAAGTACATTCAGCTCCTTAAAAAGAAAAATTGGCCAAATGGATAAGGAGATACAAAACTTAACTGGAGAAAATAATTCTTTAAAAAAGGAGGTACAAAAGCTAACTGAACAAAACAATTCATTACAAATTAGAATTGGACAAGTAGAAACTAATGACTCTATGAGACATCAAGAAGCAGTCAAGCAAAATCTAAAGAATGAAAAAATAGAAAAAATGTAAAACATAAAGCAATCATTAAAGCATTGTTTCAACATTGTTTAATGGTCAGATGAAAGAAACAGTATCAGGGCAGAGAAATGGTGAAACAAAAAGTATATCGTTCAAGGACAAGCGAATTCTGGTCATTGCCAGTCCTTCCTGCACCAATATTTCAGTCCCCTGCCTCCCACCCACCCACCTAGAGCCCCAATATTTGATATTTTTCACTTATCTACATGTCACTTTAAAAACTTTCTTATTAGCTTTGGTCACAATGACAAGTTTATTTAAGAGATTTACGATCCCCTATTTTCGGCCCACCTCCAATTCTTAACATTATACTTTGTACCCAACAAATAACCCACCTCCAATACACAATAGTGATGACCTCAAGGTTAAATACAAGCAAATATGGAGACAGTTATTGTAAGAGGAAAGGAGCCCAGAGGAGTTGGTTGGAAGGAGGAATCACATCTCCAGGTTTTGCCTCATTTTGAAGTCTCAGCAAATGGAACAGGCTTCAGAGAATGACAGTTGCCAGATGGCAGCCAGCATTGCTTTGTGGAATAAGGGTCCTTTCCTTGGATCGTTATCCCCTCCATCCCCAAAGCTCATTATACATTTCACTCACTTGGCTGTACTTAGCTTCCATGGTGTTCTGTTTTCTTCATTTTAGCACAAACGGAATCCATTCCGAAAATTTACTCTGCATATCATGTTAACTTCATTCAGCCACTGATCTATTTTCTTGTGACTTATATTTCTGTCAGAAAATATAATAACTAAGTTTCCACGGGAGGTTGGAGTGCTGATTTGTTTCCACTGAGCTCTCCATTCCTGTCTAATTAATCCCAGTAATGTTCACAATAGGATTATGTATATATGTGCATATAATATATATATATATATATATATATATATATTGCTACATGTTGTTATTTTGTACCTTGTCACTTCCTTTTCCCACTAGGACTATTTTTTAGCTGCTTGCCATCTATTTGTGAAATGGATTATTCCCTATAGCACATGATATCATGCATTTTTTTAGACATATGTGAAATATAACTTCGATCTCTTTGGAAACAATACTAAGATGACTCCATTACCAAGGAAGCTCCATTTACAGCAAAATGATTCATTTCAAGCTAACAGTAAGGAGTCAGTAGAGATGAAGAACTCACTGACCCATTCAAAAATCTTCTTTGGGAATGAAAATTTTGGCAAGTGATACAAGATGCTGCTCTCTTCATCCAGGTCATTGTCCTGGCCTGAACCAAATAGCCACAAACTCATTTATTTCTGAAGATTAGAGTCAATGGGAGATTTTTCTCATCTTTTCTTCTTTCATTATTCATAATAATAACATTTTGTTGTTTAGCCATTTAAGTTAGGAAATCTGAGTTCACATCATAGCTTGGTATGTGCTACCACCTGAGTGACCTTGAACAAACCACCAAAGCTGGAGTAGACTATTTTCTTGTCTAGAAAATGAGAGATTTGTCTAAATCCAATGATCCAACAATCAAAAAGTGACTCCTAGGGATTTATAATTTCAAAAGCCCTATTTTCATATAATTATTCACTCCAACCCTAAGACACCCAACCCAGACCCCATTTTTCTGGGATTCTTAGCCCAAGTCACCCAAGCGACCATCAACGATTTATTGCTATGATAATCTCTGCTCCTGTCACCTACAAAGTAAGGAAGAATAAAGGGGAGTTCTAGTTACCACCTCAAGGGTTAGAGGTCATGGGTTTTTGACCCCTCAAGTTGGAAATCTGACTGCATTTTTACAACAAAGTCCTGCAACAGATGTCAGTTTAATTTTATAATTGTATACATGTTGTATAATTTAAGATGCATTTTAGTTTAAACAGAATGTTACAGGAGGATGTGGGAACCTCAGCATCAGGTATAAGAAAGAAAAGGCACCAAAAAGTAAAAGAGGAGAATAGAAAAGGACACAGAAGTGCATCAGACATAATTCATCTCCTTTAAATCTCCCCCTTGGCCCCTGCTAATGACAACAGCCAGCATTTTACTGAAAAACATTTTAATAAACATCCTACTACGTATGTTCTATTCCCTTCAAAAAATTTAGTAAGTTTCTGGGAACTTGACATTCTGACATCAAAATTAAAATATTGCCTTTAAGAAGCTTATATTCTAGTTAGAGAAAATAAGATGAACACCAATAGGTAAATACAGATGTGTACAAAGTAACTGGGAGTAAGGGTAAGAGGAACTGATGGTAAGATCAAAAAAGCCCTATGATCATCTGACTATTAAACAATGTTGAAAAAAGCTCAAGGGGACTCTTGAGCTGACCCTTGCAGGAAGCCAGGCATCCAAACAGGAAGAGATGAGGAAAGAGAACATTTCAGGAATTAATGGGGAATATCTGTGCAAACCCATAGAGGTGAGTAAGGTAATGTAGTATCTGGGCAGTAGCAAATAGATCAGTTGAGTAGGAATGGACTGTGTATGAAGGGATAAAATGTAAAATCAATCTAGAAAGGGAGGTTAGAATCAAAATGTGAAGGGTTTGAAATGCCAAACAGAAGAGCTTATATTTTATGTAGGGAGCTATTAAGACTTTGTAATATAATCAGACCTATGCTTTGGCACATGTAACTTGGCATCATTATGGGGGAATTAGAAAGGCAAGCAGGGAGATCCTCTCTGGAATGATGGTATAGGTGGCTTGAGTAGAAAGAAAAGATTTGGAAGTTTACTCTGTGAGGAGTCAAAAAAGAGAATCAGTTGGGTAATAATATAAGTATTGTTATGAAAACTCCTTGAGATTAGGCGATACAAATTTCCAGAGGACCCAGACATCACAGTTGTGGGCGTCAGCATCAGAGTAGTAGAATTTGAGCAAGTAGATGGATAGGAGGGTTTCAGGGTTGGGATTTGGATGATGAATGGTAATAGGAAAAGGGGCAAGAGATTCAACTCATAAATTTTGATAGGTTAACCAGAATATTAAAATTGTGAAGGCAGAAAAATTAGGCTAGAACAAAGGTGGCAGGTTGGGAAAGCAGGGAAAGGTGTGTAACACCAATGCAATGTCCACAGAGGCCACAGTAGCCATGTATATCACTGTGCAACTCAGAATTGCAAAATACCACAGATTCTCCACATGGAAGACCCAAATCCATCACAGTAACAAAAATCTATATGCAATAACAATGCAGAGGGCGACACCATCCCTAAGCCATGAGTTCACATCACCTTGGAATGAGAGTTTTTTACTCCCAATCACAGAATCACTCACGGTACCAAGGAGCCTTCATCCTTCCCAGCTTTGGACTGCTCTCAAGACCAACTTCCTTTCAGCTCTGCTGTAGCTCTGCCTCTTCCTGCTCCACCCATTCAGCAAATTCCTCAGGCTCCATGTGACTTAATGGGCCTATTAATAAATAGGAAAGATTTTCCAGTTCAAATTACCGTTACAAGGAGGAGTATCAAGAATTTTCAGTGAGGATTAAGCATAAGTTTCTGACCACAAAACAGGATGAGGAAGTAGTGTAATAATGTGGAATCTACCCCTAGCTCCAATTAATCAATGCTCAGACATCAGGATAGAACTAATCACTCAAGAATAAATGAGGTGCGAATGATTGATTCCTTAATTCATTTGAAAGAATCATAGTGGCTTTGGTCATTGGAAGAAAGCATATGATACCTTATAGGAAATATCTTGTGAATGGATGAAGAAAATAGTTCCTACCCAGATGAAAACAGATGTCTGAAAACAACAAGCTAGTTCAGAGCTGGTGGTGGTGACAAGATCAATCCACGAATGACTCGAGAGAGAATTGCTGGATGGGTGCAATGGATGGGAAGAGCAACTCCCAGAACTCAAAGAACATACTTACGAACTTCAAAAGGGGCACAAACTTGACACTCTACGGAGGCTAATTCTTTAACCCCTACTCCCAGTTTGGAGGAATTGTTTTTGTTTTGTTTTTGAGAACCTCTCTTGTTACTTGTTTAGTAAATATTTTGAAAAGCTAATTAAATCTGGCTGATAATCAATGGAAAACACACTGGTAGGAGCTCTAGAAACCTCAGAGATAACTCATTTCCAAGTCTTCTGAGCCTGATCTGCCTGTGTGAGTAGGAATTGGAGAAGTATCTTAGAGCAGATACTGAATCAGGATAAAAAGGTGCTATCAGAGGAATTTTAAAGTTCTAGATACTAGAGTGGGAAAAACTATGGGTGATAGTGAGGGGAGCATAATGCACTTTGGGGGAAGTCAAGTGTTAGTGGTTGAAAAATGTTGTTGTTTGTCGTTCATTCTCAGATGATCGAAACATCAGGGAGGTGATGCCATAACATGCAAGTGAATTGCATTTCAATGAGGGAGCACTGTCCACTGGACCCAGATAAAAGAAGATAGAGGCATGTGAGAAGAGGAACAGTTTGTTAAAAATAAGAATGAGAATTCCCAGGGTCACAATGAAAGGAGATGGTAGAAAAGAATGAAGACGAAAGAAGAATGGGATTAAAAGGTGGTTATATGGTCCAGTTAATAGGGTACTGGACCTAGAGACAAGACATCCTGAGTTCAAATCCTACCTCAGATAATTGCTAGCTGTGTGACCTTGGACAAGCCTCTACCTGGCTCAATTTCCTCATCTTTAAAATGGAGATAATGATAGCACCTACTTCCTAGGCTTATTGTGAGGATCAAATGAAATATTATTTGTCAAATATACTACAAACCATAAATAGGAGAAAGGAAAGGGACATCACTAATTAGGCACCAATTGTGTGCCCTGCATTACGCTACTACTCTACGTATATTGTGTCATTTATGCTAACTATCATTGTTGTTGTTTTTGATATGATGATGATGATGATTGATGCTACAAAGGGGGAGTGGGTGGTGACAGGGAAGGGAACTCATCAGTAAAGTACAGGAAATGTTTTATCAATTCATCAAAGCACATAGGTTGTGATGGTAACATCCAACCCTGTCTTATAACATTGAACACCTACTAACCAGTTTTGTTTCTACCCAGCTTCCCCAGGAACAATCCATATAGAAATTTCACTGGCAAAGTGCCAGATTCTATGCGCTGCGCCCCCCCCACCGACCTCCTCAGCAACCACAGAGGGTGAAGACCCAAAAAAGAAAGTTCTCATCCCCAATCCTTGGTACAATGAATGATCCAACAAAAAACAGACATGATTTATCAATGGAAATGACACTAAAAGAAGTTGCATTCCCAATTGCCTTACTACTGCTCCCCAAAGAAGATTGGATGGAGCTGCTCCATCCAACTTGCCCTGAAACTTTGCTCTTCTTCCCATTCGATTTTATGCTACTGAAGAATAAGGTTTGTTCTATTTGTATCTCCATCACTTTGCAAGTTGATATTGTTCAGTCATTCAGTGGTATTTGATTCTTTGTGACCCTATGGAATATACTATCCATGGAATTTCTTGACAAAGATACTAAAGTAGTTTGCTGTTTCCTTCTCCATTAGATTAAGACAGAGATTAAGTAGCTTGCCCAAAGTCATGTAGCTAGTAAGTGTCTGAAGCCAAATTTGAACTCAAGTCTTCCTGATTCCAAGCCCAGCATTCTATGTACTGAACTACCTACTGGTCACTTTGACATAGTAAGTGCTTAATAAATGCTATTTCATTCATTTGATCACTCAAAAGCAAAAAAAAAAATTCAAAAAGAATTTCAACTTTATGTTCTTCATGGGCATTTAGGTAGATAGAGAGCCTGGCAAGTCATTTAACCTGTTTGCCTCAGTTTCTCCACCTACAAAATGAGGAAAATAATAAGACTGTTGTGAAGATCCAATGAGATGGCATTTGTAAAGTGCTTAGCATAATATTTTGTGCTAAGTGTTATATTGATGTTAGTCATCATCATCATTACCATAGCTCAAAATTATCGTTTCTATGACACTCATCCCAGCACAAAGGTCAACAACAGTAGATGTCCTTAGTTTCCCAGTTGTTATTCCTTGGCATTTTGACTCTTTTTTTTTACGGACCCTATGTTTGCCAACCGAAAATAAATAAAACAGCAAAAGATGCCATGGAACATTATGCTAATATGTTGGCACAGACAGCTATGTTTTCAGAACTAACAATAATGAAAGGTCAAGAATGGAAACAAGAAGATTGTGTTCTTGAGAAATGATCACCAGGGGTAATGGACAAAGACTTCTACTCAAAGGAACTGGAGCAACATGATCACGTTGAACTCCATGCCTGACCTGAGCCGACCACGCTTAATAAAGCAAAATATTCCAGGCACGAAATTAACCTAGGCTGACTTTTGTTTCTAAGGTAATGCTTCTGGATATTATTTTCCTTTGCACTTGTCTTCATGCCAGCATTAGATTGTAAGCTATTTGAGAGCAAAGTGCTTGGATTCCACTTCCTCCATAATTGCTGAAACCTTTTATACAGTGTTCCATACCCCAAAACTACCAAATAAAACACTGTTGAATGAATTACACACTTAAAGAACTTAATTGACCAAAGAGGATTGATTGAACATATCATGCACTTATTAGTCAGTGGTGGAAGAGGTTACTCTTAAGAGCATTTCTTCATTGCAGTGAATAACATTTTGTTATTCTTGTTGTTGTGTAGTCATTTCCGGTCCTGTCCAAGTGACCCCATTTGGGGTTTTCTTGGCAAAGATAATGGAATGATTTACTATTTCCTTCTGTAGCTCCTTTTACAGATATTGAGGCAAACAAGGCTTAGTGACTTACCCAAGGTCACCCGATCCATAAGTGTCTGAGGACAGATTTGAACCCACGAAGATAAGTCTTTCTGATTCCAGGCTGAGGAGTCTATCTACTATACCACCTATTTGCCCCCCTGAACTTTTTTCTAATTTTGACTTCCTACTATACAGTCTTCGAGCCATGGTTGATTCTTTAAAACATTAGATAAATATCAAGTAAGAATGGAACAATTTATTTTGTTGTTATAATTTAGTTAATCATGTCTGACTCGTCATGATCCTATTTGGGGATCTTATTTTCTTGGCAAAGATACTGAAGTGGTTTGCATTCAACTCCTTTTACAGATGAGGAAAACGAGGTAAATAGGATTAAATGACTTACCCAGGGTCACATCGCTAAGGCTATATTTGAACTCAGATCCTCCTGATCACAGGGCTGGCAATTGAGCCATCATGTTGACACTTACTGTTTTGCTCATTTAAAAGTTTTTTGTTTTGTTTTTCCTTTCCTATAAGGATGGTTTACCAAAATTTATTCAAGGAAGTAACACTTGAGCTGAGCCTTAAAGGAAGCTAGGCATTATAAGTAGTGAAGGTGAGAAAAGAATACATCTCAGGTATGATAGATAGCCCCTACAAGGAATTAGAGTGAAAACTGGAATATTATGTGAAGAAAGCAGTAAATTATCTAATTTGGCTAGAATATAGAAGGTAAGAGGGAATAACGTACAATAATAGGCTTTGGCTAGACTGAAAAGGGGGTTAGATGTCAGACAGAGCAGTTTATACCTTATAATAGAGATGATAGGAAGACACTGAAATGTCTTGAGTTGGCAAGTAACATGCATACTCTTAAGAATATTAATTTAAACTGTGCATACCCTTTGATCCAGTAATAGCACTACTAGGTCTATATCTCAAAGAGATTATAAAACAAGGGAAAAGGAACCACATGTATGAAAATATTTATAGCAGCTCTTTTTATGGTGGTCAAGAATTGGAAAGCAAAGGGATGTCCATCAATTGCAGAAGGGCAGAACAAGTTGTGGAATATAAATGTAATGGAATATTACTGTACTATAAGAAATGATGCAGACTTCAGAATAACCTAGAAAGACTTGTATAAAGTGATGCTGAGTGAAGTGAGCAGAACCAGGAGAACATGTAATAGCAACATTGTGAGATGACTGACTTTTCTAGACTTAGCTCTTCTCAGTTATGCAATGATCTAAGACAATTTCAAAAGATTCATGATGGAAAATGCTATCCATATCCAAAGAAAGAACTATGGAGTCTGAATGCAGATTGAAGCCTAGTACTTTTTCTCTCTAATTTTTTTGGTTTTTCTTTCTAATGGTTCTTCCCTTTTCCTCTGATTCTTCTTTCACAACATGACTAATGTGAAAATACGATTGTACATGAATAACCTATATCAGTTTGCATGCCATCTTGAGGATATTATGGAGTAATAATTGCAATCCATTTTAGAAAATTTAATGTTGAAAGCTAAAAATAAATAAATAATCGAAAGAACATAGATTTAATAGCAAATAGATTGTCTAGGGGAGAGACTGGGGGCAAGGAGACCAGTTAGGGGGCTATTACTGTAGTTCAGGAGCGTAGGGACAAGGATCACTAGGATGGTGGCCAAGTAGATGAAGTTTAGGGGACACATGAGAGAGATTGTGGAAATAGATGCAACAATACCTTATCAAGCAACAAAATGGGGGAACAAGGAATAGGAAAGAGCTAGAGATGGTACTACCTGATGATGAGACACCTGAAAAAGACATTAGTGGCAATTTCAGGATATATAATAATTAATAATAATCATTTACCTTCTAAGTATTCCTGATCAGTGTCAAATTCAAAATAACGACATTATTATTTTGAATACAACAACAAAAAAGTCATCCTCCATTGCCAACCCTTAAATATTTTAAGGGCTGTCATATAGAACATAAATTAGACTTAACTCTATTTGGCCCCAGAAAAGAGAACCAGAAGCAATGAACAGAAGCTGTAGGAAAGCAGTTTTTGGCTCAATGTAAAGGCAGCAGTTACTAATCATTAGAATTTCTTGAGAATTAAATAGGCTCCTCAAGAAGTACTAAGTTTCCTGTCAGTGGAAATATTTGAGCAGAGACTCCATAAATAATTGTCAAGGATGTTGTAAAACAGATTAATATTTCAGGGGGGAGAGCTTGGATTATATGGCCTCTACAGTGCCTTCCAATTCCAAGATTTAATGATTTTTTTGCTTCATTGTTAGCTAATAAACATATGAAACACATCCAACATTTAAGTTCTTTTCAAATTTCATATAAATAAAGCTTGGCTGCTCCAAAGTTATTGATCCCTGAGGGTTAAATTAAATCAATTTTCTGGAGTCTTTGTTATAATTAATCTTTATTATAAAAGAAATGCATTATCATTTGTTTTTAAAATGAAAAATAACTCATAGTCAAAATTGCTTTTGAAAAAGGTCCAGTTCAATTAATCAAACTAATTAAATGGTTACTTTGTTTAGTGCACTGTACTAGGAAAATGACATTGTTTTGGCCTTAAAAGAATTTACAGTTTTATAGGTAAACAAGACATACATGCAAATAATATAGGTTTTAACATCATAAGTACACACTAGAAGTTAAAAAAAAGTGATGAGAAGTCAATAAGGAAAGAGTTACTTCCAGCTGGGGGAATCAGGGAAAGTTTGCAATTGAGGTAGCACCTCAGTTAAGTCATGGAGATAGAGGTATGTTTACTTCAGCTATGAAAGCCTGCTTGTACAAACATGCAGATGTGAGAAAATTTAGGATGATATTGAGAAATGATTCATTTCTAATTTTCCTGGAACATAGTTAACAAAGTCGTATGAAATAAAGTTGGTTAGATGCAAATTGTGTCAGATGTTCAAGGAATTTGTATTATTGACAACGCTGATCTTTAAGCAGGGAAATAACCATGATTGGAAACATTTCCTTGGAAGCATTGTAAAGGAGAGAAAGGAAAGACTGGTGGTGAGGAGCCCAGGCAGTAAGCTGTTACAGCAGCCTGACAAAGAGTTCTGAATTTTAGTGATAGAAATGGAAGTGGAAAGGATAAGAAAGAATAGAGGTTCCCAAACTTATTTGACTTATTACCCCCTTCTCAAAAAACGTTACTCAGTATCCCCTGTGGAAATCTACTTTCTTTAATCTTTTAATGATTTTTTTTATTTGCATCATTTCAAAAATGTATATTTTTTAATGACATATCTTAAATTTAATAACTTATTGTAAATTTGTGGGTTCTTTCCTGTATTTAAATTCTGATGACATAATATTGTGTCATGTAACTCTATAATATTGTATTAAAACAAGTTGTTACACACACATATTCCTGCCAGTGAATGCTAGACTTCCCAACAATGAGCTACGTGTTCACCTGCCGACACTTTCTTGTTAAAACCTATTGGTGGGCTTGACCACTGATAACTTGCATTTTGTGTGTTTATTTGGGAAATAATATAATCACTGTGACTTTAACTGTTACACAACAGATGAAACATGTGTGAATGGTTTTTCAAACTTCTCTTCTTTTCTTTCCCTATGCTTCCATTGTCCCTTTATTTTTTATTCAATATCCCTCAATTGCACTAGAGGCTACTACCATCTCTCCCCTTCCCAGATAAGTCCAGTGCCACTCATGAGGTGGTATCGCCCACTTTGGGAACCTCTGATGAATGATAGGGGCAACTAGGTGGCCCAGTAAATAGAGTGCTAGGACTGGAATAAGGAATAAGGAAGACCTGAGTTTGCATCTGCCCTCAGATATATAGTATTTATGCAAACTTGAGCAAGTCACTTTAACCTCTGTCTCCCTTAGTTTCCATTAATTGTGAAAAGGGGGAAATGGCAGCACCTACCTCAAAGGGGATAATATTTGTAAAGCATTTAGCCCACAGCCTGGCACTTAAAATGATTTTTAAAATAAATGCTTATTCCTTTTCCTTCTCTAGGGATATTACAGAGGTAAGATCAACTGGATTTATTAACTAGTTGGATATGATGATGGACAGCAGAGTCCACAATGATACCTCTATTTCAAGTCTGGCTGTTTTAATAGATGTTGAAGCATCAACAAAGATAAAAGTTGGGGAAAAGGGTGAATTTCAGGGAAGCCATAAGAGGTCTGTTTTTGATATATAACATTCGAAGAGCTAGAAGAATATTTAAGTTCATTTAAATGCTTATGGTTCAAGAAAAATTCCCAGGAACAGAGATATAGAGAATTTGGATTCATCATCCTAAATTGGATTATTGGAACCATGAAAACTGATGTGTTCTCCAAGGTGGTATAGAGAGGATGATTTGGGGGATGTGTACAATTGGTGGGAGATAGAAAGATGCGAGAAATGTTAGAAGAGAAGATCCATAAGGAATGATCAGAAATAACAACAGAGCTAAGGCCCCAGAGAGAGTGTCACTATGGTATTTAATCTGACAGTGTTCCCTGGAGTTGAATTTTAAAATAGCTTCTTCCCAATCTACTGGACTGGTGTGATAAGTTAATAGATCCTGCTCTAAACATCTTATAACTTTTCCATGCATATATTCCCTTTCTATGTGGAAATAAACCACCCATTCCATAAACCTTCCAAAAAAACCCCAGCCACACCTGAACAACTAACTACTGAGAAATTATCAAATGCAAGAAAAACATCATAGAGAATGAAGAGTAAACACCATCTATTTGTGTAGGATATTCAGGGTCATGACTGAGCTGTCAGTAGAGCAATAGAGAAATAAAGCACATTGTAAGGAGATAGCAATTCAGTTGTTGGTGAAGTATAGGTAGAGAATTCCTTCTAGAAGTTTGACGTGAAAAGCATGACAGATACAAGGAGTGGGAGTGAGGCTGAGAAGTAAAGTTGTTGTCGCTACTATCATTGCTATTTTCCCATTTTAGGAAGCTTTAGTATACTTGTAGGTAAAAGAGACATGGATTATACAAAAACTCAAAAATATGAATAGCACTCACCAAAAAGATGTTGTAATTTATTCAGTACTTTGTGGGTCACTTAAAATCAAACAGATTGAGCACTACTTTTAAATTCATCTTACTTTGCGCTAATATCAGTGCTGTGATGGGTAATTATGATGGAATTGCCTTCTAGGAGAAACAGTTCAGCCTATCTTACTTGGGAAGTCTGCTCTGAAGACCTGGATGAATGAGAACACTTTCATAAGTTATTTCACCCAATCTGTATTTTAGGGGAAGAAACACATGTACCCATTCTGTCATGTTATTGAGAGAATGATCAGTCCATTTAGTCAATAAACATTTAAGCACTTATTAGGTGTCAAATACTGTGCTAAGCAACAAGGATGCAAAGACCTATAAAAGATAGTTCCTGCTCTCAAAGAGCTCACGGTTTACTGGGGAAGACAACATTCAAACAACTATGTGCATTAAAGCTAGACACAGAATAAATTTGAAATAATCAAAAGTGGGAGGGCAGTAGAATTAAGTGAGGTTAGAAAACATTTCCTGTAAAAAGTAACATTTTAGTTTGAACTTGAAAAAAGTCAAGGAAGTAAGGAGGTGGAGATGAGGAGGGAGAGTTTTCCAGGCAAGAGAGATAGTCCATGAAAATGTCCAGTTAGGAATGGAATGTCTTATTGGAGTAAGGAGATCAATGTTACCTGATCACATAGTATATGGAGGGGGTGAAGAGGGAAATGTAAGATGTAAGAAAAATGGGAAGATGTGGGAAGGAAGGACTTTGAATACCAGATAATTTTATAATTGATGTTGGAGGTGATAAGGAGGCACTAGAATTTATTGAGTAGGGGAGCAACATCTGAGGTGTGATCCTCAGTGGTAGTTAGGGTATAGCAAGCTGGCACTAAGGTTGTGTCTTCAAAATCACCTATCTTGTTTGTTCATTAACAAAATTTACTGACATTAAAAAAATAATCTCCTGTATCTAAAACTCAGGCCAAGACAAAGAAAAATCTTAATAAAAGCTTCAGCCATATCATCCTTTAATCATAATTCTGCACTTCTTCAGACTTCCCAAAAATTCAAAAGGTGGTCTACCAGACATTCCTATTCAGTCTGAACATTTATGGTACTGGGGCAAGAACATATGTACATAAAGCCCAAACTATTGGATTCAGGGGAGAAATCTGCTCTCCAGATGTTTCATGTTTTGTAGACTAAGCCAACCAAGTGATTGCCTGAATTTTTCCACTTTTTAACTGGTTATTTTGGTGTTCTAAAGACACTATCAAGGTTATATGAGAGACAGACAGACTGAGACAGCATATCACTGAGAGATAATGATGTGAAAATACCATTTTGTGGAGACAGGATACATAGTCAGAATATGATAGTGTTAAAGCCTTTGGAATTCTCATGTTTCTACTCCTTTGAATGTATCTGTGGTCTCATCAGTGTAGGTACTTTTTCCAATGTACAGATCACAACCCATCTGTACCTGCTCATCCTGAACAACTCTTGCCCATATTCTCCTATAAATCCTCCACAGGGTTCTCCCCACCCCCAATATTTTGTTGGTGTGTCTTTAAGTCTCTTTACATGATGTGGGTATCATTACAACACATATGGTATCCATCTGTTACTGTTCATTCCTAATGCATGACAGGCCCACCTTATTTTCTGGTCATACATCTCTTTGATGATATATAGTTTATGATTTTTTTGGGGACACAATTTAATATTGGCAATATGCTGTAGCCCATTTACATCCTCCATATGTTTCTCCATTGCCCTTTGAGTGGTGAACAATTTTGAATCCTTGAAGGTTATGGTATTCTATGATGAGTAGGGCATCACTAGAAGAATATTAGTATTAAAAGGATGTGATTTTGTTTCAATGAGATGCTTAGAATGGGTCATGAAGAAGAGGCAGAGTAACAGCAAGGACTTTTTAGAGCACTCCCGCCAAGCCCAGCCAAATATCTGTAAAAAATGACTCTAAACAAATTCTGGAGCTGGAGAACCCACAGAATGTTGGAGTGAAGCAAAACTCCAGCCCAAGACAGCCTGGAACGTCTCTAGGAAGTGTCTATCATGCCACACAGGGGGCAGAGCACAGTCCAGAGTTGTTCGCGCTAGCAAAGATAGGACACGAGCAGGCCTTGGGGGATCTGAATCTCTCACATCTGTGGCAGTTTCCAGACTTCAGGATCCCAAAATGCTGAGGACAAACTGAAAGGTCAGTGGGAAAAGCCTGTGGGACCAGTGTGGAACAGTAGAGTGGTCTGGTCCCAGCCCTAGGGTGGCAGAAGGGGGAGGAGGCGGAGGAACCTGTGGCAGCAGCACAGGAAGCTGCAGCTATTGTTTCTGGAGCTCTAGGCCCATAGATTGTGGGGGAATTGAACGGCTGACCCCCTATCCCCATTGGAAGCACAGGTCTACCTTGACAAAGAGCTCAAAAGTCAAGTAAATGGCTGGGAAATGAGCAAAAACCAAGAAAGGAACCAGACTATAGAATCTTACTTTGGTGACAAGGAAGGCCAAAGAATGCAAACAGAAGAAAAGAAGGGGTCATGCAATTTGCCAAATGCATTCTAGCCTGCTCTCTTACTCCCACTCAGTTGTGGACCTAATTCATTGTACAACTGTGTGTAAGATTTATTACTGATGGCTCAGCTCTCTGGCCTTCCCATATAACTGTATCATAGACATGCTGCATTTACTTGCACAGTGGTCCAGTTGTAGTCTAGTCTATGAGCTTCAAAGTGAACTGGATGTAAGGTTTCGTGTAAGAGGGGAGGGGAGGGAAGGGAAGGCAAGGGAAGGGAAAGAAAGGGAAGGGAAGGGAAGGGAAGGTAAAGGAAGGGAAGGGAAGGGAAGGGAACGGATGTACAGGGCTTCAGGACAGTCATCTCAAGTTGGGGAATGCAACAAACAATATATAAACTATAAACAGTGCATAGCACAGGGCCTGGCACATAGAAGGTACTCAATACTCTATTGTTGATTGACTAAACACAGTATGATCTTGTTCTCACAGTCTTTTAGTTAATCATGACTGACTGTGAAAATATAGTCTACTATAGAATATTATTTCAAAAGTTTGCCTGTTCCTTCCTCTTATTTATAATGAAAAATCAGACATATGAGTCAGTTGTTATTGATATTTTCTGTACTGTAATTTTTTTAGTAGTCTTTGACTTTTCCCCCATGGATCAGCAGTTTCCTTTTTGTTTAAAGGAAAGGGATCATTAGCCCTCATAAACCTTCTCCTGGTGAATTTTTAATATTTTCATAATTGATCTTCTTGACTTTTGCCTTTTCTTTCTTCAATCCATCCTTCCTATAGCATGGACCTGACTTTGTCCCTCTTCCTGTCACTGACCCCTGACTCTGTAGCTCCTTTGCTCAAAACTTTAAAGTCTCTATTGCCTCTAGGATAGAGGCAATAGCAATTCCTTAGCCTGAGCAACACCCTGAGCAATCTGGCTTCAACCTCGCCTTCTAGTTTTAATTAATAACTGTCACTCTCTCTATGGTGTGGCCAGGCTGAACTACTGGCTAGTCCCCAAACCCAAAGTTCCATTGTCTGTCTCTGTACTTTCCTGGAATCATTCTCCAAGACTGCAGTGCAATTCCTCATCGTCATTTCTGAGAGGTCTTACTATAGAACCACAAATTAAGAATCATGTATCATAGATCTAAAGCCAGAAAGTATCTCAGAGATCATCTAGTCCAACCCCATGAAACTAGGGCCTAGAGATAATTAAGTGACTTGCCCAAAGGTCATACAGGTAGGAAGCTTACAAGGTAGGATGTGAACCCAGATAGGTCCTCTGGAAGTCCCTTCTCTAGCTCCTATGGTACTTCCTTTGAGACGTTTTCATTGATCTCTCCAGTTATTTATTTTTTCTCCCATCTAAACCTGTTTCATATTTACTTCCCTAATACATGTCATGTGCCCTCAATAGAATATAAGACCCTTGAGGACAGGCGCAGTTTTGTTTTTGGATTCCCAGTACATCAATTGCAGAATGTTGTTGCATCCTCCAGTTTTTCCAAGGCACTTCCTTATACATCATTATTCTCCTACCAGAAGTAAGCTACCTAGTATGCTCCACATGGAAAGATTGCATCAGTCAAGGAAATTAATGAGCTCTGCCATTGCACCAGAAATCCATTACACTATCATAAAACTTTGCACAGAGTAGATATTTAATAAAAGTCTCCTGAATTGAGTTGAATTACCTCCCTTTAAGGTTGAGACCAGATGTCACCTCTTCTGAGGGCACCTTTCTCCCCAGATGGAAATATTCTCTCCCTTCTCAAGTTTTCCTATAATGTTTTTTTTGGGTCTCTCCCAAGGCCTCTCTTAAGAACTTTGGAATTGACTGTGTGCTATGGGAGACACTGACACAGGAGTGCCCACCATGGCATGCCCTCATCACATTTGTGCTCTATGAGTAAAGCAGAATTGAAGTAGCTCAAAAGAAACACAAGATGTACAAATTTAGAGAATCCACTCCAAATAGTCACAAGTACTTTGTGCCTGTGGTAGAACATTCTGCGCTCATATCAATCTCATCAACCACAGTTAGATGCACTGTAACTTGACTCTAACACCGCGATGTCATTTTGGTCCTCTTCAAGAGCAAAGGACAACAACCAACCAACCAATCAGTCTATGGTTTTATCAGGGTAGGAAGCTTCCCTTGTAGAATTCCCTTTACTCTTCACCAGTGCAGAGCAACACCCGTGAAATTTGTAATCTTAGAGTTGCCTGGGCTACCAAGATTTGTCCATGATTATGCGATGAGTATGGGTCCATCATGAGACTTGAATCCAGGTTTTCTGTATTCTGTAAGTCAACCTCTCTAGCCACTTTTCCACATTGTATTTGATCCTGACCTCTTCAGTTTATTCTTTCCATAGCTAGTTGTCTTCTGCTTTCTATGTTCTTTTCTTTGAAATAAACAGAGAAAACCTCACCAATAAATTGAAGCTTTTCCCCTTGGCATGGAGTCCATTTTTGCCCTTCACAGTCAAGACTAACTTTCCCTTCTTTCTGCTTCCTGGAACAATCCCAGCATCAGAGAGACTTCTGCCCAAGAATGGAGCTCTTTGAGATACATTTGTTTGTTCTGCCCTCCCTTTTTCTCCCTTGTGCCCTTTGTTCTCTTTATTACTTATTTAAATCATATGGTCTTTAATTTCTGTGACTTCCCCTTCTCTCCTTTTCATCCTGTTAACATTTTACTTTAAGTGTTTACTCAGTTCCATGGATTGATTGCGTCAACTAAAATTCCTGGTGTTTTTCTTACCATAGAGTTCTCCATTTGGGTCTTCCTTGTCTGAATTATCCACTAATTCCATGTATTCTAAAAAGGGAGCAAGGTTTTCTCATCCTTTCAGTTAGCTTCTCTTCTATGGTTTTTTTTTTAACCCTTCCTATTTTAAGGAACAGTACTCAGACTTCTTACCCTTTATATTAGTTTTTCGTTTTCCAAAGTTAACAGCCACTGTAGCTATCAAGTGATACAAAAAGCATAATTTATTTCCTGAAAATCATTGAAGGCATATGCCCTTATGTTTGATTTTACACTTTTAAACAACAACAAAACTTAAGTCTGCTGTGAGTTTAAACAGCAAAACACTTAAATCTATAGTGAGTGTCAGTTAAGAGGAAGCTTAATTCTGTTGTGAGTTCCCATTTATACGGTGTTTTGTGATGACAACACAATTTTTCATCCATCATCTCAATTGATTCTTGTAACAACTCTGTAAGATAAATAGAATAATGCTATTTTCTCATTTAATTGTCATGAGAATTATGGCTCAGGAAAGCTTGTTAACCAGTTCAATATTACATAGCTACTAAGTGGTAGATAAGGAATTCAAAAATCTAGACATTTTTTGCTCAATGTTCATGACTCTGTGAAATACCCTTTGATGGTGTTACATTCTATCATGTGTCTACTAACGACCATTTCTCTTATGCAAATGTTATCTTATGCTATGTTTTCATTTATATCCTGTCATTTATGTACACTCCTGATACACTGACCTGAGCTCATTTTCTCTAAATTATCTTTTACCCAAATAAGACCTTATCAACTCCCAAAAATCAATAATCATCTTTCTAGAGATCACTGCCCCATTTATATATCTAGCCCTAATCTCTCTAAACCTGGCGTCAGATACTCACTAGCTGTGTGACTCCAGGCAAGTCACTTAATCTCTGTTTGACCTAATCCACTGGAGAAGGAAATGGCAAACCATGCCAGTATCCTTGCCAAGAAAACCCCGTGGACAAGTTCATGAAGAGTCAGACATTGCTGAATGACTGAGCAATAACAACGATCTCTCTCCTGAGCTTCTCTCAGTTCCTAAGGTGCTAATTTGTGTCAATTTAAACTAAATCTCCCAAAGACACCTACATGTCGAAGCAGAACTTAATAATTTCCCTCCAAAATCCAGCCCTCTTCTAAAATTTCCTATTTATAGCAAGGCCTATACTATTCTTCCCATAACGCGGGTTCATAACCTTGGAATCATCTCTAAGTCTTCACTCTCCCTTACCATACATATCCAACAAGTTACCAAGTCTTGTTGATTCTACTTTCACATGTCTTACATGTGCCCATTTTCTCAATCACACCCCGCACTGCAATAGTCTCCTATTTTGTCTAATTGCCTCCAACCTCTCCTTTCTCAAATTCTACCTTCCGCACAACAGCCAAATTAATACTTCTGAAGCTCAGATCTGATCATGTTACTTCCCTGATCAGCAAACTCCACTGGCTCCCCAATGAAACCCTGCTAGAACAAATACAGTCTCCTGTCTTTGTCATTTCAAACCAATAACAACCTATATCTAGTCTATCTTTCCAGTTTCATTATACATTCTTTTTTATGTAGCCTATAGGGGTGTAGGGTGTGTTCAGGGAGGACCAGTTCCTTTGATGTGATGGCTGGGGAACCCTTCTTGGGGTTCTTTCTACCTTTGGTGTCCACCTGATTCACATAACTCTCACCTGTGGCTTCAAAAAGCTACAGCATGTGCAGTGGTCACAGCCTGTTAAACCATCAGCAGATGGCTCAAACCAACTTGAGGGTAACCAAGGTGCCTCAAACCCATTGGTGAGTTAGGCAGGTGTCTGTCCCAAGCATGTGAAGACTTTCTCCGTTGCAGTGGGCAGATAAGAACAATTTGTTCCAATGACCATGAAGGCAGATGAAGCAGGCGATGTGGAGTACTTAGAGCTTGGTTAGACACCAAAGATGCCAAGGTCATCCACTGCATCCTGAGCCACAGACAGTCATCTTGACTCTGTCCAGCCACTGGACTACGATAACTCTGGAGGAGAGAGTGAAGCTGACAATTTGCAACTCTGCCTCACTTAAATCTAATTTGTGCATCAATCAAAAGACATCATCCATACCATTTCACTATTGCGCCTCAAAGTCTGTGGTGACTGACAGGTAAGTGAGGAAGCAGCAGGTAAAGATACAATGGGATCTGCAGTCACAACCCTGCATGCAGGTAGACCAGGCCATAGAGTTGTTTCTCACTGGAAGCAGCAGCGGGACTCAGCAGCCGCCTGGGTGTCTGAGCAGCCTTCTAAGGTGTGAGGAAGGAGGTTAGAAAAAGTGCTCTAAATATTGTCTGCTTACCCAACCATGGCCTGATTACCGTGGCAGATGGGGAATCACACTATGTGGTTGAACCACAACAAAATGTACAAAATGTACAAAAACATCTGTAAAGATGATTCCACTCACCATCAGCACATGGAACATGCATACACTTATAGACAACACAAAGTCCAGTAGACCTGAAAGACATACTGTTCTTGTTGCAAGAGAACTCAATAGGTATAGCATCCAAATAGCACCCCTGAGGTAAACAAGGTTGGCAAATGAACTCCAACTTACTGAAGTTAGAGTTGGACACACGGTTTTCTGGAGTTGGCGCAGTGAAGGGGCGTGCCTTGAAGCTGGTGTGGGTTTTGCAATCAAAACTAATCTAATCAGCAAGCTGGTATGCTTGCCAAAAGGAATTAATGACAAGTTCATGACAATGTGATTGCCATTCACAGGAAAACTCCATGCCACCATCTTCAGTGCCTATGCTCCCACCATGACAAACCCTGATAAAATCAAAGAAAAATTTTATGAAGATCTAGAGACCCTTATCATCAATGTGCCAAAAGAGTACAAGCTTATAATTCTGACTGACTTCAGTGCTAGAATAGGCTCAGACAACCAGATGTGGCAAGGAGTCCTAAGGAAGAATGGATTTGGAAACAGCAGCAGCAATGGTCATTTAATGTTGAAGACTTGTGCATCACATGACCTTCCCATCACCAACATTGTTTTCCATTTACCGAAATGCAATAAAACTTCATGGATGCATCCTCACAACAAACACTGGCATCTGATAGAGTGTTATTGTAAGGAGAAGACACAGACAAGAAGAGAGAGTGACAAAGACAATGTGTGGTGCAGAGTGCTGAACTGATCATAGACTTATCCTTTCCAAGCTAAATATTCACATTCACCAAAAGTGCCACATCCAGGCAGAATGACTACCAGAAGAGTTAATGTCAACAAATAAGAACTATTCTCTGAGCATAAACTATTTGTGGCTAACTTGGAGGGAAAGTTAAACCAACAAGCAGTTGACACCAGTGGAGCAGAAAAGGAGTGGGTAGCTTTTAGAGATTTGGAGTGCAGCACTGCATTTGCTCATCTGGGTCAGAACACTCATAAATACCAAGACTGGTTTGATGAAAATGATAGGGAAATTCAGAAGCTGCTAAATGAAAAACAAGAACTCCACAGAATTTACCAGAAGAATAGTTCATCTACCTCTAAGAAGGCAGCATTTAATTCCATCAAAAGCAAAGTACAAACAAAGCTTACAGAGATACAGGATTCCTGGCTCAATAAGAAGGCAGATGAAATTCAGTTTTATGCTGATAGTAACAATCCAAAGGGCTTTTATGATTCCCTGAAAGCTATTTATAGACCAAAAACCTATGGTGCATCACAACAACTCAGTGCTGTTGGAGTCACATTGATTAGTGATAAGGACATGATCCTAGAGATGATAGACTGAACACTTCCATAGTGTTCTCAACAGAACATCATCAATCAATGCTGAGGTCATTGACTGTTTACCTCAGGTTGAAGTCGATTCCTCCTTAACTGAAAATCCAACTGAAGAAGAGGTTTTGGTGCCATTAGGCTTCTTTCATGTGGCAAAGCCCCTGGTGCTGATTCTATTCTAGCTGACATTTACAAGATAGGGGGACCACTGATCACACAGAAGGTGAAGGGAATTTTCTAGGTTACATGGCAACAGGAGGCTATCCCCCAGCAGTTCAAGAATGCATCCATTGTCCATCACTATAAAGGTAAAGGGAATAGATTGTCCTGGTACAATCACAGTGGGGTCTCTCTCTTAGTCATTGCTGGTAAAATTCTTGCTAGAGTCCTCCTTAGTAGGCTGATCCTTCACCTGAAAGATAGTCATATACCTGAGAGCCAGTGTGGCTTTAGAAAGGACCAAGGAACAGTTGATATGGTGTTTGCTGCCTGACAACTCCAGGAGAAATGACAGGAATTGAAAAGAGGTCTCTGCACAAGGTTTGTAGATCTGACCAAGACTTTTGACACTTTTAGTTGTGAAGACTTATGGAAAATTATGTCAAAATTCGGTTGCCCAGAGAAGTTCATCAATATTGTACATCAATTTCATGATGGCATGCTTGCACAGGTTCTGGATAATGAACAATGGTCTCGTGCCCTCTCAGTCACCAGTGGAGTGAAACGTGGTTGTGTGCTTGCTCCCATGCTTTTTAGCAGGATGTTTTCATCCATGTTGTCAAATGCTTTCAATGAAGATGAACATGGCATCAAGGTCATACCAATGGTTAGGGTTAGGGAGTTCTTCAATTTGAAAAGGCTATAAGCCAGCACCAAAGTGGAGGGAGTGTTGGTGCATGATTTTCTGTTTGCAGATAGATAGATGATTGTGCACTCTATGCAGTCTCTGAAGCTGAGAAGCAACAAAATCTGGATCAATTCTCTGCTGCCTGTGCTAATTTTGGCCTAATAATTAATACCAAGAAAACACAAGTGCTCCATCAGCCACCTCCACACCACCCATATGTGGAACCATTGGTTATGACAAATGAAGAAGTTTTGAATGCTGTGGATAAGTTTACTTACCTTAGCAGTATGCTTTCTAGGGATGTACACATTGAAAATGAGGTTGATGCACACAATGTCAGAGCTAGCACAGTGTTTGGGAGGCTCCCAAAAAAAGTTTGGGAGAGAAGAGGTATTAGAGTGACTACCAAACTGAAGGTCTACAGAGCTGTTGTGCTGACCTCATTGTTATATGCTTGTGAAACATGGCCAGTCTACCAGGGCCATGCCAGGAAACTTCCATTTGAACTGTCTTAGGAAGATTCTGATGATCTTCTGGCAGGATAAGGTACCAGACACCGAGGTCCTTTCTCCAACTAATCAGCCAAGCATTCAAACTATGCTTTAGAAACCACAACTCCAATGGGCTGGCCACATTGTTCAAATGCAAAATGTGTGCTTGCCAAAAAGACCATTTTATGGAGAACTCACATGGGGCAAGTGATCACATGGTGGTCAGAAAAAGCAATACAAGGACACTCTCAAAGTCTCAAGAACTTTGGAATTGACTGTGAAACATGGGTGACATTGGCATAGGTCCACTTGGCATGGAGTACCCATATCAGAAAGGGTGCTGTTCTCTATGAGCAAAACAGAATTGAGACAGTGCAAAGTAAACATATCCACCCCAAATATTCACAGGAAATATCTGTGCCCAACCTGTGGTAGAGTATTCCCAGTTTGTGTTAGTCTAATCAGCCATAGTCAGATACACTGAAATTTCACTTTATCATTGTGATGTCATTTTGGTCCTCCAAGAATACGAAGGACAACAACCATGTAGCCTAGAGTTTGCTCAAAATAATCTACTCACTGTTGCTCACACTTAATCCATTTGCCATTTCTGTGCCTTTGCAGACTATTCTTCACATTTTCTTCACTTCTGTCTCATTGGATCCTCAGTTTATTTCAGAATTCATTTCAAGGGTCATCTTCTACATAAAATCTTTTTTTAACCTGTTAGGACTATTACCCCCTCTCCTACACTCTTACTATTTCTTTACTATAAATATTTTGTATATACTTATATGCATGTTTTTCCCCCAACAGAATGTAAATTCTATGAGAACAGGGACTTTTTAATTTCTGACTTTGTATCCCTAGTACTTTACAATGCTTGGCATAGAGCAGGTGATTAAAACTGATGCTTGTTAATTGATTAATCAATTATAATTTCCTTCAAATGATACATATATACACATATGCAAAATAAATCCAAAGTATTTTTATAGGAGATTTTAAAAAAAGGTTTTATTTGAGCTGAGTTTTGAAGGAAACTAGGTATTCTATTAGATTCAGGTGAGGAAGAAGACTATTCTAGACATGAGGGACAATTGGTGCAAGTCAGGGAGCAACCTGCACGAGGAATGAAAAGAAAGTCACTTTTTCTGGACTATTGGGTGAGTGAAGGGAAGCACTGTTTAATAAGACTGGAAAAGTAGGTTGGAGTCAGGAACATTTTGTGATTTTGGAAGTAGAATTGAATTGAATTTTTACCTATAAAAAATGCAACACTTCAGAATCAATTTGATAAAATGACTCAGTATAGACATCCCCATATTGACTTAACTCTAATATCTAATACAAGACTCCCTTTTGTTTTTATAAGGTATACAAAGATTAGTGGCTGAAATATATGTCTGACTCTAGGTAAGAGTCCTTTAATCTAGGCAGTCGGCAACCAAGCGTCTGGGGATATCTGAATGGAGCCAAAGGGAAATCGACTGCCATGTTTTTCATTGTAGTGATGTAATAATGTTGATTTGATTATTACACCCTAAAAATATATAGAAGAGGTATGGATACTATTGTGGAGACAAGAATAATTAGACTCTAGACCTGCCTGATTGATGGTCAAGGCAGCAGGGTGAGTGGCCTCTTGGGGCTTGTCTATTTATGGAGGGTGGAAGCATTTGTAAAGTACTTCTGGTTCCAGTGTTGAGTAGATTTTCTCTAAGGTGGGGGAAAAAGGAAAGCATTGACCTGGTGCTTAGGATGGAAAGAGAAAAACAATAGGGAGGTGCAGTGGCCCCTTAACTCAAAAGGACCTGAGTTCAAATATGACCTTAGACATTTAGCTGTGTGACCCAGGGAATTTCACTTAACCTTCTGTCTTTAGTTTCTTCATCTGTAAAATGAGCCAGAGAAGACAACAGCAAACCACTCCAGCATCTTTGCTAAGAAAACCTCAGATGGGTCATGTAGAGTCACAACAGAAAACAACTACATAACAACAATAGGGCAGATGTAGCATTCCAGGTCACTCCTGCTGCTTGTCAAGGCAAGAGATGTTTCTTTGTAGAATTATGCTTCAGGTTCTAGTATTTGAATTTGTGCCACTGCTAGAAGGTGGCAACCGCCTTCAGTTCCCTTTACTTCTACCCTCATTAAATTCCAGTGAATCTCCCATGCCAAAAAGAACCTTCTAAAGTCATTTCTAACTCAAGGCTCGTAGACTCAGGTCGGTAGGTTAGGAATCTAACTTTCCTGCTGCTGTTTCTTTTTTTTCAGCTGATGACACCTTATCATTTTTAACTCTCCACCTTCTCTAGGTCTGTCATTACTTTTGATTAATTGCATATAAACAAATCAAGTACATAAAAAAGACCAGAATTTTAAAATGGAAAGGAAAGATATGTTTTTAAAATCCAGCCAAGGCTGCCAGAAAAAGACCATTCTTCCTCCTTAACAAACTAGATTTTCTGTGAAATGTAATCAAGCAGTTTTGATCTTGGAGGTCTTCTTTTTGAGAAATTTATCCTAAAAGAATATGTGTAAGTAAAAAAAAAAAGAGTTGAGGGCAGATGGGGTAATTTTTTAAGCAATGTAGTCTCACAAAATACCAAATATGTTAACTAATTCAGAAAAGACTTGGTATGGACCCATTCTTGCAGGAAGAGAGCCAAAGTGAACATCCTATGGACTCTGGATGAACAGACTATTTACATCTGGATGTTCCGGGTTAATTTGAAGAGTACATTCTTGAGTCCCAAGAGTGAAACTCAGGTCTGTGATCTCCTTTTTAGGCATTGGAGGCAGGGATGGAAACTAACAGCCATTTTGGCACAGTACATAACAAGAATTATATCTTATGAGTTCCTTTTCATAGGAACTAATGGCTTCAGTTTGTTTCCCCCTAAACAACAGCAAAATGGTTATTTCAGTGTGTTTACTTGCAACAGAAATACATGAAAGGTATTCACAGTACTTGGAGATACGATGTCAGGCCCTTGGAGAGTTCTGCCTACAATATTTAATAGCCTCTGAATCATTCGACAGCTGCAAAACAAAACTCAAATCACTATCTGCATCTGATATTAGAGATAAATGGTACTCCTGGCCTTGTTGGTGAATTCCAGCATTGAATGATGATAACAGTGATGCTTTTAAATATCCCTGCCTATGTTACCACAGTCAATCCTCCCAACAACTCTAAATCTGAGGTAGATAGGGCAGAAATCATTATCCCTGTTTTACAGATGAGAAAACTTAGGTACAGGGAGATTAAATGATTTGTCTAAAGTTACACAAGTTAGAGGCACGTAGCAAGCGAGGGCTGGAGCCAACTTTAGTGACTCCCAACCCAAGGCTCCTATCACTATACCACACTACCTCCAACATAAAATAAAACTAAATTCTCATCCCTGACAAGATCTAATCTTTAATATTCTTTTATCATTTCAAATCTATAATGGAGGATGATTTAAAAAAGTCTAAATAGCACCTAACGTGACAGCAATTACGTGAGCTCATTATAGTAGAATTTTCTTGGAATGGGTACGTTGCTCAAAACAACTTTTCAAATTTTCAACAGCCACAGATCACTGAACTGATTCCTGATCTTTCTGTAATGGTCCGGCAAATAGAAAATCAGGAATTGTTTGAATTAGAGGAAATAGAAAGGTGACGTACATATAACATTTCATCCTCCAATTATGTGATTTTTTTTAAAAGTTGCATGTTGCTTTCTTTCAATGGGTGGTGTGAAATTAATAATAATATTGACATATTTATTTAATACTAAAAAGTATTGGGAAAGCTAGGTTGTGCAGTGAATAGAGCACCAGCCCTGGAGTCAGGAGGATCTGAGTTCAAATCCTGCCTTAGACATTTGATACTTACTAGCTGTGTGGCCTTGGGAAAGTCACTTAACCCCAATTGCCTTGCCTTCCCCACTTAAAAACAAAAAAGTCTTATAACTTAATCCACAGCTACAAAAATATTTATAGCAGCTCTTTTTATGGTGACCAAGAATTGGACGTTGCAAGGATGCCCATCTATTGTGAAATGGCTGAACAAGTTGTGGTATGTGAATGTAATTGAATTATTGTTCTGTAAAAAATGATGAGCAGGCAGACTTCAGAAAAACCTGGAAAGACTTATATGAACTGATACTGAGTGAAGTGAACAGAACCAGGAGAACATTGTACATAGTAACAGTAACATTGTATGATGACCAAGTTTGATAGAGTTAACTCTTCTCAGCAATGCAAGAATCTAAGTCAATTCCAAAAGACTCATGATGGAAAATGCTACCCACATCCAGATAAAGAACTATGAAGTCTGAATGCAGATTGAAGCATACTATTTTCTCTCTCTCTTTTTCTTTGTTTCTTTTTTCTTGTGTTTTTTTTTCCTCTGGTAGTAAGCCTTCTTTACAACATGACTAACTTGGAAATATGTGTAATATGACTGTACATGTGTAGCCCATATCAGATTGTATGCCATTTTGGGGAGGGGGGAAATTTAGAATTCAAAATCTTATAGAAGCAAATGTTAAAAACTAAACATAAATAAATATTTTTAAAAAAAATAAAAAAGTATTTTATATATACTGTTTCATTTGATCCTCATAACAATTCTGGGAGGTAGCAAAGGTCTCAGATAAAATTCAAATTCAGGTCTTCCTGACTCTAGGTCCAATAAGATCTAGTCATTTCAGTCATGTCTGACTCTTCATGATCCCATCTGGGGTTTTCTTGGCAAAGATACTGAAGCAGTTTGCCGTTTCCTTCTCCAGCTCATTTTACCAATAAGGAGTCTAAGGCAAACAGTTAAATTGCTTGCCCTGGGTCATACAGCTAATAAATATCTGAGGTCAAGTTTGAACTCTGGAAGATGACATCCACTACACCACATGGTTGCATATGAGATAGGTTTTCCTAGGAGATTTAGTTGCTTGGTATGTCTGAAGACAGGAAAGATGAAGGGAATTGACAGGTAATTCCCAGATTCTATCAATAACAAAAATTTAAGAAGAAATCAATCCCAGTTCAGCCCTATGGTGTTTCAAGAGTGAATTAGCCACTCAGATGTGCTCTGCAAATATACACCATCAGGTGCATTGTGGAGAGTGACTGCTATTTCTACAGGAATTAGAGAAAATATTTGTTGACCAGGATTGCTCATTGTAGAAAAATGTGTGTAATGGGATGAATAAAGTAATGTTTCTCCTTGTCAGCTCCCCAAACAGGAAAATTACTCATTATACAGAACTGTTTTTGACCTCTAGAATTCTTTATGTCGGTTGCTGTAGATTTTCCATTTATAAACTTTGAGTAACGCTATCACAGATAATTCTCACATACATCTACTACCACTTAGGGGAAATTTGGCATAGGAAAGGCCCAAAACCCATACCAGAATCCCTTTTGATTCCAAATCTAGGTTCCCATAACCCCAGTTAAGATCAAAGTGAGATCCTAGTTAGATCAAAAGGTTATTTGGAAGCCAAAGACAGCAACTGTAAATTAATGGAAATTACTGAATGGAGTGTTGGATCTGGAGTAAGGAAGACCTGAGTTTGAACCCTGGCTGAAGGACTTGGCTCTCTGTGTGACTGGGACAAATCATTTCATCACTCTCAGCTTCAGTTTTCTCATCAGCAAAATGGGCATAATCATGGTATGTACTTCATAGGGTAATTGTGCTCAAAGGAGGAAATACATTTAAAGCATGTCATAAATTTTAAAGCCATATATAAATGTTTGCTAACTGGACTCACATGTAAAAACTTACCAAATGCATCGTAGCAGAATAAATAAAATTTTGATTTTGAAGCCAGGAAGGCCTTTGTTCAAGCCCTGACTGACCGGTGATCTGGCTGCATGATCTTGGAAAAATCATTTAAATTCTTGGCACTCTGGGTCAGAGGTGTCAAATACACAATGGCTCCTCACCTCTCCCATTCCACACCACTCCTGAGTGACTGTGAAATCAGATTAAAATGTAATTGGGAAAGAGTTAAATAAAAATATAATGGATGGTGTATAACAATATGCTTTAAGACTAAGTCCTTAATTTAAGACTGTGGCCTGCAAATATGGGTCCTTATGTATAGATTAATGGACCTTGTTTCTATTTGTAGTTTGACATTTCTAGAGGTAACTTTCTAGTCTAAGATCATGAGTTGCAGAAAAGAAGTTGATCTGTATTATCAGAGAGAGTTTCTTTAGCTGGGAAACTATATCAATGAAATGACAAGGTCAGTTTTTATCTCTACCTGCGTATGATAAATATGGTTAGACAAAGGATTCTAAAGAGATACTGAGTGACAGCCTGAAAAAAAGAACTTGGCATAGCCCAGAATCATTTTAATCTAGAAATGCTAGCTTTAGAAAGTTCGGTCATACAACAGAGGGAAAAATTCAAGCTTTGAAGCAAGTACTTTCAATTACTAAAAATAATTTTGCTTTCCCGCCCCATCTCCCCATCTCATTCTCAAATAGGTACAAGGGAAAAGAAACAAAATTTCATATGACCAAAAACTCCCCAAAAGTTTTTAGTTCCTAGGGGAAAGATGAATTTATATTTGAATGCCATCATGCATGCCCCCTGCTGGTTCCAAAACTGGATGTATTTAGTAGAGCTGTCTTTTTAATTTAATCATAATTTTTGATGAATTGATACGATGTAACTATGAAATTTCAAGAGAAATACTGCCTAGAGAAAAAGTTTTTCATTAAATAAAGGAAGTAGTGAATTAAAAAGTTAATCAAGGAGGAAGCAAAGCTTATAAGCTTAGAACTGAAAGGTACTTTAATGATCATGGAGTCCTGGAGCCTTATTTTATAGAGGAGGAAATTAATGCTTACAGAGGTAAGGTCCCTTAGGTGATAGTGGTAGAGATAGGATTTAAATCCGGTCTTGGACCTTTTTTCCAGTATGCCATGATACTTTTCTTATAGAAAGCAGGGGGTTGTCCTGCAGTCAGAATTGGGCTCAGAATCTGCCTCAGACACTTTCTATCTATGACACCCTTAAATTCCATGTACCTCAAGTAATTTGGCAGGAGACACGTGGGACATCTATTGACTCATAGATAAAATGTAATCTATGTCAATAGATGGAATTCCCATACTTGTCTCATACTGGTCCATATTAATGAAAGTACAGATAATTTATAGCCAATTAATAAAGGAGAAAAGAATATTAACAGAATACAGTTTCTAAAACAATAAGCTCATTTACTGGCACCATTTTGAGAATTTGTTTCATAGGTTTTTAAAAGCATATTTGATAGAATTGGGGGAAAAAAGGGGAAAAATCGTGAAATGTTAATGAAAGTTGCTTGATTAGAGGAAACTTGTTTTGTAGGAAGTTAAAGATCTTTCCCCACCCATTAAAAAGCCTCTGGTGGAACCAATTAAGAGAAGCTTGATTAGGGAAGACTTGTTTAGTGGGAAGATCCACATCTTTCATTAATTGCTAATGAGACTGTGGCCCTCAAGAGTAGAAATGCCCTCTTACTCTGAAAAGTATATATACTCTGACATGAAGTTTTGCTTTGGGGGCAAAGGTTCAAGTGCCAGATGACACTCTGTGTAACTGTTAAAGAGTCACTCCTCCCACTTTGAAACCCAAATGTTGATACTTCTCTCTCTGTAACTATGTATGTATGTAATGGTACAATGGTTGGATCTGTCTGTTGATCCATGGTATATGTATTGCTTATGGTCAGACAATTAGAAGCCTATCTGTTGATCTTTATTTCTCTGCTTGTATTTTCTCTGTTGGTGAATGTAATTAAAGTAGATTGTTGACCCCTCAAAAGTTGCTTTCCTTTTTAGTAAAGCATCTCTAAGAACCTATGCCAGCAGGTCATCCTGGATATGTGTCAGGGTGCTTGCTGCTACAAAAGGGGGAAAAAGGGAAAAAAAGCAAAAGTACATTCAAGGTATCATATTCTCGAAGACTGACACATAAGATAAGCAAGCTCTTCTTCACTAGCTCCAGAAATTAAATACATAGTGGAATGTAAGTTCTTAAGAGAAGGGAGGGTTTTATTCATTGTAGCTGTATCTTCAGCCCCTAACATAGTGCCTGACACATAACAAATTCTTGATAAATACTTGCTCCATTGATTAAGTAGTAAGTGGTAGTTTGGATAAGATTAGTCTTGTTCCCCAACCTTCCCAACATCGGTGGTGGCACCACAATCCTGCCAGTACCCTTGAGACCATTTTTGCCTTCTCTTTCCATCTGCTCTCTGTTTCTCATCTCTTTTCCCTTCTTCATGCCTGTAGGTGTAACCTTAGTTATCTGCTTCTCCCTTTTCTAAGTTACCCCACATGCAATAGCCAACATCTTCCTTTCATGTTATTTTGATATTTGATACTTTTTCTTGGCACTCGAAAGGGGGCTAAAGTGGCCTCTCTGCAGCCAGTTAAAACATTTTCTCTTTTTCTAGGCTAGTCATTATTTGAATACTACTTAGTATCCCCAGATCTTGGGACATCAGATTTGGTAGATTAGAGTTAAAATACTATTGCAACATCTGGCACAGTAGAAAAGACATTGACTCTTGGGTCACAGATCCCATTTCAAATTGCAGCTCTGCTTACTTGGGCAAGTCACCATAAGCATGTAGAGAATGTGGTCCCAATGTATGTTGGGCATTCCTTCAGGTAAAGACCAAATAGTAATGTTCTCTCTAGGTTGTGCTGGTAGACCTAGATTGCTTACATTTTCCAGATATATGACCCTGGGCAAGTCACTTAAACTCTTTCTGTCATCGGTAAAATGGAAATAATGGCACCTACCTCCCAGGGTTGTTAACCTAGTAGGTGCTTAATTACTGCTTTTTTGGTTTGTTTTCACACTTCATACAAGATTATACAAGTGAAAAATTCACTGGGTCTCAATTTCCTCAGTCTGCAAAATGAGATGTTCCTTCCAGCTTCAAAACCAGATAGAAACCTTTAGAGCAATATCTACAGAAAAAACAGCAAGTTTATTAGAACAGTAGAGAATGCTTGAAAAACAAGCTAAGAAGCTATTATACAGCTAAGGATATGCAGATTAATCATCCAGAAAATATTTAAAAATACAAGTGTTTTTATGATTTTGGCAGGGAATGAACCTGTGATTTCATTGATATAAGGAATTCCCAGTGAGGAAGCTCCTATCAATAGAGAACTGCAGATTCTCTGCAATTTATATTTTAGAGAGTTACGTATGGGCACTGAAAGGTTCATTGACTTGTCTTGGATCACACAATCAGAAGAGTCAGAAATGAGATTAGAACCCAAGTTTCGCTGGCTACAAGGCAGATTCACTATCCACTATAGAATTTTACCTCTCAGTCATTGATATGGAAGGCAAATATAGCAGCAAAGAGAAGAATGGTTTGAGGACTTGTGTTAAGGAGACTTGAACTGATTACATATTTTTATAAATGAAGGGGCAGCTAAGTGGTGCAGTGAGTAAAGAACCAGCCCTGGAGTCAGGAGGATCTGAATTCAAATCTGACCACAGGCACTTGATGCATACTAGCTGTATGACCTGTGCAAGTCACTTAACCTTGATTATCTCACCAAAAAAAATATTAATTCATCCCTTCCCTTGCAAAAGGTCCTTGGGGGACATTTCTGGATATTTCAAGAATTCACAGAATAATGAAAGCCCCAAGTATGTTGGTAAAATAAATTCTACATTCATGGGGAGTTCTACATTGATGGGAAGAGATATGAAATTCTCATTCTCTGATACAACATTGTCTGTGGTTTCCAATCAGTGGCATAAATTGAAATTTCAGCCTCCAAAGAATTCTGGTGCAAAGTCTTCTACTCTGTTCTCTTCCTTTTTGAAACACTCAACCCTTGTAGAAATAGTACATTTCAAAGCCTCCCTCTTCTCTTCATTATATCATTATGGGTCCCCTCTTTCATATTGTATGTCAAGCTTCACTAATACCATGAAGCTTTTCTAAGTAGATTCAACCAGTTTCAATCATTTTAACTTTTTTTTCCTTCCACTAAGCCCCCTTACAGACAGATATAACTGCAAGATCAGGTGTGCTGGCACACCTTAAGAAAGAATCCTCACTGGTCCTTCCTTGCTGGCCAAGAGCCAATAGTAATTCTCCCTGCATGCCTGATCTATTCTATGCATCCTTTTGAAGCCCCTCCGTCTTCCATCCTACTTCCCAATAGGTCGCCAGCTTTAGTTTGATATATGAAGGTTTCTTTCAGCTAAATACATCTTTATCATATCTCCTTCATTAGCTTGTCATTCTCTGAAAATACAATGTTCTACAGCCAGTGAGAACTCAGTAGGTGGTAATGGACTGATTCTAAAGCATTAAATTTGGAGGAATTTGACAAGTGAATGTGTCATCCTGTTGAGAAGAAAAACTCTGTACTCAGTCACCAAATTCCCTCCTGCTTGGTATGTTTGCTTTTACTGGCTGCTCTACATACTGTGCCACCTCTTAAACCAGGAAGCACATGGAGTTTCCTGTCCATTCAGCTTCTGAACAGGAAATGCTTGGCTTTGGAACAGGCAGGAATGCACTGAGTGGACAAGTAGTGGAAGAGACAAAGGAAGAAAGAACACTAAATCAATACCGGGGGTACATTAACATTTTTTTCCTGGTTTCACATTCAATATTTTTTAATTTGCTGTGATTTTACTAGGGTAGATATTCTTTTCATTGGTGAGGATCATGACCCATTCATACCTCTTACCTGTGTCCTCCTGAAATCCTCCATCTGAGGTTGTCTGACATGCTATTGACCTTCTTCTAGGTACTGTAATATCATAAGGCCACAAGTGGAAAACACAAATTCACCCTTCATTTGTCCCTTGCTTTCATTACATGACCAGCCCACCTCCTTTCCTATTCTAAGTCTCAATGAAGACATGACTGTGGCTGTTTTCCCATGTGGTGCTCAGATCTTCATTGATAATATTCAGCAATCCATATATGTGCATCTCAATCTCTCCATCACCTTTTGGACTACCTCAATCAATCAGAAAGCACTTATTAAGCTCTATACTCACACATATATAAGTGTATGTGTGTGTTAATATAAAATATGTATTATATACAATATATCCACACATGTGTGTATGTGTATTAAAATAAAATATATATTAATATATATTTTATACAATATACATACACATATATGTGTGTATATAGTATATAATTTAATATGTATGCTATATACAATACACACAAGCATATATGCCATAAACTCTACCAGGGACTGGAGGTACAAAAAAAGCACAGGGTAGCCCCTCAAGGAGCTTACAATCTAATGCAAGAGAAAACATGCAAATAAATATGTAAAAAGCAAGCTAGATACTGTATAAATAGGAAGAAATTAACAGAAGGAAAGTCCTAGAACTAAAAGGAATTGAGGAAGGCTTCCAATAAAAGAAGGGATTTTAGCTGAGACTTAAAGGAAACTAGAAAGGTTAGTAGGCAGAGCAGAAGAAGAAGAGAATTCTTGGCATAGGGAATGGTCAGAGAAAATCCCCTGAGCTTAGAGATGGAGCATTTTGTTCCTAGAATGACCAGGAGGCTAGTGTCACTTAATGGAAGAGTATGTGTCAGGGAGTAAGGTGTAAGAAGACTTGCAAGGTAAGAAGGGGACTAGGTTATGAAACGTTTTAAATGCCAAACTAATATTTTGTATTTAATCCTGGAGGCAATAGGAAGCTGCTGGAGTTTATTGGGTGGGAGGTAATGTGACTTGGTAATATGGCATTTTAGGATAATCACTTTGGTGACTGAATGGGAAATTGAATGAGGAGAGACTGGTGGCAGGCACACTCACCAGCAGCCTATTGCAATAGTGCAGACATGAGATGATGAGGATCTATAATTTTTATTCTTCAAAGATTGTGGTATAATTTATATACATATAGATGAAGAAGGAAATGGCAAACCGCTCCAGTATCTTAGTCAAGAAAACCCCAGATAGGGTCATGGAGAGTTGGGCATGACTGAAATGACTGAAAAACAATTCATTCAGAATTTCTAGAAGAATATTATAGTTTAAAATGTAGTTTAAGGGGGATGATTGGGGACATTGAAAGCACTGCACAGATTTCTAAATGCAATCCAATTTGCTATCTTCCTTTTGTTCAGTGTTGGGCCCAATCTAGTTCAATAATAATTCAACAAAAAATGGTAACAAGTATTGGAGCGACAAAGGTGAAGAAAAATGAAACATCCCCTTCTTTTCAAGAGCTTCTATTTACTGGGGGAATATAACATGTATACAGTAAGAACAATGCAAGGAAAACTGAGGAGGATGAGAACATAAATAGGCAATGGAAATTAGGAAAGATTTTACACAGGAGTCTTGTACATCTACAATGCCTGCCCAAAGTATTGGTACTGATGGACAAACCTTATAGGTTTTCTACCTAGCTGTATATCAATCTAGGTAATAGGCTTTTTTCTTCTACTTTTCTTCTTTTTTTGAGTTATTATGAGTCTCATTCAGGAAATTGTGAAATCTATACAAATGATAAAAATTCTAATGTTCAGGTTGAACAGAAACCACATCTCTTTCTCTTTCTCATTCCTTCTCACCTCACCCACCCCCATTGCATCCATAGCACATCAACAAGCCCTTTTCTTTTCTTGAAGTAGCATAATATGACACTTTCTGTCCATCTTATATATACAGAAACAGAAACCATGCCTCTAGTCTTCGAATATTAACAATATCAAGCAACAACCCAGTGATGTTCATGTAATTAGGGATTAGAGGCCAAATAATAAGAAATGCATGTGGTGGGGGTCGGAGAGGAAAACTGTCATTTCTTCTCAAAACTCTATTTAATCTACTTCCTAAAAATGAACCATTCCTTAATTTCCTAGACCTAAGTCAAAGCCTGAATGTGGAGAGAGCAACAGATATGTGGCACAAATTTAGACGACATAAAAACAAAAGATACCAATAAAGTTCAAAAATTAAAATTAAATTAAAATTTAAAATTTTTTTTTAAATAGCACTTTAAGGTTTGCAAAATGCTTAATATATATTATCTTATTTGATTCTGTGAGATAGTTGCTATCACTATCATTTTATAGATGAGAAAACTGAAACTAAGGGATATTATTAAATAACTTGCCCATGGTCTTCCAGCTTTATAAGTAGAAATTTGAACCCAGGTCTTTCTGATTCTAAATCTAACACTTTGGATGGTTGATGTACTGTCACATATTTGTTGCTGAGCTGAGATATGCTTGGAGTTCTGAGAGCTGCAGTTACCAGAGATATTTGCTAAGAGTTGAATCTGACTGAGAATTCTGAAACAAATTTGGCTCAGTTTTACATGTGACAAGATGTTGTATTCTGGAAATATACAAACAGCAGAAGTGTTGTGCAATTTTGAAATAAATGTAAATTATCTGATTATGGACAGTAGATTAGAGGGTTTTGGGGGGAGAGGGTGGTTGCTGTTTTTGTTATTGTCCACTGAACTTAAGCTGAAATGAGGCTGTTTGCAGAGCCAAAGTATAACCTCCCAAAATGAGAGAGGTGAAAAGACAGATTTCAGAAGGCGATCACACAAGTCTGAAGCTGTTAGTGATAAATACTAGAGCTACTGCTAACGAGCAAATCTACCGATCAGGAACAGCTTAGCAGTGGAAACATCTATTCAATTCAGCTTAGTAGGGTAAACATTTGTTCAAAACAGGAGTTACATTCATTAAGGACTTTCACAGAGAGTTCCTCAGACAGAGACTGCCAAAGTTTAGTGTTCCAAAGCTATGAGATGTCTTCAGCATTTTGGTTTTCCTCACTCGTATCTTCTTGGCAGGTTTCTGTAAGTGAGTGCTCATTCCTCCTCACAGTTTCAGAGTGTACTGGTAGGGGAATGTGGCCCAGGTTTATGTATTGGTTGGGATGTCCTCTATTATTAATGCATTTATTATGATCTATGACTAAATGTTATGTTGTTACATTTGATTTATTGTTGAGTAGATGGTTATGTTTAAGATGTAAGAATAAGTATTGTGACTATTTAATAATGTAAATAGAAAAATATTTAGCAGGAACTCAACAGCTGGAAGAATATTTTCCCCTTCAACAAGGTTTTGCCTAGGATTTATGAGATTTGAAGATAATTGAATGGTGGTAGAACTTCTCTGGGAGCTTAGACCTGCCAGTGTAACAGCAAATTAGAAGTGAGCCAAATTAAAGAATAAGAGAGTAAGTAGGTGCCCACATGCCCAGGTGAAAGATGAGAGGTGTTATGCTATTTTATATAGTGCACCCATTACAAATGCATTACCTTTCTTAGCAGCCATATGACACTTGACTCATTTTGACCTTTTATCCAACTCTGCCAATCAGATCCTTTTCATAACACTTGCTATTAAGGAAGGAATACCTTATGCCATAGCTCTCATTTCTTTGATAAATTACTATATAGGATTTTACCTTTAATCCTATTCAATTTGGGATTAGTTTCAATCTCCCTAGTTAGTCTTACCATTTTAAATTTGATGCATGACAACTTACATCTATATCTGTCATTTACAAATTTTATATTTAATTCCTTGTCTAAGATGTTGATTAAAATTTGTAAAGGTAGAAATCATTTGTGACCATATTTTCAGAAATTAGTTTTAAAGACTATGGTTCATACATCTCTTTCATTTTCACTTTTTGGAGTCTGCTTTCATAAAACCTAAGGATCATTTCTGGTTATTCTTAGCTTTTTAAAGCTATTTTAAACAGAATTTTGATTTCAACTTACTTGTTACACAATTGAAAACAACATGGTCACTTCTCATAAGGTTCTAATGACTTTTATATACTTAATTAGTTCTTCATCTTCATTGCAATAACCAGCAACAGTGAGTTAAATGATCTTTAAACAGTTCTTATTCAGTTTCTGATTCTCCATAAATAAGAAAATTTATCAGTTCAGAGAATCAATTATTCTGTCCAACAGATATGGCATGTGTATGCCTTATATGTAATATACATGTATTTACATGGGGTGTAGGGTATGTTCAGGGAGGACTAGTACCTTTGGTGTGATGGCTACTAAGCCTTTTTGGGGGCTCTTTCCACTTTTGGTGTCCACCTATTCCACCCAACTTTCCCCTGTGACTCCAAGAAGCTGCAGCATATACGGCAACCACATCTGGGTACACTGTTTCAGCAGATGGGTCAAACCAGGTTGAGGGTAACCAAGGTGCCTCAGACCCATTGGTGAGTTAGGTAGGTGTCTACCCCAAGCATGTGAAGTCTTCCTCTGTTGCAGTGGGCAGATGAGAACAATTTGTTCCAATGACCATGAAGGCAGATGAAACAGGTGATGTGGAGTACTTAGAGCCTGGCTAGACTCCAAAGATGCCAAGGTCATACACTGCATCCTGAGCCATAGCCAGTCATCTTGAGTGTCTTGCCACTGGACTATGATGACTCTGGAGGAGAGAGTGAGGCTGATGACTTCATGCAACTCTGCCTCACTTAAATCTAATTTGTGCATCAATCAAAAGACATCATCCATACCATTTCACTATTAGGCCTCAAAGTCCTGTGGTGACAGGTAAGTGAGGAAGAAGCAGGTGAAGATACACTGGAATCTGTAGTCACAACCTTGCACACAGGCGGCCCAGGCCATAGAGTCATTTCTCATTGAAAGCAGCAGTGGGAATCAATAGTCCCCTGGGTGTCTTTTTCAGGCTATTCACCTCCTGTTGTGAGGAAGGGGACTAGAAAAGATGCCCTAAATATTTTCTGCTTACCCAACCATGGCCTGATTACCACAGCAGGCAGGGAATCACACTATGTGGTCGAAACACACAAAAAAATGTACAAAATGTACAAAAACATGTGCAAAAAAAATGCACTCACCATTGGCACATGGAACATGCACACACTTGTAGACAACACAAAGTCCAGTAGACCTGAAAGATGTACTGCTCTTGTTGCAAGAGAACTAAATAGGTATAGCATCCAAATTGCAGCCCAGAGTGAAACAAAATTGGCAAATGAAGGTCAATTTACTGAAGCTGGAGTTGGACACATTTTTTCTGGAGTGGCTGCAGTGAAGGGGAGCACCATGAAGTTGGTGTGGGTTTTGCAATCAAAACTAATCTAATCAGCAAGCTGGTATGCCTGCCAAAAAGAGGTAATGACAGTTCTGTGACAATGTGATTGCCACTCGCAGGAAGACGCCATGCTACCATCATCAGTGCCTATGTTCCCACCATGACAAACCCTGATGAAATCAAAGAAAAATTTTGTGAAGACCTAGAGACCCTTATTGTCAATGTGCCAAAAGAGGACATTATCATTCTGGGTGACTTTAATGCTAGAGTAGACTCAGACTAACAGACTTGGCAGGGAGTCCTAGGGAGGAATGGATTTGGAAACAGCAAAAACAGTGGTCATTTGTTGCTGAAGACTTGTGCATCACATGACCTTCTCATCACCAACACTGTTTTCCATTTACTTAAATGCAATAAAACTTCATGGATGCACCCTTGCAGTAATCATTGGCATCTAATAGACTATGTGATTGTAAGGAGAAAAGAAAGATAAGGAGAGAGTGACAAAGGCAGTGTGTGCCTGGACTGATCATAGGCTTATACTTTCCAAGCTAAACATTCACATTCGTCAAAAGTGCCATGCCCAAGGCAATATCTCTACCAGAAGAGTTAATGTCAACAAATTAGAACTCTTCTCTGAGCATGAACAGTTTGGTGCTAACTTGGAGGGAAAGTTGAGCCAACACACAGTTGGCAACAGTGGAGCAGAAAAGGAGTAGGCAGCATTCAGAGATTTGCTGTACAGCACTGCATTTGCTCATCTGGGTCAGAACACTCAGAAACACCAAGGTTGGTTTGATGAAAATGATGGAGAAACTCAGAAGCTGATAAACAAAAACTGAGAACTCCACAGGGTATGCCAGCAGGATAGTTCATCTATCTCTAAGAAGGCAACATTTAATTCCATCAAAAACAAAGTACAAGCAAAGCTTAGAGAGATTCAGGATTCCTGGCTCAGTAAGAAGGCAGATGAAATTCAATTTTATGCTCATAGCAATAATACAAAGCCCTTTTAGGATTCCCTGAAAGCTATTTATAGATCAAAAACCTATGGTGCCTCACAATTATTCAGTGCTGATGGAGCCACATTGATGAGTGATAAGGACATGATCCTAGAGAGATGGACTGAACACTTCCATAGTGTTCTCCACAGACCATCATCAAGCAAGGCTGATGCCACTGACTATTTACTTCAGGTTGAAGTCAATCCTTCCTTAGTTGAACTTCCAACTGAAGAAGAAGTTTTGAGGGTCATTAGGCTCCTTTCATGTAGGAAAGCCCCTGGTGCTGATTCTATTCCAGCTGAGATTTCAAGGTAGGGGGACTATTGCTCATACAACAACCGACTGAAATTTTCCAGGTTATATGGCAAGAGGAAGTTATTCCCCTGGAGTTCAAGGATGCCTCCATTGTCCATCTCTATAAAGGTAAAGGGAATAGATTGTCCTGTGACAATCACAGCAGAGTCTCTCTATCTTAGTCATTGCTGGCAAAATTCTTTCTAGAGTCCTCCTTAATAGGCTGATCCTTCGCCTGGAAGATGGTCATATATTTGAGAGCCAATGTGGCTTCAGAAAGGGCCAAGGAGCAGTCAGTATAGTACTTGCTGACTGACAACTCCAGGAAAAGTGCCAGGAGCAGAACAGAGGTCTCTATACAATGTTTGCAGATCTGACTAAGGCCTTTGACACTTAGTTGTGAGGGTTTATGGAAAATGATATCAAAATTTGGCTGCCTGGAGAAGTTCATCAATTTTGTACATCAATTTCATAATGGCATGTTTGCCAGGGTTCTGAATAATGGACAAAGCTCTCATGCCCTCCCAGTCACCAATGGAGTGAAACATGGTTGTGTGCTTGCTCCTAGCATGATGTTTTCAGTCGTGTTGTCAAATACTTTCAATGAAGATGAACATGGCATCAAGGCCAACTACCATAGTGATGATGAGTTCTTCAATTTGAAAAGGCTACAAGCCAACACCAAAGTGGAGGGAGTGTTGGTGCATGATTTTCTGTTTGCAGATGATTGTGCACTCAGTGCAGCCTCTGTAGCTGAGATGCAATGAAGTATGGATCAATTCTCTGCTGACTGTGCTAATTTTGGCCTAATAACACCAAGAAAACATAGGTGCTCCATCAGCCACCTCCATACCATCCATATGTAGAACCATCAATTACAACAAATGGAGAAGTTTTAAATGCTGTGAATAAGTTCACTTACCTTGGTAGTGTACTTTCTAGGGATGTACATATTGACAATGGGGTTGATGCACTCATTGACAGATCTAGCGCAGTGTTTGGGAAGCTCCCAAGCAAAGTCTGGGAAAGAAGAGGTATTAGACTGACTACCAAACTGAAGGTCTACAGAGCTGCTGTGCTGAAGTCAATGTTGTATGCCTGTGAAACATGAATGGTCTACCAGTGCCTTGTCAGGAAAATGAATCTCTTCCACTTGAACTCTCTTAGGAAGATTCTGAGGATTACCTGGCAGGATAAGGTACCAGACACTGAAGTACTTGCTCAAACTGAATTGCCTAGCATTCAAACTATGCTTCAAAGAGCACAACTCCAATGGGTTGGCCACATTGTCCAAATGCAAAATATATGCTTGCCAAAAAGACTATTTTATGGAGAACTTGCATGGGGCAAGCGATGACATGGTGGTCAGAAGAAATGATACAAGGACATTCTCAAGGTCTCTCTCAAGAACTTTGGATTTGTCTGTGCAACATGGGAGAGATACTGTCACAGAACTGCTCAGCATGGTGTGTCCATATCAGAAATGGTGCTGTATTCTATGAGCAAAGAAGAATTGAGACAGCACAAAGTAAACATAGGATGCTCAAATTTGGGGTATCCACCCCAAATATTCACATGAACTACCTGTGTCCAACCTGTGGGAGAGCATTCCGAGCTCGTGTTGGTCTGATCAGCCACGGTCAGACACACTGAAACTTCACTTTATCATGGTGATGTCATTTTGGTCCTCTTGGAGAATGAAGGACAACAACCAACCAATATATATATATATATATATATATATATATATATATATATATATATATATATATATATATATATATACGTATATATATATATACATATATTCAAAGTGGTCTCTAGGGTACTGCATAAGCAACTAAAGAATAAAAAAAACTTTCTATATGAGGTGGTATCTGAGTTGTCCTATGAAGAAAACTAAGACTTCTAAGAGGCAGAGGTGAAAAGTGAGTTATTACTGCCAAGGGGCAACAGCTTATGAAGAGGCACAGAAAGAGAGATGGATTGGCATATATGAGGTGCAGCAATTGGACCAGTTGGGTCAGACCATGAAGTTCATGAAAGAGAATGATGTATAACCTTCTAAATGTAACTGCAACCAGATTCTGAGGAATTTTAATGGCCAAAGCAAAAAGTTTGCATTTTATCTTGGATTAATTAATCCTTATTGAGCAGAGATGTGATATAGTCTGACCTGGGCTTTAGGGATATCCTTTTGTTAGCTGTGTGGTTGATGGATTAGACTGGGAAGAGACTTGGAGCAGGGAAACCAATTAGGAGTCTTTGATCAGTCGGTGATGATGGCCTAAACTAGGATGTGGGCTTTGTGAGTGGAGCTAATAGAATGGATAATGAAAGATATTGTAGGGGAAGGATTGACAAGACTTGGAAGCTATTCGAATAGGAGCAGCTAAGAAGTAAGAGCCAATCAGAGAGAAGAAAACTGTGACTAGAAAGATGGGGGTGCTTTCAATGGAGGCAATATTTCAGGAGAGAAATTTGGAAGAGGGAGGGTTAGGAGAAAATATAATGACATGTTCTGGACATGTTGAATGGATATAGTCAGGTTATTATCCAATAGTAGTATCTGATGTTTTATCTAAAGTATACCCTATAGTATCTTCCCAATATACTTTGGGAAAACCTATATTTGGGGTACTTTTTAAGGCAAGGGAAGAAATGTTTCTAATCTGTTGCCACTGATGTGGTTCATCCTTCTACTTCCACAAAATCTCTTTCATCCTTTTCTCTCCACTCATACTGCCAATCAACATAAGTTCTAGTCAAAAATGGGCATAGAAAGTGGACTTGGACTATGGCAACTGTCTTCTAATTGATGTAATTACCCTTTTCTTTCTTCCATCCATATTCTAATTACTGCCAAATTAATATTACAAAAGGACAGGTGACTGTGTCACTTCCCTCCTTAAGAAGCTTCAATGGCACTATGATACCTTTAGGATAAAATACAGAATCTTCTGCCTGATATTTAAATTCCTTCATAATCTACTGCTAGCCTACCTTTCTAGGCCAGTTGTACTTTATACTCTTTAACACACTGTTATGTCCTAACTGACTTACTTGCTGTTCCCTGTTCCAACCTCTTACCCTTTTCATAGGATGTTGCCCTTGCTTTGAATTCACTCCTCCCTCACCTGTGATTTATCTTTGATTTCCTTCAAGGCTCAGCTCAAGGGTCATCTCACTAATTAGGAAACCTTTCCTAATTAATCTAGTTTTTACATTTTCTTTCTCTCCTTGCTTAAATTATTCGTATTAATTTTATTCTTGTTCTGCCTCTACTGGTCAGCTATGTCTATTTTGCTTAATTGAAAGGTAAGTTCCCTGACGGTAGATATTATTTCATTTTTGCCTTTGTGTCTTCTGTGTCAAGTACCATGCTTGGTCTATAGTAGATATATAGTAAATATTTGTTGAATTAAATTAAATTGACTGCATTTCCATTCCTAGAATCTCTGTTGCATACATCAGAATCATGGGAATTTATTTAATTTGTTGCATAAAATTAAATCTATTAAATCCCTGGACATAGATATACCTCTTGAAAGTAAAGAGGTAAGGGGCCACATTGGACTAAAACTAAAACTTAGATAATACTAGCATTGTCCTCTTTGTGGACTCAGAATAATACTATAATATAACTCCTAAGCCATTGACTTATAAAGTCAATTTGACCTCAGAACACATTCACTATGAAAACCTAAGGAATTTTCTCTGACCAGAGAAGATATTATATGATTGGGAAGCTAAGTAGTCAGAACATAGTTTATTATTAACTGTGGTAAACATGCTGGCATTGAAATGTGTCTGCTGTCAGTGATGCGTTCTTTATAAATAAAACTAACTGGAGAAGTGAGGTAATTATTCAGTACCTATGAATCAGTCCTCACTTTTCTTTCCTATATTACCCACAGAAAGTAGTAGAAGAAGGCAAGGGAGAGTGGGAGGAAGATAGCTTGACTTATCCCACACCTTTTTCAACTCTCTTCTCTTTAAGTTTGTCGTGACAATCAAATGAAAAGATGCACATGAAGTCTGATTAATGCTAACATGTTATATAGATGTGAGTTATTTTAGGCAAGTAATGGAATGGAATGGAAAGAGGACTCCAAATCAGAAGACCTAATTTCAAGGTTCAGTTTATTAGCTGTGGAATGCTGGGCAAGTTAAGTAACCTCTCTTTGCTTCAATAACAAGATAAGGAAAATTATACTCTCTACCTCATTGGGCTTTGTGAGACTCAAATAAGAAAATGTAAGGGGATGAGAACTTTTAGCAGAACAGAGTCCCCAATTGCTTCCTGTGAAATCTTGCCTCTTCCATTCTGTGATCCTTATCAAGGATGCCCTGGACAAATGCATAGAATTTTTTTATACAGATGCCATGTAGATGAGATAATCAGATTATAGGTTAAAATTATTGTTTTCTCCTCTATCCTTTTTGATAATAACCATCAGGTTTTTCCAGTCTTTTGGTATCCTCCATTCTTTCAGATATCTCAAGAACAAATTCTTCAATTCCCTCAAAATTGTGATTCCTTCAGTGCAGACCTCTTATGTGTATTTGCTCTAGTCCATCTGCTTTTCCTACTTTTCCTCTATTTCCACTTCTTCTAGTAGCATGTCTAGGACTGTGAAAGGAAAGTCCAAGTGGGGTGACTCCATTGTCCATGAAGGTGAAGATTTATTAAGGAGATCTCCTGCCCGCTTCCTCTTTTGCAATGTGTGTAATGGCAACCATGTATCTCTTTATTGTTCTGTAGATCATGCTCAACTTCAGTTTTGCGGATCCTGCAAATTCTATAGTATTTCACAACTTACATTCATGCAATATCATTGGAAGAATCCTATCAGAAATATAACTTTTTGTTTCAGACTAAAGTTTAGAGTTCCTAAAAGTACTTTTCAACTTTCTAAAGGCAATCCAGCCTACAGTTTTCACTTTTAATTGTGGATCCAGTTCACTATCCATTACAATATCTGTCCCCAGCGTAGATAAGCTCAATAGGTTGTCCAATCTATGGTAACATTATCTGGACTGGGGTCTTGCTATATGGATATTTAGGTCAAACTCTTGACAAATAGCACTTAGGAGACTGCAATCTTCTTGGGCTTGAGTCCATTAGTGCAATGGCATCCACAAAAAGGAACATCTGGAAGACTTCACCATCTATAGGGAAATTCTCTTCAACCTGGGAGAATGAACTTATCTCTTGTTACATGTCCTTTTTATGTCTTACTGATATGGAACAAAGTTATTTCTGTTCTTACATCTTTCAAGGTATCTTAGATAATTATACATGTATATATAAAATAACTTCTTCTAGGAGAACTCTTGAAGAAGTTTGTTCTACTGAGTCAAATTTTTTTTTGTAGTTAGCAAATTATAAATCAGTGGAATCTTGCATCATTTATACTTCTCAGCTGTGTGATCATAAAGATATAAACTATTCTAGAATATTACTTGTGTAAGCCTTCAAAATCCCAGGGTTCCTTAGGTATCACGATGAAACATTAAAGCAGGACTTTGTAGAGGGCTAATTTGAACTATTCAAAATTAAATACTTACTTACTATATGGAGAGGAATTTCTGGATTTAAAAATTTCACCAGTGTCCCATGATCTTTGGGGGGGAAAGATACTCAGAAGATTCTGGATGAGTTAAAAAAGTATTATTAAAGACACAGCTACTCTTGACCACAGTCACCTCCATCAAATTTTTTTATATGTTCTTTGAGCTGAAAACCTCTGGCATCTTGTACAATAATCTACCACATGAGACATCTGCAAAAACACACAAAAATACAGGAAATACAAATAGAAAAAGTCACCCAGGAGCACTAAAACCCAAGATCTTTTTGACATGAAAATGCTTTATTTGACTGTCTTCTTCCTCTACTAAAGTATAATGGGGGCAATCTAAACATCCTCTTAAAATGCTGAGGATTTCTCTGCTTTTATATACTACCTTCAGGTATCCTCAGAGTAGAAGGGATACTTTATTAGATATATTACCAGTAGCTCCTATATTGCTGTCGCACAGACCAACCTCCTTGGGATTATCATAATGAAGATATACAATTACAAACATAATATTTTAAAAGTTCTCTTCCTTGCGCACCTTATACATTTTTCTCTAGGTAGCTGTCTGACCTCTGATTCTTATTCTAAGTGATGGCTTCCAGCAAAAAAAAATTAATAATTTTGGCATGAAAGGGAGAATAGAGGATGGTACCTCAGTGGTTGAGTGAAGGTTTTTATGATAAGAATTGACTTTACTTGTAAGTAACTAGGAAGGAGCCAGATAAGAAGGAAAAAGTGAAAAGAAGTGAAAGATAGAAACTGATCAGTGGGAATGTCTCTAGGCTCAAATTAAGGATACAAAAAAAGGCTTAACCCTGGTGAAAAGTAAGAGCCACCTTTTCCTCTGAAATGAGAAAAAGAGGACAATATGGGTTAATATTCTAAGAATTTTAGTTGTTGGAGGTGAGATTGATGGAGTTCATGAAATATGTCTGGATCTCAGTAAACTGGAAGGTGAGGTCTTTTGCTATGGGAAGGGAAAGGAGAGGCAGGGTAATTGGACTTTAAGGCATTGTTGAGAAGAGAGAAAAAGGATGTTATTGAGAATCATGGTGCAACACAAAGATTTCCAAGTCAAAATCCAGCTGCAATTATATTGCATTAGTTGATGTGAATGTAATCAGCTATTTTTCAAGATTTTTCCTAGCAGTGCTCGCTTCTTAGCTGCAAAACCAGAAGTTCCTTAGGGTTGTAGCCAGAGCTGCAGATTAGGTGGATGAGAATTACAGAAGGTCAAGGGGTGAAGGGATTCATTGAAGCGGTTGACATGGGATCAGTTCTGGGCAAGGAGCTGCTGGCAGCAGCCCTAGTGGAGGGACTGGCCTTTTTATTCTCCACTTTGAGACTGCCTTTATCCAGTCTATAAAAGGAGAAAGCTCAGATCTAAGCTGATCTTGCTTTCTTTGGAGTTGATATTATGACTGAGTGTTGATTAGAGGAAACAGTCAGTCATGCATCTTAGAGGGGTTTGACTTGCTAAGCGTTGGTCCCTGCATTCTGATGTTGTGTTCTCCTATGCTGTATGCGTACCAGGGAAAGTCTCTTATACCAGGCTCTGAGCCAAGTTGCTGATGTCTTGGGTACAGGGGTGGGCCAAAGGATTGAATAATGATGACTCTGTCACAAGATCAGCGATGGATGGGTCTCTTAACAAAACACTGTGAGGCTTTCCCAAGTCTTGAGAAGGGCCTGTGTTACAGAATATGGTCTACTGGGCTTAAGTCACATACTTTGAGAGTAACTGCAGATTCTTCATGCCCTTCCCTTAAACAATAACACTAGGAGATAAATGGAGGGAATGTATAAATTAGGTGAAAAGCGTCTAGAAATGAATCTTGGTGAGGTGTGAAATCATTCTGTTTCTAGCCCCGGTGTATTCCATACTGTGAGTTCTTTCTTCCCCTTCTTGGATAAACTCCTTGAGAAAGCCATCTACAAGTCTGACCCCAGACACGAGCTGTGTGATCCTGGATAAGTCACTCAATCTCAGTTTCTTCAACTATAAAAGAAGGGTGATATAATAATAACACCTACCTTGAAGGGTTAATGGGAGGATCAAAGGAGATAATATAATATCTATTAAATCCCCTAGCACAATGCTTGGCACATTTGTTGTTCAGTCGTCTTAATTTGTATCTGATGCTTCATGACCCTATTTTGGTTTTTCTTGCCAAAGATTATGGATTATTTTGCTATTTCTTCTCCAGCTCATTTTACAGATGAGGAAACTGAGGCAAACAGGTTTAAGTGACTTGCACAAGGTCACACAGTTAGTAAGTGTCTGAGGCTGAACTTGAACTCAAGTTTTCCTGACTCTAGGCCCTGCACTCTATCCACTGTAATACCTAGCTACCCCACCCAGCACATAGTCAGCCCTATGTAAATGCTTATTCCCCTCTCCTTCCATCCCCTACCAATCATCTTTCATTTGTCAAATGTAATGACCTTTTCTCAACTCCCTTATCAACATTCTTATCAATGTCTAGGGCATGCAGTAGAATTCCATAGGATACAGTGAAGGAGAAAGGAGGTAGTGGAAAGGTGAAAAGGTAGAAGTTGGCCTGAGAAGGGCTGGGATGTGAGGCTAATTTGGATAGGATATAAAATAGGAAGAAGGAATTGGGTCATATAGCTTGCACCCACAATGATGAAAACAGATACTGGAACAAGTAGGTGGGGATATTTATTAGCATGCCATTAATTTATCTAAAAATTTAAAAAATCTTTACCTTATAATAACTCATTCACATAGTACTTTATGGGCATGAAACAATTTATGTACATTATCACACATGTATTATTTCACTCTGTAGGATCCTAAAGGAGATATAAATCCAATGTAAAATGCACCCTAGGATCATTTCCACCACTATAGGATAAGTCAACTTACTTACTAAACAACTTCATAGCAATATAACATACTAGTTTTCAAGAAAATAAAGGTAAATACATTCAACTGAAGCCTCTAAGTGAAAGCTCATATTTCTGGTAATTTTGCTGGCACAACAATAAAAATCTCAAACATTTTCTTCCATTCATATTTGAGTTTTATGAAATCATCCAGTGCATTAAGCACAACTTAATCTTCAAATCTTAAATAAAAGAGAAGGAAAAGTTTATCTAGTACCATTATCTACCTTACAAATTCCTATTCAGTATTCAGAATCCAACCAATCAAGATAAGTCTGCCCAGAATATTCCCTAAGAAAACTTTTCTCTTCCAAGGGACCAAGACAATGAAACAACGCAAGATTGCAATAGCAACTTAGATTTGTCTAGCATAGCTGAAAGCAGACTCCCATGTTGAAAAGGTCAAAAAAGAAAAAGTTTAATAGAATAGGGAAGTCTTGGAGTGAATTTTCCTTGTCAATTCCTGCACAAAAGATGGGGTTTCCTTTTATGTTCAAATTTAGACATTGTTCAGAAAATTCAAGCCAAAGGAGAGTGCTTGAAAATGTGCTGACATATTAGCTCTGACATGTTCAGTGTTTCTCTTGAACCAACTCATGCCCAGTATGATGGAAAGAAAGTATACTTGGTTTGGTGACAGAAGACCCAGGTTTAGATCCCAACTCCAACATGTGCTATATTTTACTAAAAAATTCTTTACTAAGTATTTACCTGTTTGTCCTTGGGGAAGCCATTTCTCTCTGACCTTCATTTTTCCTAAAGACTTCAGTAAAACACCAAAGGGGAGATGCAGCATGGCATAATGAATAGGGGAGACAACTTTAGAATCAGGAAAATCTAGGTTCAGACCATGATTCATTGACTATGTGATCATATGCAAGTTACTTAACTTTTGGAGACCTAGATAACTCTAAAACAGCAAGTTGCAGTACAAGGCTCAATCTGTGTGGTTAAAAGAGAGTTAATTCCCTGGGAATTTCCCCTTCCTACTTCAAATGAAGAGGATGGACAAGATAACCTTTAAGATCCCTTCCATTTCTACTCCTACAAATATGAGCCCTTTAGTAGAAAAAAATGAAGCAGGTTTCTTTTTCTTTTTTTTAATACATTCTATTCATTGATGTCAAGTCACTAGAAGCAATTTAAAAAATATATTCTTATTTTATTAAATATTTCTCAATTACATGTAAAACATTAACAATATTTTAAAAATATTTAGAGTTCCAAATTCTTTTCCTCCCTACCACTCTGTTCCCCCTCTTGAGAAAGCAAGCAATTTGATATTGATCATACATGGGAAGTCATGGAAAATGTATTTCCACATTAGCCAAAATTAGGCAAAAGAAAACAAAGCCAAAAAAAAGTAAAAATAAATATGATTTAATCAGCATTCAGAGATCACCAGTTGGAGGTAAATAGCATTTTTCGTCATTGGTCCTTCAAAATTGTCTTGAATCATTGCATTGCTGAGAATAGCTAAATCATTCATAGTTCATAATGATGCAATATTGCTGTTAACTGTGTACAATGTTCTTCCTAGATTTTTCTGAGAGCACCCTGCTTGTCCTTTCTTAAAGCACAAGTATATTCCATCCCAATCACATACAACATGTTCAGTCATTCTGCAATTGATGGGCAGCTCCTTGATTTCTAATTTTTTGCCATCAAAAAAGAGCTACTGTAAATATTTGTGTACACATAGGATCTTTACCCTTTTCTTTGATGTCTTTGGTTTGGGCCAAATGGTTTGCACAGTCTTAGAGCTCTTTGAGTATATTTTGAAATTGTTCTTTTTTACACATTTCCTCCAGCATTTATTACTGTCCTTTTCTATCATGTTAGCCAATCTTAAAGGTGTGAGGTAGTACCTCAGAGTTGTTTTAATTTGCATTTCTCTAATCAGTAGCGATTTAGAGGATTTCTTCATGTGACTTTTGATAGTTTTGATTTCTTCTTCTGAAAAATAGCTGTTTATATCCTTCGACCATTATCAACTAGGGAATGACTCTTATTTTTGTAGTTCACTATATATTTGAGAAATGAGACCTTTATCATAGAAACTTGGTGTAATTCCTCACCCCTACCCCTAGTTTCTTGTTCACTTTTTAATTTTGGCTGCATTTGTTTGATTTGGACAAAAGCATTTTAATTTCACATAAGCATAATTATCTCTTTTATTTTTCATAATTCTCTCTATTTCTTATTTTGTCATAAACTTTACCCTTATACGTAGATCTGATAGATAGATTTTCCCATGCTCCCCTAATTTACTTATGGTATCACCCTTTAAGGTTAGATCATTCTCTTTAAAGTAATTCTATGATTTGTTCTTTGACCCATTCATTTTTAGGATTAGATTATTTAGTTTCCAGTGAATTTTTTATCTGTACTTCCATGGTCCTTTATTAAATGTAATTTTTATTGCATTATAGTCTGAAAAGAGTGGCTTTAATATATCTGCTTTTCTGCATTTGGTTCTGAGGGTTTTATGCCCTAATACATGGTCAAGTTTTGTGAAGGTGCTATATACAGCCAAAAAAAAAGGTAGATTCATTTCTATTCATAGTTTTCTCCAGAGGTCTATCATATCTAACTTTTCTAAGATTCTATTCACCTCCTTGGCCTTTTTCTTATTTATTTTATGGTTAGATTTTTCTAGCTCTGAGAGGAGAAAATTGAGGTCTCCTACTAGTACAGTTTTACAGTTTATTTCCTCCTGTTACTCATTTAACTTTTCCTTTAAGAATTTGAATGCAACGCCATTCGTGCATATATGTTTAGTCTTTTTACTTCCTTATCTATGATTCTTTTAAACAATATTTCTCTGCTTATATCTTTTAATTGTCTGTTTTTGTTTTTGCTTTGTCTAAAATAATGATGCTCCTGCCCCGTATTTTTTTTTTAATTTCAGCAGAAGCATGATAGATTCTGCTCCAACCCCTTGTTTTTTCTTTCTGTGTGGGTGTTTTTCTTTGTTTCAAGTGTAATTCTTGTAAGCAGTATTTGGTTTGATTCTGATTTCTAATCCATTCTGCTATCCTCTTTCATTTTATGAGTTTATCTCATTCACATTCACAGTTATGAATACTAACTGTGCATTTCCTTCCATCTTATTTTCTTCTGTATATTCTCTCTCTCTCTCTCTCTCTCTCTCTCTCTCTCCCTCTGTCTCTCTCTGTCTCTGTCTCTTTCTCTGTCTCTCTCTGTCTCTCTCTCCCCTATTTGTTCCTTCCCTAAAGTCTGTTTTGCTTCTGGCTACTACCTTCTTTTATCTGCCCTCCCTTTTACCATCTCCTGCTTTACATTGCCCGTTTCCTTCCTCCTACCCTGTTGAGTGAGATAGATTTCTATTGCCAACTGAGTATATATATTTCGCTCTTAGCACCAATTTAGATGTCAGTGAAATATAAGTATTACCCCCCCACCACCATTTTCCTTTCCAATGTAAAAACTCTTCCTTGCATACCTCTTCTAAGTGAGATAATTTTCCCCATTCTCTTCTCCCTTCATTCAAGAGTCCTTCATTCTTGTCTATCCATTCTTTTTACATTGCCCCAATATAAGCATGTCATTCTCATACCCTCTTTCCTTGTAGAATCCTTCTAACTGCCCTATTAATAATAAAATTCTTAGAAGTTAAATGTATGATCTCATATAGAAGGATAATAGCTTACATTTATTGAATCCTCTTTGATATCTCTTTCATGCTTACCTTTTTATTTCTCCCCTGAGTCTGTTATTTGAAGGTTAAATTTTCTATTCAGCTTTGATCTTTTCATCAGAAATGTTTGAAAGTCCTCCATTTCATTAAATTTCCCCTTGAAGAATTATACTCAGTTTTACGGGGTGGGTTGTTCTTGATTGTAATCCCAGCTTTTTGCTTTCTAAAATATTATATTCTATGTCCTCCATTACTTTAATGTGGAAGTTGCAAAATCTTGTGTGATATTGACTCTATCTCTATGATATTTGAAATATTTCTTTCTGGTGGCTTGCAATATTTACTCCTTAACCTGGGAACTCTGGGATTTGGTTACAATATCCATAAGAGTTTTCATTTTGGAATCTCAGATGGCAAATGGTGGATTCTTTCAATTTTTAATAGACCCTCTTGTTCTAGGATATTGGGGCAGTTTTCCTTGATAATTTCTTGAAATATGGTGTCTAAGGTTTTTCTTTGATCATGGCTTTCAGGTAGTCCAATGATTCTTTTATTATCTCTCCTCACTCAATCTATTTTCCAGGTCAGCTGTCTTTCCAATGACTTATTTCACATTTTCTTCTATGTTTTCATTCTTTTGACTTTGTTTCTTAATGTCTCATGAAATCATTAACTTTCACATTCCTGATTCTAATTTTTAAGGAATTATTTTCATCAGGGAGTTTTTCTTCATTCACCCAAATATGCTTTTTAAGGAGTTATATTCATCCATGAAATCAATAAAAGGTTTGTACCTCTTTTTCCATTTGACAACTCTGTGTGTGTCTTTCACCAAACAATTCATGGTTTTGGTTTGTTTTTTTTTATAATTTCCTTCCTTTACTCTCATTTCTATACCTAATTTTTCCTCTACCACTATGATTTCATTTTGGAAATTTTTTTTAGCTCTTCCAACACCTCCTGTCAGGCTTATATCCAATTCATATTTTTTGAAGTATTTCTTATAGTTTTTTTGACTTCATTGTCTCTTCTTAGTTTGTATCTTGATCATCTTTTTCACCAGAGAAACTTTTTGTGGTTGGGTCCTTTTTTTTGTTGTTGCTTGCTCATTTTCCATTCTACTTCTTGATTTTGAACTTTATATTAAAATTGGACTCTGTTTCTGGAATAGGGGAGGTGGCATAGAAGGGCACTGCCTCAAGTTTTAGGCTTTTTTCATGGTTGTTTTGTTGTTTTCAGTGCTTTTAGGGTGGTATGATCTGAGGAGAGGTGTGGTCACTGTTTTTCTGGAATCTGGTTCTTACCCAGGAATGGTCCCTGATTTCTTGGGACCAGAAATGATGCTGTTCCTCAAGGTCTCTGATCCTTTGTCACCAAAAGTGATACTGCCCCCCTCAAGGCTTCTGTTACTTTCTTATCAAAAGTGTTTCTCTCTGCCCTTGAACTATGATCCAGAAGTGCATGTCTTGACCTCCATTCAGTACTAGCACAGTTGTATCCTGTAATCCCTTTTTGACTACTTGCTAGGCACACTTACTGTCTCTGGTTTGAGAACTCCTGAAGTTGATGCTTCTTCTGTCCCATCTAGTCCCATCACTGGTGTTTGATTGATGTGGGTTCTGGGTGAGCCTCCACCCTTGTGACACATATCCCTCTTTCCAACCTCTTAAGATATCTTAGACTGAAAGAATGTCTCACTCTGGCCTTGTTTTGGCTCTGCCACTCTATAATTTGATTTGAGGTATTACTTTAAAGTTGTTTGGATGGGAATGTTGGGAGAATCCAGCTAAGTGTTTTTTGTACTCTTCCATCTTGGTTCTACTTAGAAGCAATTCTCATTTAAAAATCTAGTACTTTTGATAAAAGCAGGCTTTGTTTCTCTAGCAGACAAATAATTTGGGTGATAAAAGAGTGCCACTAATTATAGCTGAATAAATATTTGAACTGCAAAAGAGTAAAAAAATAGTCTCCAAAAAATTGCCATAAAAGGGGCTAGGATAATATAAAATTATCCAACAATAACAGTTCATATCTCTGTCCTATTTTCAGGCTCCCATAATACTTGCTTGAAACAATTAGGTGAGGGGAAAAGGCAGGCATCATCATTTCCATTTTACGTAAAAAGCATCTAAAGTTTGGAAGAATCAAGTAACATACCCAGGGTCAAACAGCTTATGACTCTACATTGTGTACCTCTTGACTCCAGATCCAGTGCTCTCTCAACAGAATCAGAGGATATCAGATTTTTAAGGAACCTGAAAATCCATCTTGTACATTCGGTATCTGAACAGATTACCTCTATGAAAACACTGGCAAATAGTCTTTGACTGGAGATGTCTTCTGAAGGAATACCCAGTGCCTCTCAAGACTATTCATTATTAGACTGCTCTAATGGTGAAGAAAGTTTTTTCCCGACATCATCCCTAAATCTTCCTCTCTCTAGTTTTTACTCAGACTTAGGAGGTTTGTACTATAGGGCCAAGCTGAACAAGTCTATTCCCTCATCAGTAAAACAGCTCTTCAAATTTTGAAGATAGCCTTTATGTCCCTGAGCCTTCTCCTCCCCAGTTTAAAGATCCCTAATTCCAGTGACTCATTGTTGAATTTGCATGGTCTCTAGTCCTCTTTCCATCTTGGTCATGTTTCCCTACATGCACTCTAGTTTCTCAGTGTCCTTCAAATTATTAAAAAACAATTATTCAACACCTATCTCATGCCACACATTATGCTAGACCCATGGGTGAAGAGTCAAAGAAAGTTCCTTGAGACACCACTTAATTCCAACCTCCAAACTTACATCAACTGACATCACTGTCAACTATCTTGGAGATCTAGGCATTAAAACAGGGTACAATCGACCTAGGAGACTCAGTAGATAGAATTCCAGGCCTAGAGTCAGGAAGACTTACCTCCCTGAGTTCAAATCTGGCCTTAGACAACTTATTATTAGCTATGTGACCCTTGAAAAGTCACTTAACTCTGCCTCAGTTTCCTCATCTGTAAAATGAACCGGAGAAAGAAATGGCAAACCACTCTAGTATCTTTGCAAAGAAAACCCCAAATGAAGTCACAAAAAGTTGGACATGACTGAACAAGACAAGAGAGTAAATATTATTTATTTAGGAGGCACCTAAGTGACTTAGTGGATAAAATGCTGGGCCTGGAGTCAGGAAGGCCTGAGTTCAAACCCAGCCTCAGACACTAGCTGTGTGACCTAGGCCAAGTCATTCAATCTTTGTTTGCTTTAATCCCTTAGAAAGAAAAATGACAAGCCATTCCAGTATCTTTACCAAGAAAACTACATAGACAGTATGGACCATGGGGTCATGAAGAGTCATACGTGACTCAGCTGAACAACAAAACAGTATCATAGGGTCATAATTCTGTCATCTTTGACTTAGATCTAAAAATATTATCCCCTAAGACATCCTTTTAGTATCTCCACTATTTGGAGAGTTGCTATGGCATTCAATCACCCAAACAAAAACCTTTTATTAAGCACCTCTCAGGAATCAAACCCTGACCAGACACAAGATCATAGAGATATTTGATTTAAAGCTTGAAGGGACATTCTCATTTTCAGATGAGAAATCTAAGGGCCATAGAGTAAAACACTATCATTTAACCTCACTAAAATAGAAGAGTCAAGATCTGAACCCAAGTCTTCTAAGTCTAAATCTAGAGCTGTTCATGTTGCAAATGTTTTAGAGACATTTGTTTGGTGGCTTCAGGTGCCACCTGTGACACACTGATGTAAAGCTTGTTCATGCTTCAGTTCAATTTAAAGATGGTTTGAAGTGACTACATGAGGAAGATTTGTGGTTAGCAAGACTAGAGAGATACTTATTGCAGAATATACAAGATCAAGTCCACCCACTAGTCTTGAAAGGGCAGCCCTGAACAGCAGAGCCAATCCCAGATCTTACCCTGCACTTGGTGGTACTGTTTGAGATGGCATCAAACATACACAGCAATAATAAGATGCCTCCCAGCCTGAGCTGACTCATGCCCCTTTGTTACTGACCCTTTGTATGGTCCTTTGAGCAAGAAGTGTCTAGGGTAGTATTGCCTAAACCACTTGCTGCATTAGAGATTGGTCTATCTCAAAGAAGCCCTATCCTAACCTCAGTCCTTTTGTGCTGACTCTGGATTCCTTTTCCCAGCATTTCTCATGAGCTATAGGCCAATGAAGAGAGGTGGATTCTTTTTCTCTCCCTGTGTTCTAGGAATTGGATATGTTCACAAATAAATTTTGACATTGATGATTCACAGGATGTGGACTGTAACTGAGAAAGGGAAGCAACATATAGCACACCATTCATCATCCTGAAAAGAGGTTCACTGTCCACTTCATGACCTTGTAGAGATGCCAATAAATCTGTCCCTAGCCTAAGTATATGATTTACCTATCCTGACACAATTCTGTGAGGTGTCTCTAAGGGGAAACAATAAAACACGAACTGAGTGAACAGTCCATGTCTGTCTTATCTCAGAAGAGGACAAAGTTAGAAGGTAGGCAAGATTGATCCCTGGGAAACACAAGCCTAAGCATAAAGGCAGAGTACATAAGTCATATATGTCTACCACAAAGGAGATAAATGGTTTCAGTAGAGGATTTGGATCTTCCAAGACAACGCTGAAGTAAAAAATACACCAACTGCCCTAGAGAACTCAATGACAAGTTCAATAAATATAAGCATGTGGGTCAGTTACTGGTATAATAGAGTCAAGAAGACTAGAGTTCAAATCATGCCTTTCACATTTACTAGTCACATGACCATGAGTAGGTCACTTAAACTTTCTGAGCTTCGGTGTCCTCATATGTAAAACTGGAATAATATATTTTAATTATATATATTTTAATATATATTTTTTATATTTTATATTTTATATAATATATTTTAATATATTATTATGTTACTTTTAGACCACCTCCTTCCTTGTCACTTCCAGTTGTTGCCCCTCACAGCACAGAAATCCGCCTAGTCTCCACCCTGAAATCAGTGTAACAATGGTCATTTTAGACATGCCAGGAAAAAGAAATCAATAGCTAGACCCCAATGTTTGAAGAATTAATGATCCCTGCTCTGAATGGTATGTACCAAAGACGTGTCGCTCATGGGGCAGAGTGCTTTGGGAAACCAGTAGATGATGACTTCAGATGACAACTAAAAACAAATCAAACAATACATTGCATCTACCTTGTTTCCACAGCCACAGCAAAGCCTTTCACTACTTACGTCCTAAGTGACATTTTCAAATGTAGGTCACAGAACCAGTGACGAAATTCACTGAGCTTTGTGTGGAATGAGGAAGGGAGAAGAAGGGAGGGAGTAAGAACAAAAGGAAACATGCTGTAGAAGTCTAGAATACCATTATACTTCTTCACACCACACTGGGCAACTTAATTAATGTATAATTATTACAGGAAAATAATGTGAAATGAACTTTATGTTTCACGTGTCAGTTCTCAATAGTACTGTGGTCCTGTACTAGAGTTAATGATCAGCAGTGGCTTGTAATAAGTCCTTGTAGACACTGGGCAAGTAATTATCCTTAATCATTAAATAGCTTGTCCTAGTTAATACATTAGAATCAACATGTCACAGGATTGTGTTCATCCTTCGTTGCCAAAGAAGACAACTAACTGCTCTCTGAATCATAGCACCATGTAATAGATACTTAACAGTCCAAAGTCATGAAAGTCAAGAGGAAGGAATTTGGAGTTCTGCAAAATTAATTTTCCATCACCTTAACTTACAAACAGAGCATGTGTTTCAGTGGTTAGAGAGCCATCCTTAAAACCAAAAAGACCCAGGTTCAACTAATACTTCCACACAAAATGTATAACCCTGATAGTTGTTTAACTAATTCTCAGTGGCCAAGTCAATATATTGAGAGAAGAGTTAACTTGCATCTGTAAAGGAAGTGAAGGATTCTCTACACCAATGAAATCACAGGCCCAGTCATTCTTCCTATCCTTAAAACTCCCATATTTATTTTCAAACAAGTTTTCTCTGCTATGAAACATTCTGGTCCAAACTAGTATAGAGTTAAATATCCTTCAGGCTACTTATCACTTAGACCAAGAATCAAGACTCATGAAACCCTTTAGAGTTCCTTTGGGGAAGTCAAGGTGACCTTTCAAAAAAAAGTGCCTTCCAGTGTCGCACATAATCTTTCAGCAAGACAAACAAAGAGTCCATTCAAGATTATTTGTATAAAACCTGGTTTGCAGCTGGCGAGATAAAGGAAAGCCAGTTTGTGTCAGTCTATAACATTTAGCAACATTATTAAGCTTTCAGATCTGCTATCCTCTTGTTCCTGCCCTTTATCAGCATATGAAAGGAAAACAGAACGAACAGAATTGATCTTCAACAAAATGAAGGGGGAAAGCACACTACCTTTCACTTATCAGAGCTATCAATGAGGCTGCCAAGTGCTATGCTTGAAAACCCTGACAATTATTTGCAGGGGAAAGGGCAGAGAGAAATAACTCAGGATCCAACCTACCTTTCCAGCTTCCTAAAAGTAGCTTAACTCCTTCTCTCCTATTATCAAATGTTTGTGCCAGGAGTTGAAATATTTTACTAAGGGCAGTAGCTTGTATTTTTCTGTGACTATCTTCTACAATCCCAAAAATTCAAGAAGAGGGGAGGGAGCATAAAAGGGTTTATTATCTGCCTTCTCTAGTACCAATCTGATGCAGCATTGGGCAGCTAGGTGGCACAGTGGTTAGAGTGCCAGACCTGGAGTCAGGAAGACTCATCTTCCCGATTTCAAACCCAGCCTCAGACACTTGCTAGCTGTGAGGTCTGCCATTTCCTTCTCCAATTCATTTTACAGATGAGGAAACTGAGGCAGACAGGGTTAAGTGATTTGTCCAAGGTCACAGAGCTAGTAAGTGTCTAAGGTCAGATTTGAACTAGGCAGCTAAGGGGCACTTTGGAGTCAGGAAGACTGATCTTCCTGAGTTTAAATTTTGCCTCAGATATTTACTAGATGTGTGACCCTAAGCACGTCACTTAACCTTGTCTGCCTCGACTACCCCATCTGTACAATGAGCTGGAAAAGGAAATGGCAGACCACTCCAGTATCTTTGCAAAAGAAAACCCCGAGTGAGACAACAAAGAGTCAGACACAACTGAAAAATGAATAACAAAAGATGAGAATTCCTGACTCCAAGTCTAGCACTAGTCAATTTCCGGTTATTTATGACTCAACCATTGAAAGTCTGCTATTTGGCAGCATCTCTAGAACTAATGACACAGCATGTCTCTTGGTGAAAGAAGAGGCAACTTCTGGCTTCTGGGGGCCCTCTTAGATAGAGCCTAAGGAAATGGGTGAGTGACATGGCCAGAACTGCACTCTCAGAAAATCACTTTGGCAACTAAATAGAGGATAGATTGGGGCAGGAAGATATTTGCTGCAGTGACCTATACCTAATTAATGGAGAAGCTTTAGGAACATTGCAATATTATATAGAATAGTATTTCCCAACCCAAACTGTAATACCAAATGAACCCTCCCCAAAAAGTCTAATTTCTTTACCACCCACCATTATTTTCCCTACAGTCTCTGCATAGCACTTTCTAGAAATGAGGAAAATGAGAGCACAGATAAAGAAGGGAGCAAGACTTGGAAGGAAGAAGTAGGACACAAAGAATTGGAGGGAGAGGAGTGGGGGAAAGTGAGGAAAGCATTTTAAAAATTTAAAGAAGTAAAAATCTGTGATATAAAAAGTTTAGCTGACTGCCTAGGGAACACTGTAATAAAATAGCTCCCTGAATTCAAAATCTGTAATTTTATTTCCTAACTCAGAGTCCATCATAATTGACATTTATATAACACATTAGGGTTTGCAAATGGTTTGGGGAGGAGTGGAGGAGATGGGGTGGGGAAACATAGGTAAAAGGGTTTCAATTGATGATTTCATCTATTTAAGGAATTTTCAGTAGGGAAACGCCTTCAGTGGCTGCAAATGCCTAGGGCATTGAGAGGTTAAGGGATTTGTCTAAGGTTATTTGTCAAGCAAGTGTCAAACGCAGTGATTTTCCATTGTCTGCTACAACTATGCCATGTTCCCTCTCTCAAAGAGCTGGGAAAAGTTAAAGGCTTTAGCCATTACATTTGAACTTCACAACAACCCTGGTAGGTATGCACTACAAAGACTATCATTCTCACATAATAATAAGGAAATTGAATATTTTATAGGTTAAATGACTTGCCACACAGTTAATAACTGTTAAAAGGTGGGATTTGAACCCAGAGCAGGGCTGATTCTGAGTATTTTACTTTTTTTTATAGACTCCTATAACTTCCCAGAAGTTTTATCTCCTACCAGAGGAAGCAAAATATCAAGGAAAATTTGATGAGACATACTTAAGATCCTTATATTTGGAGCTGGAAGGAAGAGGATCTTAGGTATCATTTAATCCAGGGGTTGGCAGACTGAGACCTGAGGTCCATTAGGCTAATTCATTGCCTCTTTTTGTAAACCTAGTGAGCTAAGAATGTTTTGTACATTTTAAAATACAATAAAATTCTATTTAAAATGTAAAAAAAAATGCTTCTGGATTTGGCCCTTGGACTATAGTTTGCTGCCCCCTGACTTAGTCCATCCCCTTCACTTCACAGACAAGGAAACTGAAGCCCAGAAAGGTGAAGTGACTTTCCCATGGTCACACAGGATTTTAGAAGGATTTGAATCCCTAGTGTTCTAACTCAAAGCTAAGGAAGCTTTCTACTGAAACATTCAGCCTCATTTATTTTCTTAGAAATGATAACCTAATTCTTAAATATTCTCTTTTTACCTTCTTAATCAGTAGAAGATTACCAACTGTAGCCCTGGAATAAAACTGTGTGCCAAACCATGTCAAGCCAACATCTACAAAGGAGTTCAGCAATGGGATACAATTTGCCCCAGAGGATTCAGGACCACTAAGGAGATACTAACTAGCCTTCTGATTAGCAAACAGAATCAATATTATGCTCATTACCCAGATTACCCTTATTAATAATAGCTCAAGAGCTCATCTCTTGACAGTATGCTTTATAAAGCATGTTGCACAACTCCTGTGAAAAGCATGAGATCATTTTCATTCTCGTTGCAACCCTGCAAGGCAGGTAAAACAGGCATCATTAGACCCAACATGGATGAATCAACTAAGAGATAAAAAGGCTGATTGCATTCTCCACTGTCACACATCTAGTTCATAATGGTAAAGACAAGTCTAGACCCTAGGTCTTTCAAGAGTAAATTAATTCCTATTTCTTTCCTTTTTTTTCCTGATTAAACAATTTTCCAAACAATATTTAGGACAAGAAAAACTACTGTAACTTCAGAGGAGAATCTAAGCTGCTGGGTTAAAAGGGGAATGTAACAAAAAATAAATTGGATGTATCATGAATGTTTGCTGGAAAGGTTGCCTTGATTTAGAAATCAAAGCAGTATTAGACTCTTTTCCAACAACATTGCTTCAAAATGGATAAAAATGCATAAGCAAAAGAGAAAGAATCCAATCATAGAAAACTACTATAGGAATAGAGAAGAGTAGGGCTCATTTTCAGAGAAGAATATTGAAGTAAGGAAACCCCCAAAGAGTAACGTCAAATGGTCACCTGCCCAAAAAGAATTTATAGAAGATTTTTAAAAATCGAATGACAGAGATGGAGGAAAAACTAAAAAAAAAAATAATCCAAGAAAAACAATAAGATTATGAAAGGAAAGTCAACCAGTTTGAAAGGGAGATCCAGAATCTTAAGGAAGAAAATGACAACTTGAAAATTAGAATTGGGCAAGGTGAAGTCAGCAAAATTATAAGAGATCAAAAAATAATTAAACAAAATATGAATAATGAAAAAGTAGAAGAGAAAGTGAAACATCTTATAAGAAAAATAACATCTGGAGAATAGATCAAGAAGAGAAAACATAGAAGTAATTGGACTAGTTGAAAGCTAGGATCAGAAAAAAAATCTTGATACAATAATACAAGAATCAATTTTAAAAAATTGTCCTGAAGCATTAGAGCAAGAAGGGGAAAAGTATAAATAGAAAAAAATCCATTGATCACCACTTAAAAGAGATTTTATGAGGAAAACTCATGGAAATATTATAGTCAAATTCCAAAACCTCCGGCTCTAGGATAAAATAAGGGTTAACATGATTGAGCAGCAAGAATAAAACAATTTAAAAATGAGAGTGCCACAATAAGAATCACACAAGACTTAGTAACTGAGACATAAAAGGACCAGTGGTCTTGGAACACTATATATTGAAGAACAAAAGAACTGGGACTCCAGCTGAAAATATCATGCCCAGCTAAGTTAAGCATAATCCTGAAAGGAAAAAAAAAATGGACATTTGATCAGCGGTCAGACTTTCAAGACTTTGTTTTGAAAAAAAGAGCAACCTGAACTTAATAGAAGATTTGACACACAAGAGCCAAGCAAAACATAAAGGTATATACCAAAGATTGATTACAAGGGATTCAGCAAGGACAGACCATTTACTTTTTATATATGTAAAACAGAAAATGTATGTCTAAGATTCTTATTAATAAGAAAGATTGGAGTAAATATGAGTATGACATGAATTTAAAAAGTAAAACCATTTAGAAACAGCTAAAAAGAGTAATTATTTTATACAAAGAGGTCCAAGAGAATGAACTGATTCAGAGGAGTTAGATGGGGAAGGAGGGTTAGCAGTTCTAGTACTCTACTTTCATCAGAAATGGGTTTAAGAGGGAACAATACATATATCTATTTGGAAGAGTGTGAAAGTCTAGAAGAAATAAAATGTTAATGGGAGGGGGAGATGACAAGGGAAGGATCTTTAGAGGGGAGGGTGAGGGAATGGGTAAAAGGAGGCTATAAAAGAGTGTTTAGATTTATGAGAATAGGAGGATAGGAGAAGGATCCTTGGAGGGATAGGCAAGTAATAGGAGGACAAAGTAGTGGGTAGAAGTAAAATAAAAGAGGGAAGAGGGATAAGAAATGAGATGTGCACAAACATAAAAACAGTGATCAGAAGTAGAATTTGTTTGGTAAAGTATATGTCTATATATGTATATGTGTATGTATATATCTATAACTATAGAGAAGTATGTCTGCACTTAATTGTAGCCTTCTGGGGGAAAGGAGGAGGTGAAAAAAGAACAAAGTAAAAAAATACACAGCAGAGAGCAAAAGAAAACTTAGAAAGAAGCAAAAGAAAGATGGACAGCTCTCAATATAATGTGTAGTATTTATCATACAGGTTTTCTTAAGGTGAAAATTTATTGTTACATATTTTGAATCACCTCTTATGTTCTGCTATGTACATGACATGCTTAAAAAAACTTAAAAGAAAATTTTTTAAGGTATTATTGTATTTTTCCCAGTTACCTGTCAAGAAAATTTTTAACATTCATTTTTACAAAATTTTGAGTCCAGATTTTCCTCCTTCCCTCCGTCACCTCCCCTTTTCTGGAAATAGCAGGCAGTTTGATATAATTTATACATGTACTATCATGTAAAAAGTGTATGTGTAATAATAACAGTTGTGAAAGAAGAAACATAAAAAACCATGAGAAAGAATAAAGTAAGTGAAAAATACATGCTTTAATCTGCATTCACAGCCCATCTTTGTCTGGATAGCATTTTCCTTCTTGAGGACTTTGTATTTATCTCGGATCATTGTGTTGCTGAGAAGAGCTGAGTCAATCATAAACAGTCATCACACAATGTTGCTGATACTGTGTACAATGTTTTCCTGCTTCAGCTCCCTTTGCTTTGCATCAGTTTGTACAAATCTTTCCAGGATTTTCTGAAATCTTTCTGTTCATTATTTCTTATTGCACAATAGTGTTCCATTCCATACATATACCACAACTGGTTCAACCATTCCCTAGTTGATGGGCATCCCTTCAATTTCCAATATTTTGCCATGAAGAGGGCTGCTAGAAATATTTTTGCATATGTGGGTTATTTTCCCTTTTTTATGATCTCCCTTGGATACAGAACTAGAAGTGGCATTGCTGGATTAAGGGGTATGCCCTTTAGGCATAGTTCCAAATTGATCTTCAGAACTGATGATCAGTTCACAGTTCTTGGTTTTGCCTTGGCAGGCAGACTCCTAAGTGTTTTTTTGTTTACAGTTATTTCAAATGGAATTTTTCTGTTGCTGGGTTTTATTGGTCGTATAAAGAAGTGTTGATGATTTGTATGAGTTTATCTTATATCCTGCAATTTTATGAAAATTGTTAATTATTTCAAGTAATCTTTTAGTTGATGCTCCAGGGCTATCTTAAGTATATCATCATATCATCTGCAAAGAATGATAGTTTTGCTTCTTCATTGTCTATTCTAATCCCTTCAATTTCTTTTTCTTCTCTTATTGCTATAGCTAAGATTTCTAGTACTCTATTGAATAATAGTGGTGATAATGCACATAGTTGCTTCACCCTTTATCTTATCTTATCCCCATTATAGATAATGCTTACTGATGGTTTTAGATATACTACTTATCATTTTAAGGAACATTCCCTTTATTCCTGTCCTATCCTATGTTTTTAATAGAAATGAGTGCTATATTTTGTCAAAAGCTTATTCAGCATCAATTGAGATAATCGTATGATTTTTGTTGGTTTTGTTATTGATATGGTTAATTAAATTGATAATTTTCCTAATATTGAGCCAATTCTGAATTCCTGGTAAATCCCACCTGGTCATCATTTATAATCCTTGTGATATATTGCTATAATCACCTTGCTAGTATGTTCAAAATTTTTACATCAACAATCATTAGGGAAAGTGGTCTATAATTTCCTTTCTCCATTTTAGCTCTTTTTAGTTTAGGTATCAGTACCATGTTTGTGTCATAAGAGTTTGGTAGGTCTTTTTCTTTGCCTATTTCCCCAAATAGGTAATATAATATTGGAATTACATGTTTCTTAAATGTTTTGTAGACTTAACTCATGAGTCCATCTGGCCCTAGGGTTTTTTTTCCTAGGAAGTTCATTAGTGGCGTGTTCAGTTCCTTTGTCTAAAAGGGGGTTATTTAGGCAGTCTGTTTCCTGATCTGGTAAGCTAAGTATTTCATATTTTTGAAAATATTCATTCATTTTTCTTAGATTGTCATACTTATTAGCATACAATTGGGGCAAAATATTTCCTATTGATTGCTTTAATTTCTTCATTGGTAGTAACTTGACCTTTTTAATTTTTGATACCAGATATTTGATTTTCTTCTTTCTTTTTCTTTAATCAAATTAACCAATACCTTATTGATTTTTTTCATAAAACTAGATTCTAGATTTATTTACTATTTCAGTAGTTTTTTAAAATTTTCAGTCTTATTAATTTCACCTTTCATTTTTAGGATTTCCAATTTGGTGCTCAATTGGGGATTATTAATTTGTTCTTTCTTTTAGGTTTTTTTAGTTGCATGCCCAATTCATTGATCTATTCTTTTTCCATTTGGTTGCTGTAAGAATTTAGAGAAATAAATTTTCCCAAAGTACTACCTAGGCTGCATCCCATAAATTTTTGTATGTTTTCTCATTGATGTCATTCTCTTTAATGAAATTGTTGGTTGTTTCTATGATTTATTTGTTCTTTGACCTACTTGTTCTTTAGGATTAGATTATTTAGTTTCCAATTAATTTTTAATCTACATTTTCCTGCCCTTTGTTGAATTTAATTTTTATTACATTATGATCCAAAAAGAATATATTTACTCTTTCTACCTTTTTACATTTAATTTTGAGGTTTATATGCCTTGTTACATGGTCAATTTTTATGTTGGTGTCATGTGCTCCTAAGAAAATCTATATTCCTTTCTGTTCCCATTCTTGGAGAAAACATCCAAGGTTTTGTCATATCTAACTTTTCTAATATTCTATTTACCTCTTTAATGTTTTTCTTGTCTGTTTTTTAGTTGGATTTGTCAAGTTCTGAGAGGGGAGAGTTGAGGTACCCCACTAATATTATTTTGCTGTCTATTTCTTCCTATAATTCACTTAACTTCTCCTTTAAGCATTTGGATGCTATACCACTTGGTGCATATATGTTTAGTATTGATACTATTTCATGGTCTATAGTATCTTTTAGCAATATGTAGTTTCCTTTCTTACCTCTTTTAATTAGGTATATTTTTGCTTTTACTTTATCTGACATCAGGATTGATACAACTGCTTCCTTTTTATTCAGCTGAAGCATAATAGATTCTGCTCCAGTCCCTTACCTTCACCTTGTATGTGAGTCTCTCTGCTCCAAGTGTGTTTCTTTAAACAACATATTGCAGGGTTCTGATTTTGGATCCACTCCACTTTCAACTTCCATTTTATGGGAGAGTTCATCCCATTCACATTCACAGTTATGATTACTGTGTAATTTCCCTCTATCTTATTCCTCCTCTTGTTTGTCCTCTCTCTCCTTTCACCCTTTCCCTCCTCACTAGTGTTTTGCTTCTGTCTATCACCTCCCCTGATTTGTCATCTTTTCTGTCAGTCACCCCCCCCTCCAACCTTCCTACTTGATTTCCTCCCCTCCTACTTCCCTGTCAGGTAAGACAGATTTCTATAATTCAGCTGATTGTGTATATAATCTCCTCTTTGAAATACTGATGAAAATAAGGTTTAAGAGATGCTTGTCACCCATCCTCCCACCATAATAGGTCTTTAGTACATCTTAATGTGAAATAATTTACCTCGTTCTACCTCTCCCTTCCTTTTGCTTCCATTATACTCCTCTTTTTCATCCCTTAAATTTTTTTTCATTCCCTTAAATTCACCTTATACCCATACCCTCTATGTGTATTTCTTCTAGCTGTACTATTAGTGATACAGTTTTTAAGAAATACAAGTAACATTTTACTGTGTGGGGATATAAATAATTTAGTTCTGTTGAATCTCATATTTTCTTTTCCCTTTTTACCTGCTTATGGTTCTCTTGGATCTTGATATTGGTCATTTTTTTGTTTTAGTTCCAGTCTTCTTATAAAAGCTTGAAATCCTTCTGTTTCATTGAATGACCATTTTCCCCTTGATATGTTATGCTTTATTTAAATTTGTGATTCTTAGTTGAAGTCCTAGCACCTTTGGCTTCCAGAATATCATGTTCCATGAACTCCAGTCCTTTAATATTACATCTTCTAAGTCCTGTTTTATCCTGATTTTGACTCCATGATATTTGAATTGTTTCTTTCTGGCCACTTGTAGTATTTTTTCTCTGACTGGATAGTTCTGAAATTTGACTATAATGTTCCTTGGAGTTTTTATTTTGGAATCTCTTTCCTGAGATGATCAGTGGATTTTTTCAATGCCTACATTGCCCTCTTGTTGCAGGATATCAAGGCAGCTTTCCTTAATTTCTTGAAAGATGCTGTACAGGTCCTCTTTTTGATTATGTTTTTTCAGGTAGTACAATCATTCTGATATTGTCTCTCCTGGATCTATTTTCCAAGTCAGTTGTTTTTCCCATGTGATATTTTACATTTTCTTCCATTTTTTCATTCTTTTAATTTTGTTGGATTTATTCTTTATGTCTCATACAGTCATTAGCTTCCACTTGCCCAATTCTAACTTTTAAGATGTTTTCCTCAATTAGCTTTTTGACTTTCTTTTCCATTTGGCCAATTGTACTATTTAAAGAGTTGGGGTTTTTTGGTGGATTTTTGTATCTCCCTTTCCATTTTGTCAGTTGTATTTTTTTTAGCAATTTTCCAAGTTGTTGACTCTTTTCCCCCCCCATAATTTTCTTGTATCACTCTCATTTCTTTTCTCAATTTTTTTTTCTACCTTTCTTTATGATTTTAAGCTCCTTTTGTGAACTCTTCCATATATTCTTTCTGGCTTTCAGACCACTTCTTATTTTCCTTTGGGGTTTTGTCCATAAGTATTTTGACATTGTCATCCTCTTTTGAGTTTGTGTCTTGGTCTTCCCTATCACCATAATAATTTTTTATGACCAGATTTTTTTTTTTTGTTCTTGTTGCTTTTACTCATCTTTTTCTTTTTTGCCTTTTTCCTTTCATTTAAATTTGATCCCTACTCCCAGGGTGGAAGGGGCATTGTCTTAGGCTTCTTGTGCCACTGGCTACAGGCCGTCACTGTTTACCTGGTATTGCACTGATGTTGCTCTGAGGCACACAGGGACCCTTTGTCTAGTACCGTGTTGAGGAGATGGGACAGGGCATGGCTGGTACTGCTGGAGGCTGTAGGGTTCTAGAAGTTTGCCTGATCCTGAGCTCTGGTCATAGTGGTGGAGCCTGGTATGTGCTGGGGTCCCCTGGGGTTTTTATGCACTTCCTGGGGCTACATTAAAGCCCATGTAGATCTGGCTGATGGAGGGTGCCTGTTTGCCCTGGACTTCGCTGAAGCACATGGAGGTCTGGGCCATGGAGGATGCCTCTTTTCTCTGGGCTGGGCTGAAGCAACTGGAGGTCTCCCTGCCTCCTTCCCACACTAGTCTCCCCCTGCCCCCACTAGAGGATGCCTGCCAGCACCTGAAGGCCCAGTCATGGAAGGATGCCTGGGGCTATGCTGAAGTACCTGGTGGTTCTTGGAACTGGAGTCTGCTGGTTTCCCTGGCATGTGGCAGGGTCCTGGTGCTGGCATTTGCCAACCTGAGATTCAAAATCTCCTCCTGGTTTGCTGAAGTGGAGCTTGCTGCTTTCTTACTGGGACACTTCCTGTCCTGGACTGTGTTTCCCCTTTTACCCGAGTAAGACAGACCTTTCTTGTTGATCCTCCAAGTCTCCTGGGCTAAAAGACCATTCCAACTCATCTTTTCGCTGGCTCTGCTGTTCCAGGATTTGTTCTGGGGTACTATTTTATGGTTGTTTGGATGTGAATGTGGGAGAGTTACAGTGATTTACTGCTTATTCTTCCATCTTGGCTCCTGGAAGTCTCTCAATATTTTCATTTATAAAATGAGAGCACTGAATTAATATTCTCAAAGGTTATTTTCAACCACTAAATCTTGGGACTTCATAAAATGCAAAGAGTAGAGATTTATGGTCACTAAACATTCAATTATTTAGCCAAAAAGCATTTATTGAGCACTTACTATATGCCAGGCATTATACTAATTACTGAGGATTACAAAAAAAAAAGGCAAGAAGTGTATAGTCCAATGGGAAAACAATGTGAAAACACTGCGGTACAACAAGATATTGACAAGACAAAGGAGATAATCCACAGAAGAGAAAGACTAGCATGAAAGGGGGACTGGGAAGGCTTTTATAGAAGACAGGCTATTAACTGGGACTTGAAGGAAGCCAGATGACAAATGGAAGTCAGTGTCACTGTACTGAAGAATGGTTTAAAATGTTGGAAGACAAGAAAGGTGTATTGGGAAGGAAATTTGAAGATCTTCCCTCCCCCTCAATAGTCCCATGTGGCCTGCTTTGGGCTTTGGCCCACAGCCCACAGCCTGAGTTGCATGGAGCTGACGATGGGAAGAGCTTGCCCGATAGGTAGAGCAGGAAGTGTGGGACTGAGACAGAATGAGGCAGAGCTGTGGAAGAGCAGCAGAGAACAGAATAGCTAGTGTGAGGGAGAGAGAGAGGGATTCTGCCTAAGAGAGCTTGTTTGTGGGGAGGCCTGAAGGAGGGAAGGCTTGGGGGACAGTCATGCTCCCTGCGTTGATGATGCGTAGAGATTTCTTTGGTACTATGATGGATTTGACTTTCCAGTGTTTGAATAAATGTCTTGGTTTTGTCTCGGAGGAAAAGAGCTTATATTTTGCGAATTTACCTTGGAAATATGATGCATATCCATAGGGGCTGCTGTGGGTATCACATTGGTGTTCCAAAAGGTAGGAGGGGGACACACTGTAAGGGGCAATGATAAAGCTGATGTACAAAATTTTTGAGAAGGGTTATATGACAGGTGAAGAATGACGCAAAAGTAATGACTAAAAAATGTATCTCAGGTAGTCTTTCATGTTGAGCTAATAGTAGCAATGAGGATAGCTGGCATTGCATGGTGTTTTAAGGTTTCCAATATGCTTTAGATGTGTTTCATTGGAGCTAGGTTACATATGGAGGATGACCTAAGTCGTAGACTGTCCAGTTATCATATTGGATTTTTTGACAGCACGAACTAACTGGGAGGACCAATGACCTAATAGTCAGATTGTATCAGATAGAAATGGAAGCAGTGAATATGAGATGTTTGATTTTTATATTCAATAGAGTTGCAGTCTCATTCTGATGAGAGACATATACCAATACCCAACTGACCCCTGAATATCAGAGAAAAAGAAAATACTTTTTGCAGACTTTATATTAGGTTTTAGTAGTGCTATAGCAGTAGTATCTTGAGAGGATTATGAAATATAGGATATTTATATACATATATGATATATATAGTGTGTGTTAAATCTGTGTGCATGTATATATGTGTCTATATACATATATATATATATAGTTCTTTTAAAAAATTTAAAATTATATGTGGAAAAAACACATCATTATTTATTCCAGCAAATAATTCAAGTAAAAATTCTGCAATGTGACTTTAAAGGGAAGAAGAGTGAAAGAATATTGAGATCCAGAAATAATTGCTACAAAATCCCTGCACAAAAGTCATACTATTTCTGAGAACTCACTCAGAACTCTGTTAGGCAATTTACCAGAAAAATGACTACCTCAATTTCTGTCAGATATTGCTTGCTGTACCCCCAAATTTGTTGGGGATTCTAACACTTCTGGAATCTTTTAGGCCTCAATCATAGCATGTCAACAAAGCATGAAACTTCACAGTGTTTACAGTTTTTCTTGAGAAATAGAGCTAAATTTAAAGTATTTTTAGATTTAAATTTAATGTACATAAGCATATAAACTATCCCTGCCCTTGGTCTTTACCAGGGAACTAGGAAATTCTTCACTGAGGAGCAGAGATACCTATTTAATGTAAGTTGAATTACCAAGTATGTGGGTAATTGGGTGAATTATTAATTCAACAATAAGTATATCAATCTATACAAAATAACCTATATGATGAAAAAAAAGTCTTTAACAATAATTCTAAGCACAGAAAGCACACAATAATTGCTATAAAGAACATCTATTGCAATGGTTTGCAATAGATACTTATCCTAAGACTAATAGGGACTGCTTGAATATTGAAACGGATGGATTTCCTTAAATCTTCGAGAGGAAAGAGAGGAGTAGAGAAAAAAGAAGACAAGAAAAAAAGAAAGGGGGGAAAATTGACTTCTGCTTCTCCTTCCATTCACCAGAAGAGTACAATTCCACCCATATCTGACAACAGAGAATTTGGGGGTGGGGGGAAGGAGGCTCTCAGTGTTGTATAACTCCATCCCTTTGTAGATAGAAGGAGTAAAAAATGAAAGAGGCTAAAGAATTATGCACTACACAAGAGCCATCATATGTATACATCAAAGATAAAAATATAAAGAAATTGATATTACATTTCTCACCATCAGGGAAAATAAAGCCTCTTACATTTAGACTCTAAAATTATAGCTCAAGATGTACTTTTAGATGAAGTAGAAATGGCACTGAGGGAAACATAGATGGAGAAAGTACCTGGTCTAGACCAAATATACAAAAAAGAAGTGCTACACTATAGGTGATACAATTTGGAAAGTATTAAAAAAATCCTCAGATCATTTGCAGAAAAAAAAACATTATTTCTAAAAACATGGAAGATATTAATTCTTACTATTAACAACAGCAACAAACCAATCAATAACTACCAACCCATCTATAAAATTTTATGATTATAATAGACATATATGATCAGACATCTACTTGATGAGGCTATCACAAAGGAACAAGTAGTTTCACAAGTTCTATTCAACAGTAGACCACACATTTACAGTCCCATAATTAATTGAAAGATGTAGAGAATATAAGAGCTCATTATGGTTATTTTTTGTTTTCTATTTTTAAATAAACATTTGATCTGATGGAGCAAAATCTAATCTGAAACGCTCTTGTTCCACAAGACATCGTCCATGCCTATGTCAAAAACATACAAAATTCCTTGGAAGACAAACAAACAAAGATAACATTGTTTAACAATTCTATGGTCATTACTAACAAATGAAACATAATATAGATAAACATTTGTAACTCAAAGGTCTTTGTCACTGTCATGAAGTTTGATTATCAACCAATCAACAGGCATTTATTACGTGGTAGATATTGTCTTATTTAAATTTAAGACAAAAACAAAGTAGTCCCTGCCTTCAATAAGTTTTTGTAGTTTTATATATAGTTTTATCATTTTCTGAACTCCACTGCCACATTACAAGCCTCTTGAGAATCTCAACTGGATCTTTGATAATGAACTCAAACTTAGTATGTCTAAAACGAAATTGGTATCTTTTTCTCTTGATGATAGACTCATCAAATAGATGTTTTGATTATATGTGACTTTTATAATCATAATCACACCTCTCTTCCCAATTTTCCTATTACTATTGAGGGGGCAGCTAAGTGGTTCAGTGGATAGAGTATACCAGTGCAGGAGTCAGGAGGACCTGAGTTCAAATCTCACCTCAGACACTTGACACTCACTAGCTGTGTGACCGTGGGCAAGTCACTTAACCTCAATTACCTCATCCTGGGTCATGTCCAGTCATCCTGAAGAATATCGGGTCACTGGATTCAGATGACTCTGGAGGAGAAGTGAGGCTGGTGACCTGCATAACCCTCCTTCACTCAAAACAAAGTCAAGTGCAAGTCATGTCATCATTTCTCTGATGATATAGCCTTCGGCAATGAAGAACAAATACACACACATTACTATTGAGGGCACTACCATTCTCTAAGTCACTCAGGCTTGCAACCTTGATGTCATTCTTGACTTGGACTCATTCTACATATTCAATCTGTTGTCAAGTCTGACTGTTTCTATGTTCATGACATCTCCAATATACATCCTCTTCTGTGACCTATTTGGTCACAATCTTCAGCCAGGTCTTCATTACATTGTGCCTGGATTATTGCTATAGCCTTCTTTATCTCTCCCCACTGCAATACATCCTCCACTCAGCTTCTAAAGAGTTTTCTTAAAGAACAGGTCTGATCATGTCCTCCTGTACTATATAAGCTCTAGTAGCTTCTTACTATTTAATGATCAGATATAAAATTCCCCATCCCCACTGATAATCTGTCCCTTTCTTCCTTTCCACTTCTTAGGTTTTATTTCTCTCTGCATACTCTCTGATTCATAAACACTCTCCTACTTACTGTTCCTTGCACACAATAAACTATTTCCCAATTACCTTCCATCTACTCTATCAGAGTAGCATAGTTAATTGCATGTTGTATCTCTTACCAGATTATGAGCTTTTAGAGAGCAGAGATAGCAATGATTACACAGGTCCCCACATCCCAAGCACTTAATAATTGGTCTCCACTTCCCAAGATTAGTTGGCCTTGGATCTTAGAATTTCAGAATATTGGAATCTGTGACATCTTAGGACAGAGTGCTGGGGACCTAAGCCCTTCTGGCCCTGAGATATCTTCATCTGAGCACTAATGTGTCTGGACTGGTTGCTCCTACTCACAGGCATTTCCATTGTCCCTGTTGTGAAATTCTAAACATCTTGAAGGTTTCTCAAAGAAAACTCTCTCTAGTCAGTTTTACCAAAGTATATTTGTTAAGTAACAAATTTTCTCACAGGTTTTCTCTGTTAACTTATTTCTTAAACATTAATATTTTGTATCTGTTTACTTGGAAGTTTCATATTTCTTGTATTTCTAACTTCGAATATTTCAGGAATACCAGTATGATTCTTGGGCTGTTACCCATTTTTATGTTAGCCTAGAAGCTCTTCAGATGAAAAAAAATTTATAAATTTAGAGTTCATAGAAATCTTAGTGGCTATCTGGATTTTTTTTGCTGTCATTTTATGGCTGAGAAAACTAGAGCCTGAAGAGATCATGGAGGTAGAAAATGAGAGAGTTAAGATTTGAACTCAACTCTTCTGACTCCAAATCCAAGGCATTTTTTACTATACCACGATGTCTCCCTCTATCAACGCTTGTACCTATTATGCAAGTGGCAACACTTAGAGACCATGTTTGCCCACCATGTATCCTTGCATTGTCCTCTATTTTATCTGCAACTTTAATAATTCTAAGCTCATGGTATTCCATGATTCAGAGCATCACTGGGTCCAAGAAAGTGTTAGACAAGTGACTTAGTAACATTGAAAAGCTAGGGAATTTCATACATGATATCCAGCCCAATCTTCCTCTTTTATTGGGCTCAGCTGTTATTTACATCAATGAACAAAGCTAACAGGCAACCTTACAAATTCATATCCTAATGAGGGGGCATAATGGATGCTTAATCAACTTTAACTTTATCTGTGTAAATTGCTAGACAGATTTCTTTGGAATAATTGTTTGCTCTGGGACAGCATTTATTATGGACTCTGGCAGAATCTTAATGTATGTCAAAGACACCATTTTTAAAGAAGAGTTTTTAAGGTTAGGGTTTGGTTTCTTGGTACATGGGATAAAGCACTGGACTTGGAGTCAGGAGACCTGAGTTTAAATTCAGATTTAGATATATGCTAGCTATGTGATCCGGGGAAAGTCATTTAGCCTACTTTCTAAGGATCTTGAGAGGATTAAGTGAGTTAATATTTGTAGAGTGCTTTGCAAACCTTAAAGATCTATAAAAATGCTACTGTTATTCATTTTAATAATAATAAACACAGAAAGACTTTTTAGCTTTGTCACTACTTATCCAACTCTTATCACTGAAAATGTGGCATGCTATGGAAAACTCTCTGGGCAAGTCCTTTGATTTTCTTTGCATCTAGTGCAGTATCTGGTACACAGTAGGCACATAATATATGACTGTGGATTGATTCTTCCTCATGTCTGAATTAAGTAAAATTGAGATATGCTCACAATATTCTAATAAAGATTTTGTGAAGCTGAATAAACAGGCAAATGAATGAAGAGTTATGCTTGCCTTCTTCATCTATTTTTTGGGGTATCAACAGCACCTGTGATTCTTTTTTCAGTTCATTTATAATTTTTCACTTTTGTAGCTACTTAAAAAGTTTATGAGTGAATTTTATATTGTGTCACTTCTGTTATTTCTTAGTATGCATTCTGGATAAGCTGCTTTTACTGACTTGAACTGTTTTCATGCCATTTCCCCTTCATCACATAAGGCACTGATGTAGTAGAATCTCAGTGTGTGGGTTCTGCTATTGTTGGGATGCAAATAGATCCTAACAGAGAACGGACAATTCTGTTCATGCCTATTTGTCTTTCTTTCAACTTCATTTATAAATGCTTTGAGGATGATCACATCGTTTTCCATAGGCTCTTTTTCTCCACTGATTTTCACTCTTTGTAAAGCAATAATTTTCATAATCTTCCATCCCAAGATGTTTCCCATGACTGCCATATGTCTTTGTTTGGCAAGGGATCAAGTGTTTGGTGGATGAGGCAGTTTCTGTGTTGTTTTGGCCCCTTCACTTTGGTAACTATTATTTACACTAGTTAAACTTCCTTGAAACAGTAATAATCAGAGAGCATGTCTTTAAAGCTTTTCCTATTTTTTCAGAATCAATCATTTGTTCAAATAGGTTAGGGTATGGACAAGCTTTTTTAAAAAAAATTTTTTTTTTAGCAGAAGAAATAAAGGCAATAAACATTTACCAAATGCCTAATATGTATCTGGCACTGTGTTGAGTGCTATGTAGATACAATCTCAGTTTATCTTCATAACAACTCTCTGAGTCTGATGCTATTATGACTTTTATTTGAAATTTGAGGAAACTGGGGTAGACAGAAGTTAAGTGAATTGCTCAGGATCACAGTACTAGTAAGAATCTGATGTGAGATTTGAACTCAGGTCTTTCTGACTAGACTAGACCCTATGCCCTGTCTATCCACTGCACCACTAAGCTGCCCTTATCTGTCTAGGTCCTGATATTAAGGACCTAATCACCAATAAACAGAAACATTTCAAGATACAAAGTCATGAATTATAGTCACATTTTTAAAAAGTAATTTTATAGTTGCAGAAAATATTCTCTCAATCATTTTAATCCTGATTTCTAATCTATTATTAATTTGCACTTTTGCTGATCAAATAGATTCATAATGAAATGAAGTTGACATCAATATGCAGTTTCTTTTTTCTTAACTGTGAGTCAGTGAAATTCAGTTCAGCTGGTTTAGCCCTAGTCCCCAGGATACCTCATGACCCAGGTGCCAGGCGTTACCCATTTCACCTGTTCCCCACTGGCTTAGCGTAGCATAGAGTTAACCTCCCTACCTCTCATTCCTCGTTCATCATTAGACATTTCAGAGACTATTCTCATTCCAGTGGCACAGATCACCCCTTGCCCCAACCGTTACAGGGCATTGCCCTATTGGTGACATGTCAGCTTTTTGTCTTAAAGCAATATTTCTCTGAGTAGTTCTTTCCCAATTTGTTTATTTACATGGTTGAGACTGCATGTGATAAAGGAGAAACTTGAGAGAGCTCTATGGGTAGAAGGCCCTAAGGAGAAGGTAAGAGTTGACCTGAGCCTTGAAGAAGGTCTCTACCTTTTACTAGGGGATGAAGTAGACCTGGGATGAAAAGTCCAATCTTAATGCAGTTAATATGTTAGCATACTCTTAGCCCAAGCCCCTAATTTAAGAGATGAGGAAGATGAGGAGCAGGAAGATTAAATACAACTTGACCAACATCACACGGGCAGTAAGGACAAGGAGCATTCAAACCCAGACTGAGCCCAGAGTCAATTTTCTTTTTTTTCTTTCCTTTCCTTTTTTTTCTTTTCTCTTCCCTTCTTTTTTCTTCTTCTCTTGCTCTCCTTCCTTCTTTTCCTTTTCCCTCTCTCTTTTCCTTCCTTCTTTCCCTTTTACCTTCCCCTTCCCTTCCTCTTTCCTTCCTTTCTTTGTTCCTTCCCCATCTCTCTCCTTTCTTTCTTCTTTCCCCCTTGCCTACCTGCCTTCCTTCCTTTTTTCTCCCTTCCTCCTTTTTTAAATTGACAACTATTTTTTAAGTTTTCTTACTTTCCCTTTCCCTCTCTTCTATTGAAAATAAAGAAAAAAAATATACATAATAAAGCTAAACAAATTCCCACTGTTTTGACCATGTCCAAAATTTGTGTCTTGTTTTGTATATTGAGTCCATCACCTCCGTGTTTCCTGATAAGGTGTGTAGCATATTTCCTTATCAGTCCACATCTACTTCTACCACATCTCCTTCTACTAGATGTATTGCTCAGGCAATATTCACAGCATTAAAGGCAACTATGAATATGCTGGCATAGTTCAGAATTGCAAAGTATATCAGGCTCTCTACATGGAAGGGAGAAGAAAAACCTTTATCCAGACACCAGAAAGCCAAATTCCAAAACCACAAAGCCAAATCTATCATAGTAACAAAGAAATCCATCATAGTAATCAAGAAATCTATATATATCATCAGGCCTTTCCACAAGCAAACAAACACTCATGCACCCAGCTGTCTGCTTGCCTGGGTCCTTCCCAGCTCTGACTGCTTTCTAACTTCCTCTCAGCTCTATGCTAGCCCCTCCTCTTCCAGTTCTACCCTTCCTGCTCTACTTCTTCCTGTTCTATGTGACTTAGACTCATGTGACTCAAGCTTCCATGTGATTTAAGCAGGTCACATGGGCCTATTAATAAATGGGAAAGACCTTCCTTTAAGCAAAAATACATCAACACGTTATGTAAAAATACGGTAACCATATGCTGGATCACACACCTGTCTATCTTCTTGATCATTTTCTTTTCTGTCTACAGTATTCTCACCACTCACCAACAACCTTGGTTTCAAAGGTTCCTTCCATCTCCAAATCTGCTATCTGATGATCCAGTAATTTTTGGATTCATAGTCAGTTTTCCTTTATTTTTTTTTAAATTAGTCAAATAATTTTTTTAATGTTTATTTATTTTTAGTTTTCAACATTCATTTCCACAAAATTTTGAGTTCCAAATTTTCTCCCTGTCTCTCCCCTCCCCCTACCCCAAAACATCTTGCATTGTGATTACCCCTTCCCCCAATCTGCCTTCTCTTCTATCACACCTCTCCCTTCCCTTATCTTCTCTCTTTTCTGGTAGGGTAAGATAAATTTCTATATCCCACTACTTGTATTTCTTATTTCCCAGTTGTATGCAAAAACAATTCTCAACATTTGTTCCTAAAGCATTTAGTTCCAACTTCTCTCCCTTCTTCCTTCCTCACCCATCAACACTGAGAAGGTAAGCAATTCATTATAGGCTATATATGTGCAAATGACTTTCATAATAGTTGTGTTCTGTAAGACTAACTATATTTCCCTCTATCCTATCCTGCCCCCATTTATTCTATTCTCTCTTTTGACCTTGTCCCTCCCCAACAGTGTTTACTTTTAATTGCTCCCTCTTCCCATTTACCCTCCCTTCCATCATCCCCCTACCCCATTTATCCTCTTCTCCCTTACTTTCTTTGTTTTTTTCCCTCTGACCTGGGCTATCTTTATTTTTTTTATTAGTAATTTATTTATTTAGCTTTTTACATTCATTTTCACAAAATTTTGGGTTCCAAATGTTTTCCCTATTTGTCCACTCCCCCCACCCCAATACACTGAGCATTCTAATTTCCCCTATCACCAATCTGCCCTCTCTTCTATCTTCCCTCCCTTCCCTTACCCCATCTTCTCTTTTGTCCTGTAGGGCCAGATAACTTTGTATTC
>CM053770.1:416050822-416120084 GCA_028658325.1 Potorous gilbertii | reverse complement strand
TATGTCTTTACCTGATGGTAAGCAGTTTTCTTCCTCATCAGAGAGAAAGGTTGGAATCATCTGTTCCCCATGAAAATAACCTTCTATGGTCTTATTTTTTTTCCCTTTTCTGGGCATTTTCCCAGCCAGTTACTTGACTTCTGAGATTCCTCTCCACCCTGTTTAGATCTGCCCAGCTAGTGCTTGGGGTCTGAGATTCAAATGCTGCTTCCCAGCCTCAGGGCTTTTGGTGGCTGGCCTGGCTGCTATTCAGGGTAAGATTAAATCAGGTTCTCAGGTCGGGGCAGGGCTGCCTCCCAGGCTCAGTTCCCTCAGGGGGTTTATGCAGAGACCTTTTGTAATGGAGCTCCTGCTGAGCTCCTGTCTGCTCTGGGAGCCTCTGGCTGCCTGCTGCCTCTGCTGTTGCCTCCCGAGGGGGCCCAAGTTATGGAGACACCCTGCTGCCCTCTCAGCCCTTCCAGACATCTCTCTCACTGACCTGTGCATCTGTGGGTGAAGGGACCTTCGTGGCCACTGGAGATTCTATCCCTGAAGTCTGCTCGGATCTGCTCGTTCCTCTCTGTGCCACGCAGCCAGGGCAGGGCAGGGCTGGGCTCCGCTCCCATCCAGTGCACCACGGACCTTTGGGATCAGTTTTTCAGGGCTCTCTGGAACAGAAATCTCCTTCATCCCGTTGCTGCATGGCTCCACTGTTCCAGAATTTGTTGGGAGTTCTTTTTATAGATAATTATGGGCTGTGGGTTCAGAGCTAGCATATGTGAGTCTTTCTACTCCGCCATCTTGGCTGTGCCCCATACACAAAATTTCTGAAAGTTGCCCACTCCTTTTCTGCTTCAAATAGGACTTGGAGCTTGAATGAAGGCAACTTTGAGAGAAAAAGGATTCCCTGTGGGAGAGAGATTCCTCATAGATGTTGGGGTCTTTCAGATGCTCTGCTTATAGATATGACTTTGTACTGATTGTATCAATGCTCAGAAGAATCAAAAGGTGAAAGAACATCTCCTTTTTTACATAGGAGAGATGAGCATACAGAATGTTCCTAGAATCTTAGGGAAATTTTAAGCTATTAAGGCTTAATATTCATAATATTAATATCGATAATAGCTTAGGTTATTAGAAGTTAAAACTGAGTAAAGACTTTTGGAAAGTCCTATATACATAGGAAGAAGGAAAACTAATAGAAAGAGATTGGTAACACATGAAAGGGGATGATTGGTGTGTAAGGTCACAAAACAGGTGACAAGAGGTGTGATCAAGTACAAAGCTGCTAGGTAACCAAGTGGATAGAGAGGAAGGCCTAGAGTCAAGAAGACTCATCTTCCTGAGTTCAAATCTGACCTCAGATACTTACTAGTTGTGTGACCATATATTTGACCTTGTTTGCTTCAGTTTCCTGATCTATAAAATGAACTAGAGAAGGAAATGGCAAACCACTCAAGTGTCTTTGCCAAAAAAATCCCACATGGAGACATCAAGAATCAGACATGACTGAAATGACCAAATAACAGCAAAGTAGAAAGGTTAGTCCAGGACCGGAGGAGAGCTGTATCATTTTATGAAGTTAGAGGAGTTTACAAGCAGAGTAAGTTCATAGAGACTTTTAGAGAGGAGAAAGGATTATAGGGATATTATGGGTGTGACATTCTCTAAGCATTTAGAAGTATTGTAGTATCTTCTCCCCCCAGATTCACACTGGAGGTTTTAGTCTAACTCCTCTTGGCTCAATGCACAGATAAATCATAAAAAGAGTACAAAAGAGAGCAGTAATATAATCAATATCTCTACAGGAATTAGTTTCCATTCCCAACACTGTCTCTACTAGAATTTTGTTTTATGTGTATCACTGCATTAAAAAATGCATAATTTTATTTTTAAAAAAGCATCAACATTTAATCATTTATATATGTATATCTTGCTATCACTTTATTTTACCACTTCTAGATTACTAATTCAAAGTAACCAAAAGTAAAATCATGAAGTCAGAAAGATAAAAGCTTTAATATCATTTTACACTAGTCAAACTCTTACTTGATATTACAAAAACATCTATCTATGCTTGTCAGGTTTAGAATTTCAAGTAACAGTGACCAAATCTCAAACACAGTTTATCTAACTGTAGTGTTTATTGATGCATACGTGATTACACTTCCTCATGTATGAGGCTGCAAAAAGACCCATGTATTTCACCTCAGTATCCTCCCCTGAGTCCCTACCTCTTTCTGGCCTGGGAAAATGAAACCATACAAGAAAGGCCTAGAAATATGACTCTACCCAGACTAGATTGTTGTTAGAAGTTGTGAAGTTTTATTCTAAACAAAAGAAAGGAAATTGGAGCCTCTTAAGAAATGAGTCAATCAAATATAAGTATGCCAAAGAAGTCAAAGATATCAATAGAAATGAAAAAAATATATATTTTAAATTGCTAATAATAAGAGAAAATCAAGTTAACAAAACTCTGAGGTACCATCCTACAATCATTAGATTGGTCAAGATGATGAAAAAGGAAAATGGCAGATGTAGGAGGGGATGTGGGAAAATAGATACACTAATGCACTGTTGGTGGAGTTGTGTCCAACCATTCTGAACAGTGATTTGGAGCTATGCCTCCCAATCTATGAAAATGTGCCTAACCTTTGACCCAGCAACACCATTATTGGATCTATACCACAAAGACATCAAAAAAGTGAGAAAAGGACCTCTATGTACAACAATATTCATAGCAGTTCTTTTTGTGGTGGTGGAGAATTGGAAACTGAGTGTATGGCCATCAATTGGGAAATGGCTAAACAAGTTGTGGTGTACAATGTGATGAAATCTAGTGTGCTGTAAGAAATGACTAAGGCAGTGGTTTCAGAAAAATCGGGGAAGATTTGTATGAACTTGTGCAAAGTGAAGTGAGCAGAAATGAGGACAATTTACACAGTAACAGAAATATTATAAAGATAATCAACTGGGAAAGGCTTAGCAAGTATTAATACAATGGTCAACCACAGTTTCAGAGGACTCATGAGAAAACATGATATCCACCTCCAGAAAGAGAAATTATGAACTTGGAGTATATACTGAAGTATATTTTTCTCTTTCTTCTTTTTTTTGGAACATGGATAATGTGGCAATATGTTTTTAATGACTTCATATGTGCAAAAAATGTTGTATTTCTTGCCTTTTCAATGGAAGTAAAAATGGAAATGGAAGGAAGGAGAGAATTTAGAAATGAAAATGAGAATCATTTCTTAAAGAAAGAATAAGCACACTTCCCGTAGGACTGTGAAACAAACACTGGCTCTCCATGTGAGGTCTGGAGGTACAAACCTTATCTCTGATACTTGCTTGCTACCTGTACAAGTTACTTGACTTCCATGGATCTCAATTTCTTGATATGGAAAAAGAGGTGATTGAACTAGAGAGCCTTTAAAGCTCCTTATGGCTCTCTATGATCCTGAATATACTCCAGCTGTTTTCGTTCACTTACTACCCTTTTCCTTCTGGAGAAAGAACCTGGTCTAAACAGCATTCATTACCAGCTTTCACAACTGATCATGTTATTTTAAGAGAGACCGAGACAGAGACAGAGACAGAGAAAGAGATAAAGAGAGGAAAAAATAGACAAACAATTATAAAGACAGAGAAGACTAATTTTTTTTCATTCCACAAGAATTTATTGCAAACTCACTATGGACTTGGTTGCATGCTAGATATGAGGGAGGAGGTAGGGTGGAGACAGGCTACAAAAACATAAGTCCTCTGTCTTCAAAGAGCTTACAATCTTTGAAGGGAGACAAAATTTTCACACTTGAGACAATCAGGCATGAAACTATAGCGAATAATACAAAACAAAGTATTAAAATAATGTGTTAGACTGAATAATCAAAAGACTTAATACATGGTACAGTGAAAACATAGGACCCTTCACAAATTTGTGTGGGCATACTATTCCTAAGATATTTTTCAAAATAAGATGCTTTTTGTTCAATTTTGGAGTGGTTTAAAGGATGGTTTTCAAAATGACACATGTTTCTTGTTTTCTTTAATATTTCATCTGAGAATTTACAAACAAGAGGCTCTAGCCATAAACCAGGCCTGTAATTCAGTAGTTACCTCCAACCCTAAAGAGCTGTGTTACCTAATATGGAATTTTAGTGTTACTGAAAGATGCTAAATTGGCAGCAGGGGAGATTGAAATCATCTGCTTTTCCACCAAACACAAGCCTAAGCAATAGCAAATACAAACTTCCCAGACACCTCACCCACCGTTGGACCTCAAAACAGAATCTTGTAGGCTCTTTTTAAAAGATTGAGAAGTTAAGAAAAATACAATAAAATATTTTTACAATAAAACCTATAAGCAGAATTTTACAGTCAAGAACTGAGACAATGTTTAACTGTTAGAGTATGTCCAAATGATCCTATTAGAATCAGACCAGACTTTTAAAAATGTGGTTGGTAGTCGACTTATAGATTCTGGTTGTCTTGGTGTGGTTAACTCCTATTTAGGTCTCCAATATAAAAAGTAAAATGTGGGGAGAAAGGGTTCCGAAAAGGTTTCATATAAATGGTCATATTCAAGCCATGTCTTAAAAGAAAAGAAAGATTCCATGAAGTGGAGGTGATTAGTGAGTGCATTATAGGTTCAAAGACATGGAGAGAGCTGATACATGTTATGTGGGAGAAAACCAGGGGCAGCCAGATGACACATTCAATAGGGTACCAACCCTGGAGTCAGGAGGACCTGAGTTCAAATCTGTCCTCAGACACTTGACACTCCCTATGTGACTTTGGGCAAGTCACTTAACCCCAACTGCCTTGCCTCCCCCACCCCCCCAAAAGAGGGAGGGAAAACCAGTTTGGCTGGATCACAGAGTGCAGAAGGGGAAGTCATTTGTAGTGAGCCTGGAGCAAGGTTACAAAGAGCTTTCACAGCTGAACAGAGGGATTTCTTTTTTGTCCTAGAAGGCAATGAGGAGGTACTGGAGTTAATTGATTAAGGGAGTCTGACATGGCCAGATTTCCACTTAAAGAAAATCATTTTGACAACAAAATATAAGACTACATGGAATGAGGAGACACTTGAGGCAGGGGGACCAAATGAACTGTACTGCGCATCATAAAGTCCAGCTACGTGGTTATTAAAGAAGATTTACTGAGAAGATTTAACTGTTGGGTAATTCAGAAAGATTGTACGAGTTCCACAGGGCGAGGACTTAAAGGGTATTTCCAGACTACCAGTTCTTTTTTGAAAGTCTGCCCCCAATCTGCTGTCATATAAGAGTTTCATGAAAGAGAAATCATGAAACTTTCATCAAGAGAAAAAAATCTAAAGCCAGCAAAAAATTGACCTATGAAAAACTACAGAATGGAGCAGAAAAGACATGGTTGTTTCAAAGCAGATGGACAAAAGCCACTGACGAAAAAGACAAATAAGGTTCAAAAGTTCAAAAATATATCCCAGTTTCTTGTGTGTGTGTGTGTGTGTGTGTGTGTGTGGTCACAGTGATTCACATAGCAGTAGTAGACCAGAGAGAACTCTACAAAGGACACTTTCAAGAATGTTTTAAGGCATTAAGGGATGATATGGAAATAATCATCAAGAATATAAAAAACATAGGCAGGATAGTGAATTTGGGTGACATTACACTCAAAGTTCACATTTATAATGAGCTGTCAAGGGAAGCCCCCTCATTTCACAGGAGTTGGTGGAGACTGATTCCAATTTTCAGTCAAGCCTTCACATCAACATAGCATGCATATGTGTGTCTTGGAGCCCAGAAGGATTTATGGGGTAAATAGAAATGACTGAGAATCACTGAGTTTTAGAGTTGTAAGCAATGAGTTTCCCAAACAAAACATTACTAGGAGATTTCCCCAAATTCCAAAGCTAGCTTGGAACAAAAGTCAAAAGTAAGGCCAGGCATATACTCCACTGAAGCTGCTTTTATGAATAATGTGATTTTAAGCATGCAAAAATAAGAGTTATATATTATACCAACAAGGGAATATGAACTCATGAGAAGCATAAGAAAAAATACTGGTGTCCTCACAGCAGAAGGGGAAAAGATAAATGGTTACAGAGCTGTAAAAAGGAATATTTTCAACTGAAGCAAAGCAGTCAAGGTGGCTGCTGGGGAGGCATGGGTACCTGCCCAATGCCACACAATAAGCATCAGAGCTGGAACCTGAATCCAAATGCCACCTTTCATATGAAGCCTTTTCTGATCTCAATTACTGTGCCCACTCTCTTGGTGTTTATTTTGTATATACTTAATCATCTATCTAATTCACCCCCAATAGAGCAGAAGCTCCTTGAAAGCAGGGCCTCTTTCATTTTTTTTCTTTGTATCTCCAGAACCTATCACAGTACCTGGCAAATAGTAGGCACTCATTTACATTTATTAATTGATTGTATCCAAATGCAATTTATTATTCCATTTTTCATTATTTCTATTATTCTATAGTTTCTTATATTACAGATATGGAAACTGAGGCTGAGAGATCAAGTGACTTGTCTGGGTTCGTAGTTTCTAACTGAAAAGATCTAGTATGGTGACTGTTGAAGGTCTATTGGGTAGGATCAGATGCAATCTGCTTGGTCCCTGATGGCATCGTAAGGATCTTTAGGTACAGAGAAACCAAGTCAAACTTGAGGGAAAAATGCTATTAGAAGAAGTGAGGTCCTTTAAGGGAAGGTTTTCAAGCAAAGACTTTATGACCACTTGTTGGGGAATTCTTATTCAAATGCATGTTGAACTAGATGGGTTTTGAGATCCTTTTCATCTCTGAAATTGTACAGTATAACCTGAACACCATATGAAGCATCAGAGAACTTTAAGGAGAAAAGGGCTGAGGATTTTAAAGGAAGATGAGAGAACCGAACCAACTAACACTGAGAGCTGAGGTAGAAGTGAGGATGAGTCAGATTTGGGAGATAATCAACCTGGGAGAAGGAGTAGTCCAAGTTTTGACTCCTTGAATGAAGACTGAGAGAGATTATAGTATCATAAATTTATATTTGGAAGGGTCCTCTCAAGCCATCTAGTCCAAAATTCTCATTTTAAAGATAAGGAAACTCAGGTCTAGGGAGGTTGCTTAACTTGTCATATCAAAGGAAGGCTATCTGTTAAAGAGTCCTTAGAAATGGGAACCTTAGGGGTAGTGGTTGGAAGCTTCAAAACTGATAGAACTGATAGAAAATTTAAGGCAATTTTGGGGGGTTACAGTTGCTACAGCGACAGATCCTTCTAAGGAGAAAGTAGGTTGTCCTCTTTTTGGTAGGTAGCCTGAGTCACAGCTCCATTATCTCTATGGCAGGTACAGCTCTGAATGGTTATATAACTATATAAAAAAAGATTAATTGCAAGATGACCAAAATGAGAATTTGGGCCCCTTAGGTATCATTTATAAGTTCTGGATTTGCAAGTACAATGTATTATACAGAACTACTATTCCAGTTTCCTTTCCTACTGGCACTCCGGGTCTCCAGAAAAGTGTTTACTAAGTCCCTTCCAGGTTCTGAAGTTATGGCCTGGGGCAGGGGGGGGCTTTATAATTTTATTGCTCACAAGCCCCTACTTGGGCACTAACCTCCATTATTACCAGTTGATTAGTCAGCTAGATTTAATTAGCTTTTAGAAGCAGAGGTTTGCTATACAATAGAGTTAATGCAAAATGACTCTTCAGAAATCTGTGATATACTCTCCCACAAGTATATAGAGTCCTAGGGAAAGTGGACTCAAGCTAAAAAATACATGTTGCAAAGAGAGTAATGCAAAGCTTTAGGAATTCCCTTTTCTGGAAGACTGGAGATATTTTCTTAGGCTGCATAGCTTTTATGCCATGCCTAAGGCAACTCTCTGAAAATCTAAGTTGTAAAGGTGTTCATCTATTTCCTTCCCAGGAGCTCTTTACATTGATAAAAGCTCAAGTCTGGGTTAAAAAAAAAGGTATTTTCCATAGAAATAATTGATATGGCCCATTGTCATTGACACTTATGAAAGACTACAGGTAGTAAATCAGCATTTATCATGGTCCTACTGTGCACAGGTCAATAAGGAAACGGATTATAAGAAAACAATGTGGATTTGTTACATAGCATAAGCAGAGGTGCCTAAAGGTGGATAGTCTGAGGGCTCCACTGAAATCCTTCTTGCCAAGAGAAAACAAAGAAAGCCTCCCACATATTTGGTGGTCTCCCAGATGTGAGTTTATAAGAGAACATGGAGAAAAGGCAAGAATGGACTTGATAGTCATAATGAGAATATCCATTCAAAACATCAAAGATCCATTGAAAAGAATCACAAAGCTTCACTTTAAATCAACCCATAAAACCCACAGTTATCACTGAGGAAAACCATCTGGAATGACCCCTTCTGAGCTTTCCCACACACTCAACTTGCTAACCTTGATGTTCATTTTATCATGATTTTCCATGGGTGTTGAAAAAAAATCATGGAACAAGGGACTTTGCATTTGATCAGACATAGATCGGGAATTCTCCCGAAGGAATTCCTAGTCTGATATTTGAAGGACTGAGAGAAAGTAAGGGTAGGAAAATACCTGGAAGGAACAGTGGAGTTGTGAAAGCTTATTCAGAACTGGGGAATTCTCAGTTGTTTAACAAGAATGAAGAAGTAGCTTAAGGAGAAATTGACTGATGATGTCAGAAAGTGAGGGATGAAAAATGAGAGTTAGGAGACAAGAAGGTCCTGACATAAATACAGAAGCTAGTATTGTGTAGTTATTGTCACAGTCAGTCATATAGAAAATATTTCTTAAGCACCTACTATGTACGGGGCACCACCTTCACAAAGATCCCTGAGGATGAAAATAAAGGAAAAATAAACAAAGCAGTTCGGAAGAGGGGTATGGAGGAGAAGGAGTATGGGGGATCTACTTTAGATATGTTGAGAAGAAAAAAGATAACAGAAGGTATTGGGTAGAGCCATTCAGAAGCAGCCAACTGGTAATACGGGACTAGAATTCAAGAAAAAGATTAGTGCTAGATATGTGAATTTGTAAATTATTTGCACAGACATAAAAATGAAACCTCTGGGAGGAGGTGAGATCCCAAATACGGAGAGAAAAGGAATGGACTCTGCAAGACACCAATTTTTATAAAGTGGGTTGATAAAGGAAAGGCAATATGGTAAGGTAAATAGAATGCTGAAGTTGGGAGTCTAAAACATATTAGTAACAATTTCTTTTTTAAAATGAGTATGTTTTTGTTTCATTTTTCTCAATACATGTGAAACAATTTTTAACATTCATTTTTTATAATTGTTGAGATCCAAATTCCCTTCCCCCTTCCTTCCTTTTCTCCATATTTCCATGTTAGCCATGTTGCAAAACACAGACCAGAAAAGAAAAGAAAGATTAGAGAGTGAGCAGAAAAAAAGTATGCTTCTGTCTGCATTCATACTCCATCAAATTTTTTCTCTGGAGGTGGATAGCATTTTTCAACCTAAGTCTTTCAGAATTGTCTTGGATTGTCTCAGCATTGCTGAGAATAGCAGTTGATACAACGTTGCTGTTACTATATACTCTGTTCTGGTTCTGCTCACTGCAATTTGCATAAATTTGTATCAGTCTAGCCAGGTTTTTCTGAAACAGTCCTGTTCATCATTTATTCTTATAGCACAATAATATTCCATCATAATCATATTCCAATCACAACTTGTTCAGCCATCTCCCAACTGGTGGCCATCACTTCAATTTCCTATCCTTTGTCACCACCAAAAGAGTTGCTATAAATGTTTTTGTACATATAAGACATTTCCTTTTGTTTTAGTCTCTGTGGGACAGAGATCTAGTAATGGTATTGCTGAGTCAAAGGGTATGAAGTTTTATCCTCCTCTGGCCATAGTTCCAAATTATTCTCCAAATTGTTTGTATCAGTTCACAACTTTTCCAAGTGTCCTTATTTTTTCACATCCCTTCCATCACTTGTTATTTTTCTTTTGATGGGTGTGAAGTGCTGCCTCAGAGTTATTTTAATTTGTATTTTTCTGATCAATAGTGATTTAAAACATTTTTATCATATGGCTACAGATAGTTTTGATTTCTTCTATAAACTGCCTTTTTATATCCTTTGACCATTTATCAACTGGGGAATGACTCACATTCTCATAAAATTGACTTAATTTTCTACATATTTGAGAAATGAGGCCTTTATCAGAGAAATTTGCCATAAAAAATTCTCCATTTTCCTGTTTTCCTTCTAATATTGACTGTATCAGTTTTGTTTGTACAAAAGCTTTTTAACTTAATGTGTCAAAATTATCCATTTTGTATCCCATAATGCTATTTCTTATTTGGTCATAAATTCTTCTCTTAGCCATAGATCTAGTAGGTAAAGAATTCCATGTTCCCCTAGTGATATCACACTTTATTTTTAAATCATGTACCCAATTTTGACCTTATCTTGGTATATGGTATGAGATGTTAGTCTATAACTAGTTTCTGCCTCAGTAACTATTTCTTGAATTAAAGTAACTTGCTTCTCCCATGCTTTCTGGGTCAGAAATGAGTTTCCACACTATTGCTCTAGGAGATTAAGAACATGTTCTCAAACCACAGTTTGTTCTAATTCCTGTATCAAACACAGGCTCTGTTTCAGTTTAGTGTTCATAGATTTATACTCTGATCAGTTTCAGAGGGAGTCAGATTTGGTTTGATCATCAGGATGATAAGAAAATAAGTAGGCTCTACCCCATTCTAAAAGAAAGAAGTTTTACCCCAGGAAAGTCAATGCATGTTACACCCAACTTTATAGTACAAAACAAACTTTGAGAGGCTATTGAATGCTTTGGGAAATTAAATCAGAATTGGGCTTATTTATTCATAGTATCTGAACATAAGCTGAGTTGTTCTCATCCTCCCAGAATCTTTCCTAAATTATGAGATTTCCACGAGTTCCTTTTAGTTAATTGAAAATCTGTAACATACTTTCCCTTCTTTGCTTTCACAGTTGCAAAACAAACCAATAAATATTTATTGCTTACTTAATAAGCTACAAAGCAGAATGGATACAATGGTCAATGAACACATAGGATAAGTTTCTGCTCAAATATATCTTAGAAATAATAATAAAAGATATTCCAACAAAAAGTGGAACAATTTTTTATGCTTTTCTGATACTCTGGCATCTCATGTAAAATGTTGCTTTCTCTCTCAAAGCATTTTTCAGGTTCAAAGCTAGCAAAGGAAGATAATTAACAAATAGCTCCATATCTTGACTACATTCCGTCAGACGAGTTAGTCATAGCATTGCAAAGTCCTGTATCTGACATACACCGACTGTATGATCCTGCGAAAGTCATTTAACTGCTCAGATCTCTAGGCAACTTTCTAAGACAGGGGAACTTAATCTTAACTATGCCGTACATTCCATAAAGACTCCTTGGAATCACTTTTCAATGACTATAATAAAATAAATATTACTACAAAGGAAGTCAGTTATGTTAAAATATACTTATCAAAATATTTTTAAAACATTTTAAATTTTACTTTAAAAGTATTTTTAAAACAAATTCACAGACTCTAGGTTATGAATCGCTGCTCTAAGACTGTAAATTGCAGAGCTAGTACCAATCTACAACTATCAATGAAATCACAGGACTCCTTCCCTCCCGTTCCCAATAACTTTTTAAAAGCTGTCAGATGAAAGAAAGAAAGGAAAAGAAAGAAAAGAAACTAGGATATGGAAGTTTATATTTTGACTACCAGTATGATTCAGGTGTTCAATTTGTATCTGTGACTGTGATATCCAACTTGACTTTCAAAACTGGAATAAAGCATTCTGAAAAAAATGTTCAGAAGGGCATAGACATGCAGTGCAGTGTTGGTACTACTGTGTTAAATTCCATATATCCTTTTAAAAATATGCTGCACCTAATATAAATTCATGGTTTCATGTAAATTCTATTTCTCTTCTTTGTTCATGGAAATGGGCATGTTCAATAATGTTTGTCAAGTTTAACTTTTTAAGGAAGTTATATTTTTCAAAAGTGCAAAAACATCCAAAAAAAATAAAGCATACTCAAAGTAATAATTCCCTTATCTCAGGATCTTCAATTCCCTCTTCATATGGAATTCTCTATAATCAACTTTCCTGAGGGACACCATCAAGGAGAGGATACTTCTGAAAAACCTAAGTATAGTAATCTTAAAAGAGTAGGCTACTCACAGCTGAGCAGATTTATCAATTGGTAATAATCCCGACATCTGCTTGCAACCTCAGAAGTAAGATCTGAACCTGAGTCCTTTGATTTCAGAGCCCCTCTGCTTACTACTGCATCATGTTATTTGAAAAATATTTCAGTTTTTAAGGCTGGGGATGGGACTGAACCTGTGATGTTGTTGATATGGAAAATTCCCAGGCGAGCAAAATTCCCCTACTAGGGCAGGTAAATCACCTTCTCTGCAATATTTACTCTTTGAAAGTTGCATAGAACATTGAGAGGTTATATGATTGTTTTTCCTGAGTTACACAGCGCTTAGCAAAGTGTCTAGTATATAATGGGCATTTGATTAATGGTTATTGAATTGAATATGTCAAATGGGAGACTTGAACTCAGGTCTTCTGACCACCAAAGTGAAACCTCTGTTCACGAGGCCATACTGCTTCTTATTTCAACTTTATCTCTCAAAATTACATTTCTTACCATTTCGTCTGGTGGGGTCTTGGAATTCTCTTTTGGATGCTGGTACCCTGATATTTTCTCTCTTTATAATCTTTTTCTTCTTATTGGTTTTTTTGGACAAGTCTTACATTGATTTCTAAATATATCCCCTTTCCCTGACCCAGGAGGGAACCATTCTTTGCCACAAAGACTTTAAAAGAAAGAGAGGAAAAAGGCAGTTCAGAAAAAACAATAAACATCAGCCTGGACACATCAGCTGGGCTACCAGTATATATAATATTCCGCACCTGCAGCCTGCCCCCTGTGTAGCAAAGGATGAGAGGTTCATTTTCTCAAGTCTTCTCCGGGGTCAAAAGCAGTTATTATCATTATTCAGTGCTTAGTTTCATTCTTTGTGGTTCTTTCATCTACAATGTTGCGGTCATTGTATATATATTGTCCTGGTTCTTCTTACTATACCTCTTTCAGTTCATGTAAGTCTTTCCGTACTTCTTTGTATTCCTTATGCTGGTCATTTCTTGAAGCACAATAATATTCCATTATATATGTTCGTTCTTTGTTGCTGAAGACACCAGGCCATCAGAGAAATGATGACATGACTTGCACTTGACTTTGTATTGAGTGAGGGAGGGCTGTGCCAGTCACTAGCCTTACTTCTCCTCCAGAGCCATCTGAATCCAGGGACCAGATATTCATCAGGATCACTGGAGATTTCTAATTACTACCTCCTTGGGATATTTGCCTGGGTCAAAATATATAGGTGTTTTAGTCAATTTTTATCACAACTTCAATTGCTTCACAGAATGATGCGCTGGAACCAGCTCAAGAGAACTGATTGTTACATTTTTATTGTGAGCTTTTACACCTTGAAAGTTATCAAATCCTTAAGAAAGTAATGGAGAAAGTGATATTAACAAACTAAAAAGTATACGCTATATATATGTGTGTGTGTGTGCGTGCGCGTGTGTATACATATGTATGTTTACCAGTTGTTAAATATTTACCAGGATATGCCTATATTAATCCACAGCAAGATCAGAAGGAAAGCAGAAAATTGACATTTTCTAACTGTTATTTATGGTCATTATATATCAAAAATTTTATATTTTCAATTATCTTACCTTGGAGACGTTTTAAAGTCCAAATGAATGACACACTGAGCCAGGAAAGCATTTCCAATGCTGCCATCTTAACTATACATTATATTATTATATTATACGTATGTATAAAATAAATACATGCATGCATGCATACATACATACATATGTAGGTATATATATATATATATATATATATATATATATATATATAAAATCTCTAGTTCTGAAGCACATGTTATCTTACTCTTGCCCCATTTCTTAAGCAACAGAATGCTCATGAATTATCTGCTTGCAAAATAATTCTCACTCCAACATGAAACTGTTTTGAAATATTGCCATCTGGTGGCAGTTCGAAAGGAAACAGAGGAAACATTTGTGCAATTAATTACCCAGATGCATTTGTTTTACAAATAATAAAATAAACTTCTACTAACAAATCTTTTCACAGGAAATAAATGAAAGTGTCATTTCAATAACACTGCCTTCCATTCCAATATCAGATAATTATGTTCCTCTATAGAAAATATTAATTTGATGGAGACAAAGTATTATGGGACTGATGACATTAGAATTAAAGCATCAAATAATCGTCTGTACGATTGGTTTGTCTACTTCCCGGCAACTGTTATAGTTATTTCAATCAGCTGTTGCTTTCATCCCACATGAGACTCTTCCAAAGTTTGACCTCTCCCTCCCCCCCCATAGTAATTAGAAGCAACTGATGTAAAGAATTAATGTAATTAATCAAGGTTCCTCCCAAACTGAATAAATAGATTAGCCAAAAAAAAAGTTTAAATTACCAGCCTATTTTTTCTTCTTCTTTGTCATCTCATTCTTCATTAAACAGGTAAAAGAGGTAATGAAATCACCAACAGCCTATATTACCTACTGTTAAATGACAGGGGAAAGAGGATAGGAAAGAAAGTTGATGGTATTACCCAAGAAGTTAGAGGATGAGAAACTAAGAGCTGGAAAGGTCAATAGAAAGATCCAATCCCCTAGTTTTGCAGATGAACAAACTAAGGTACAGAAAAGATAATTAATGGCAAAAAATCACACAGGTATTATGTGACTCAGGCTCCTTTCACTTCAAACCTAGCTGCTTTGACTTTGGACATCCAGCTCCTTTGACTTCAAAGATATTTTTTCCAATGTTCCAGTCTGCCCAGGACCACTTAATTTCATTTCAACAAATATTTATTAAGTTGTTCTGAGTACAAGGCATTATGATAAGTACTGAGAACACAAAGTAAGATGTGGTGCTCACCCACTTCTTGGAGCACTTACAAGCTAGCCTAGCCTAGAGAAGGGCTTTCTCCAATCTGAAGCATGATCTTTGTAATTATTCCTATGCCTTGTTTCAATGACAGTCTGGTGGGCTGAGAGAACAAAGAAATCACAGGAAGCTGAGGAATAGAGGGGAAGCTGAGTCAGAGTGTCTCACTGACGGGATCAGAATCGGAGAGAAAGGGGAGCCAGAACTGACAACGGTGCAGCTCAACTCCTTACTGGAGGCTGCTGCCAAATCCACTCTGCTTTGTGAGGTCCCTTTCAGGACAATACTGTCAACCTTGGGAGAAGTGCCTATTATGATATATAAAAATTTTCTTAGTTTCTGGGTAATTAATCATTTTATTAATTATGGCTAGTGAATAATTAGTTAAAGGATGGTGATTTGGCTTTCTCTCATAAACCAAAGACCCCTTCATGGAAACCCTTTTGCCGCTTAAAAACCCTTGGAAGGGTGGTTGTTTCCAACAGGCAAGAATTAACTCTTGTTAACAATTAATGAATAAATGAATATTATAATGGCAGGTGGGCCTATTCTAATGAGGGCCTGGTTATAAGACTTTGATTATGTACTCATGGACAGAGAGACTCATCTCAAGCCAGACTAACTCCTACCTCAGACAATCTATACAAAAGGATCTCTCCTTCACCCAGTCAGTGAACAATGAATGGTGATGGGTTAAGAATTCAATTTAGATTAGATTCTCCTTGTAAGGTCTTCTGGTTGGATGGGGAGAGAAGCATGTACCTGGAGAATTTGGGTAATCTCATCTATTTGCAATGTCCTTCACACAAGGACTGCTAAATTACTTGCAGGGGTTTTATTTCTGATTGAAGAAATAGTAAGGAAAAATCTTAATTTCAATAACTGGTTATTAATATGAGAGAAATAATCACTTCTTTCACTGTCCAACTGAGTTCTCTACTTTCATTCTGTGAGCCCCAGGTTCAGGGTTCTTCTAATGTTTCTGTCTCTTCATCTAGTGAACTAAGCTTCAAGAGGGTTTTCCTTTGCCTGTGGCAAAAAAGATGTAGACTTTAGTCAGGATGGAATGATGCACATAGTTTTTTTTTTTCCTTTTTTTAACGCATCTTAAATGAACCTTATAGATTTTCATGGAATTCTACAGACTTTCTATAATGTTAATGGAATGGAAAGATCCTTCCCACCCATTAATAGGCTTATATGACCTGCTTTGAGCTCCGACCCAGCTGGCTGCTATGATGGAGTGTGAGTTACACAGAGCTGAGTCACATGGAAGAATGGTGGGAGAAGCTTGCTGAACAGGTGGAGCAAGAAGGGTGAAGTCGGAAGTGAGAGTGAGGCAGAGCTGGGAGACAGTGAGGAGAACTGAGGCAGAGCAACTAGCCTGAGTGAGAGAGGGAAGAATTTTGCCTAGTAGAGCTTGTTTGTGGGGAGGCTTAACGGAGGGAAAGCTTGGGGATGTCAGTGCTCCCTAGACTGGTGATGTGTATAAACGTCTTTGTTACCATGGTGAAATTGGCTTTCTGGTATCTGGATAAATATCTTGGTTTCATCTTTGAGGAAGAGAGTTTGTTATATTTTGTGATTCAACCCTGGAAATACATCTGCATATTCATAACAGCTGCTGTGGGTATCATGTTGGTGGAATACTTCCCTAAAATTTTATTTTGAATAAAAATTTTGTGATCTTTTTTTTTTGGAGACAATTTGTTTTCTGCTTTGTTTGGGGGTTTTTTGCTGCTGAAAATCTCTTTCTAGTTCATGCGAACACAAAATTCTGAATTTTTTGGTGGCTTGCATTTATGTTTGTTTCCAATATCAAGCTATAGAAATGTCCATGCCATACTTCATTGCACCTGATTTTATTCTCTTGTTTTAATTTTATGCCATTAACATATATGTAGCTTATCCATGATGTTTTTTTCTTGAACTTTGATTTTATGCCAAGGAAATGTGCCCATTTGTTTGAATTGCTGAATGGTATTTTGAATTCATGCTAATGATGCAAATACTTAAATGGGAGGGGAGTATTAAAAAGGATTGATCAGGGAAGTCACTGATAAAAATAATTCCCCCTCTCCACTCCCCATTTAACTTGAGAAGACGGCAGGGTATGGGACTTTTGTTTGAAGGCATAACCACTATCACCTTGAAAGTGGATGGAATTCCTATTAATCAGCTGCCTTGAACTTGGGCAGATTAACTCATCAGAAAATTTTGACTCTCCATCATGATCTATAAAAGTAAGCTATCTAGATCTCTCTTTCTTTCTCTGTCTCTTCCATAATTTTGTCTTTTAGAGTACAGGAAAGGACATGAAAGGAATCTCTCTCACTCTTACTCTCTTTCACTCTCTATCTCTTTCTCTCTCTTTTCCTCTCTGTCTCCCCTCTCCTCTCACTCTCTATCTCTCCCTCCCTCTCCTTTATCCCCTAAACATACACCTTCACCTAGTTAATGGCATGTGCTTGCCCTAGGTATCCTGAAATGTTAGTTTCTAGGCATCAAGTTTCCAGCCATGCTTTACCTTTCTATTTCCTTTATGGAGAAGTCAAAACCAGAGAACTCATCATGGACTTCCCCAGTGAGAGGCTTGGCAGAAACTGCTGGCTATACAAAGTTGCTGAAGGGGCACTTGGCAGAGGCAAACACATGCATATCCAATCAGCTTGTGTGAGCCAGAGGATCACAAAACTACAGTGTTTGAAGGACTGGCATACGGAATGGGTTTCGGTTTCTTGTGTTTGGTCCCAGAGAGTAGAACTAGGAGCAGCAAGTAGGCATTGAAAAACACCACTTTAAGTTGAGGTGAGGAAAAATAGTAGTGGTTGTTGTTGTACAGTAAGTACAGTAAAATATATAGAGCAAGAATCCAGATTCCTAGATCCAAAAGATGTAAGAACACAGATAACTCATGGATGAAATACTGGACTCAGAGTCAAGATGATCTGAGTTCACATTCTTCCTCAGTTACTAACTAACTGTGCGACCCTAAGCAAGTAAGTCACTTAACATTTCTCAGCTTCCCTTTACTCACCTACAAAATAAGGGCAATAATAGCATCTGCCTCATAGAGTTGCTATGGGTACTAAATAAAGTTAAAAGATATGTTAAGCACTGGAGAAGGGGGTCTATACAAAGTGGTTCTTTAAGAAATCACAGTCCTCATATCAGTTGTTCCCATCAGGAATAACCATAGGAACTGTGTGTCTCCTATGGTCCTATGACCAAGTTACAGCCATGATATTATCAATTATCCTCTCTTTAAAGATGAAGCTCTCAGCTTTGAAATCTACAATATGATTCATTTGCATTGGACCATTACAGGAAACTTAAAATGTAGACAACTGACCAGCTATTTTCATCTCAATTTATATATCTTGTTATTCAGCCCCTAGGTGACTTAATAGCTAATGATTCAGTTTAGATGAGATGCAGAATGAAGTCATGTGACTAAACAGTTCTTTATGATATTGTATGTCTAAAGTGTGAATGAGAAAGGATATAAGAAACGAAATTTAATGTGACAAAAAGACAAATGAGAGCACCAGAATGAATAGCAACTTATTCTGTAGACATGAACTTAATCACATAGAAATAAAAACTATTTAAGACTATTTATTTTGAAACTGATGGGCTGATTGATACCATGGTTGACACTAAATGGAGATTTCTAGACGTTCAAAATCAAAACCATACTTCCTCCTCCAATTTTGACAATTTCATTCAAGAAATATTTTTTAAATGCTTATTTGGTACATATTGTGCTGTGTGCTAGGGAGGGATACAAAAATAATAGCACCATGGGAATGACTCTAATTCTTTTACCTGACTGTTCCTTTTCAGTCTCCTTCTTTGTATTCTTGTTCATATCACCTCCTCCAATGGTAGGTATCTCACAAAGTATAGACCTGAGCCTTTTTCTCTTCTCCCTCTATACTGCTTCATTTGGTTAGCTCATTGGCTCCCATGGATTTAATTAGCATCTCTATGCTGATGATTCTCAAATCTACCTAACCTGCCCCTACCTCTCCACTGATCTACAATCTGGTATCTCCAACTGCCTTTCAGATATCATCAAATGGATGATCAGTAGACATCTTAAATTCAACATATCCAAAATGAAACTCATTCTCCTTTCTCCCAAACCCTTCCCCCACCCCATCCCACACCTGTTGCTGTGAAAGACATCACCATCTTCCCAATCCTTCAGTTTCACAACCTAGAAGTCAGCCTTGAATCCTCACTGTCATTCACCATCCCCTCCTCTCCAAAAAAAATCTGATCTATAGACAAGACACTCTATCTCCTGACTCTAGCCATTTTCTCTCTCTATCCCTCATGCCTGGAATGCTTCTCCCTTCTCATCTCAACCTACTGACTTGAGTGGATTTCTTTAAGTCCCAACTAAAATCCTATTTTTTTACAAGAAGCCTTTCCCAATTTCTTTTAAATCTAGTGCTTTCCCTCTGTTAATTACTTCCTATTTATTCTGCATTATATATTATATTTGCATAGATTTGTCTACATGTTGTCTCTCCCACTAGATTGTGAGTTCGTTAAGGAAAAGAAATGTCTTTTGCTCATTTTACATTCCCACAGCTTAGCACAATGGCTAGCATATAGTAGGTGCTCAATAAATGTGTATTAATTGATTGATAGCACAGGCTTCTGCCTTCAAAGAATTTACAGTCTAGTAGGGAAGAAATAACTATAATAACAGAAGCAACGTGGAAGATGCAAATTATTATATGAATTCAGATGACGACATTTCCAGGCACATAGATCAATGAATATTTCTGGTGGTGGTATCATTAGATCTAGATGTTAAAAGATGAGCAGGATTTCAACAGAAGGAGAATATGTTAGATAGAAGGAATAAAATGAGCAAAGGAATACAGATAAGAAAGCCATCGAGAATGTTTAAGAAACAGCTGGTAGCTTAGGTTAGCTGAAGTAGAGGGTAATGCCAGCATTTTCCATTCAGTATGTTCATTAATTTTTCATGCTTGGTCTCACTCTAAAGATGAACTAACTACTTTTAAAAGTTCCAGGCAAACTTTCAGTTTTTGCAAAAAGCAAACTTTTTGCATTTTAAGTTAAAACTTATATATGGGGGTGAGGGAGGGGTGTCCATTTTTATCAGTAACTAATATTTGAATGTTCACAAAGTGCATGGATGCATTATAGTAACCAGTTTGGAGAAGCTAAAAATATTAAACAATTTTTAAGAGAACAGACTTTTGTGTTTTTAAAGTGGGTTTAAATAAAGTGGGAAGATAATGTCTAAGTAGACTATTCCTCCTTTAAACTAAATTACCAATTGTTTTGGAGAAAAAAATTAATATATTGTACAAAGAAAAACTGAGGAGAATTGAATCCAAATCATTGTTTCAAACTTCAAATATGTGGAGATCAAATAAATGAAATTTTATAGTAACAATGCTTGGAATGATACATTTTATTCCATCAGCATATATTTATTTTCTAACTCAATGCAATGCAACCCAATATAAATTTATTAAGTGCCTACTATGTGGAGGGCACTATGTTAAGTACTATGTTAAATATAAAAAGATTTTTAAAAAATCCTTGCCTTAAAGTAGCTAACAGTCTTTTGGGGGGGGGGAAATTTATATTTGCACAGATAAATGAAAATTAATTGAGGCAGAATAAAGGATTAACAATAAGGGAAAATCAGGGAAGGTTTACCAAAGTTAGGATTTCCTTTGTCTATTTAGGTGCTATATATTTTTAACATAAGTATTGTTTAATTAGCAATGTTGCCTTTAAACTTATATATAGTTTTCTCTACTTCTGTCTCTTAATGATATCTGTTTCTACTATAACCTTGTTTCAGGTCACAATTGCTACTCTGCTTTATTTTTACTTAATCTAAAGCTTAATAGATTCTATTTCAACACCTCTTTTAACTTTATATGAATCTTCATAGTTTAAGTGTATTTCTGGTAAACAAAATTTTGTTGGGTTCTTCCTCTCAGATCCATTCTGCTACCATTCTCCATTTTATTGGGTAAGTTTTTCCCATTCACATTCATGACTCTTAAATTAGTTTTTCTTCTCATCATACTCTATTACTATCTTTGTTCTCTTTATTCATTTTCCTAGCCTTCCTCTTTAAATGGACAAATAAAAGGAAATGAAGGAAATTGCCACCAGTTATCTGTAGTTGGTGTTGTGTGATTGCAACTCTCACACCTCCTCCAATTCTTCTAGAACTGTCTCAGATCATCATATCTTGTCCTTTTTTAAATCTCCTTTTTCTTCCCCCTTTTATAATCAATTTTATTTGCTTGTAGTTGTTCCCTTCTCAATTGTACCATCTTTTCCTGTCTCTTCCCAGTTTACCTGTTTACTTCCTTCTTTTTCCATTGTACATTCCCACTCTGTACCACCAAAAAAAAAAAACTTTAGATGCCAGTCTCATACAAGAATGATGTTTTAAGAACCTCTCACCTCCATGTTTCTATAATCTTTCAAAGTACCATTAATCAAAAACAAAAATAAATTCCTCCCCATTCCATCCTATTTTCCTATTCTTTTCTTAAAAAAAACCAAACAGGTCTTGAGTTTGTCTTTCTCATTTCTCCTTAACCCACAGAGATGGCTGCTATTTGAAAGTATGATAGTCTTTTCTTTCCATTTCAAAAAATTAACACTCAATTATATAGCTCTTTCAAGTTGTTAACATGTACTTACTTTTCTGTGTTGTTCTTGTCCCCCGAATTTCCTTTTCAAAGATTCTCTGACTCATTTTTTCAAAAAAATTTACTGTTATCCAGTGGTTTTAAATTTATCTTTTCTCCCCTATATTTAAATTTCTATATGCCTATATATTCTATATATGTATGTCTATGTTAAATGTATCTTATCTCCCCTTTACAGTTAAGTTCAGCTTTACTGGATAAATTTTTATTGAGTATGGTCCTTTTTTTTTTAACCTTTTGATATATCACATCTCAAGCTCTTCTTTGTTTTCTCATATTTACTGTGTAATCTTATATGATTCTGAGTAGAGTAACTTAGTGTGTGAGTTTTCTTTTCCTAGCTATTCTTTTTTCTTTAATCTAAAAGCCCTGCAGATAGCAATTCTATTTCTGACTTTATTCAATTTGAAGTTTCTTTAAGGTAGCAATTTATGGATTCTGTTGTCTTTTTGTTATCTTATTCCAATAGTTCCAGACAGTTTTATTCTATGATTTCTTGAAATAAAGTACTAAAGGATTTTTTGTTTTGTTTTGTCGTACTTTTGAATTGTCTCTACTTATCCTGCTTCCAGATCAGATATTTTTTATAATGGATCACATGTTCAGTTGATGTTTCTATCATTTGACTTTGCCCTGATATTCCTTTTATTATGATTGAATTTTCAAGTTTTCATTGTTTTACTTCTTTTTTAAAGGGTGCCCCCTATTTTGAAAAGGTTTTAAAAGGATATTTGTTTGGGTTTCTTTGCTTCTGTTTTAGGTTGTTTATTTTCTTTCCAAATTTTCTTTCAAAGGTTCTAATTTGAGGCTTTATTCTTTTTTCATCTATTCCTTTATTCCTCCATCCAGTCCTTTTATCTATTCTCTGATTCTTTTTGGCTTTTCTTTTTTAGTATTCTACTTTTAATTATTACAGAATTATTCTCTTCTAATATTTTATCCTAGTGTTCCATTAATTCATATTATTATTTTTTCATTGTTTTAGGAGTCATAAGATAATCTTTTTTCTATCATTCTACTAGGAATAGCAGGCATTTCTCCCCATTCCTTGCCATTTCTTCTGAACTACTCCTGTCTCTGCACCATATATTATGTTAATTCCTTAGGCGCATCATAGGAATGAAGGTTTTGTAACAACCATGCAGAGATCTGAGTCCTTGGTCTAGAGTAAGGAAGCTGAAAGCCTGAATAATAGTAGCTTCTCAGTCTTTCCCTCTTGGCATTGACCTGGATGAAGCAGATTCCAACAACTGTGGTCATAGTTGCCAAGGTCATAGTGTTGCAGAGAATAGATACTGAAAACAATGGTCTCTGAGGGTCTTAGAAGGGGCATATACCAGGCAGATGATCCTGGACTTCTGCCTGGTATTTGGGCTCTTCCCCCTTGGCACAAGCTCAGAGTTGAACTAGTGGAAATCCAAGGCCAACTGTGATTTTTTTTGTCCTAATCTTAATGAAGGTTATTGAATTTGTGATGAATGTTATTGAATTTTTTTCCATTTATGTCTTTGCACCGGTGATGCTTCATTTTACAATATTTCTCATAAACCTGAGGCAGTTTTAGAAGGAGCTGGGAGTAGCTACAACCATTAAAATTGCCACATTTTATCAAACATCTTTTTCCATTCCTGCAGAGTATAGCTGTATTCTTTTGGTACTTTCATTTTCTTCCCAGGATAAAGATCAGCTATAATTGTGCATTCCTGGCTGTTTCTTGACTGGCAGAAGAAAAAAAATCTTACAGCTCTTTGCATGTCACAATCACATTTCTCTATTATCTATGTGCTAGATACAAGATCGTCAGTCTTCTGTCATCTCATATCTAACTCTTGTAGAAAACCAAGGTGTTAATATACATATTTCACATACCTATTCATTATGTGAAAGACTAGGTCACTGGAAGCTCCTGGATGAGATTTTATGTATTATAAATGAACATAAATGTCTTCCTGCTTTTTTCCCCTTAAATTTAGTATTTTATTTTCCCCCAATTACATGTAAAAACAATTTCTGACATTTGTTTTTAAAACTTTGAGTCCCAAATTTTCTCCCTTTCTCCCTCCACATCATCCCTTCATTGAGAAGGCAAGCAATTTGATATAGGTTAAACATATGTAGTCATATATAGCATTTCCATAATAGTCATGTTGTGAAAGAAAACATAGACCAAAAAAAGCCTCAAGAAAAATAAAGTAAAAAAGTATAGTTCAATCTGCACTTAGGTACCATTAGTTCTTTCTCTAGGGGTGGATAATATTTTTCATCGTAAGTTCTTAAGAGTTGTGCTGGATCATTGTGTTGCTGAGAATAGCTAAGTCATTCACAATTGATCATCTTACAATCTTGCTGTTACTTTGTACACAGTACATTTCACTTTGCATCAGCTCATGCATGTTTTCCAGGGTTTTTTTGAGGGAATCCTCCTTATCATTTCTTGTAGTACAATAGTATTCTATCAAAATTATATACCATTATTTGTTCAACCATTCCCTAATTGATGGTCATCACTTTAATTTCCCATTCTTTGTCAATAGACAAAGATAGACAAATATAAATATTTTTGTACATATATATCTTTTTACTTTTTATTTTTTATCTCTTTTGGGTTACAGACCAAGTAATGGTATTGTTAACTCAAAGGGTATGTATGTTAGTCATAGTTCCAATTCAAAACTCTGCCAACAGTGTATTAATGTCTCCTTTTTCCCACATCCCCTCTAAAATTTGTCATTTTCCTTTTCTGTCCTATTAGTCATTCTAATAGGTATAATAAAGTAACTCAAAATTGTTTTCATTTGCATTTCTCTAGTCAATAGTGAGAGTAATTTTTTATAGCCATGGATAGCTTTGCTTACTTCATCTGAAAACCATTCATATCTTTTGATCATTTATCATTTAGATAATGATTCTCATTTTTATAAATTTGACACAGTTCTCTATACGTTTGAGAAATGAGTTTTTTATCAGAGAAACTTACTTCAAAATTTTTTCATAGTTACTATTGTTAAGTGTACTTCTCTCCATCTTATTTCTCCCATTTATTCTATTCTCTCTCTACTTTCACCCTGTCTGTCCTCAAAAATGTTTTGTTTCTGACTAATCCCTCTCTCATTCTGTCCTCCATTCTATCACACACATGCCCTTCTCTTATCTCCCTCCCCTCTTACTTTCCCAGAGTATAAGATAGATTGGCATACCCAATTGAGTGTTTATGTTATTCCCTCTTTCAGCCAGTTTTGAAGAGAGTAAGGTTTTCTCCCTCCCCCTTATCTCCTGCCACTTCCACTTCATTATAAAAACTTTCTTGCTTCTTTTATGTGAGATAATTTATTCCGCTCTACCTCTCTCTTTCTCTTTCTCACAGAACATTTCTCTCACCCTTTAATTTTATTTTTTAGAAATCATCCCTTCATATTAAACTCACATCTGTACCTTTTGTCTATATATACGCATATATATATATATGTATATATATATATATATACATATATATATATGTCTTATGAGGTACAAATACCATCTTTCCATGTAGAAATGTAACCTTATTAAGTCTCTTATGATTTCCCTTTCCTGTTTATATATTTATGTTTCTCTTGAATCTTGTACTTGACAATCAGATTTTCTATTCAGTTCTGATCTTTCCATCAAGAATTCTTGAAAGTTGTCTATCTCATTGAATTTCCATTTTTCCCCCTGAAAAATTATACTCAGTTTTGCTAAGCAGATGATTCTTGGTTATAATCCTAACTCCTTTGACCTCCAGAATATAATATTCTAAGCCCTCCCATTCTTTAATGTAGAAAGCTTGGGATTTTCTGAACTACTCCCCCATTTTCCCAGAATTCTCTCAATAATTTCTTGAAAGATGATGTCTAGGCATTTTTTTATCATGGCTTTCAAGTAGTGCAGTAATTTTATAAGTTCTCTCTCCTTGATCTAGGTCAGTTGTTTTTATAGTGAGATAGTCCACATTGTCTTCTATTTTTACATGCATTTGCTTTTCTTTTATTGTTTCTTGATTTCTTATAAGGTTATTAGCTTCCATTTTCTCACTTCTAATTTTTAAGGAATTATTTTCTTCAGTGAGATTTTGTTCTTCCTTTTCAAAATCCTTTTTTATCTCTTCCATGGCCTGAGACCAATTCATATCTTTCCCTAAAGGCTTTTGATATGGGAACCTTGACTTTATTATCTTCTGAGTGTGTGTTTTGATCTTACTTGTCACAATAGTAACTTTCAATAGTGAAAGTTTTTCCATTGTTTGCTTATTTTCCCAGCCTGTGAGTTGATTTTTAACTCTTTGTTAAAATAGGGCTCTGCTTCAAGGGTAGAGGGAGTTCTGTCTCAAGCTTCAGGAGTTTTGTACAGCTGCTTACAGAGATACTTCTAGGACCTGTAAATTTTCAATTTTCCCAAGGTAGTATGATCAAAGGAGAGGTATTTACCACTCCCTTGGCATGTTGTCTGGTCTATGAGGACCACAAATACTCTTTTTTGCCCTGGAACTGTGAAGAACATTTTCCCTCCATTGTGGTCATAAGTTCTAGTGTGTAAGTTTTCGTTCTTGCTCTGGGACTGCCACCCAGTACTACAACCCAAATCTGAATGTGGACAAAGCAACAAAGTGCTGCCTCAGTGTTAGCAAAGAGATTCTTGTAATCTTATTCTAAGCACTTGTTTGGCCTCCTCATGGTCTATGGACTGAGAGTTCCAGAAGCAACCACTGCCCCTGCTGAATCTGTGGCTCACAAGACCTGTTCTGGGTTTGCTGCACTGATGCAGCCTGGTCTGGACTGTGCTCCCCTCTCACCTGGTGCAACAGATCTTTTCTTCCAACCTTCTAAGTTGTCTTGGGTTAGAAAATTGTTTTACCCTGTCTTTTTGCAGGTTCTGTTACTCTAGAATTTGTTTTCCTATAAGGAAAAAGTTTCAATGAAGTAGAAGACTTTGAAACATTCCTGGTTAGAAAAGAACTGCAGATGAAAAGGAACTTTGACAAACAAATATAGAATTCAAGAGAAAAAAATAAGAAGGCAAATATAAGTGAATGATAGGAATGTAATTTATAAGGATGAGCTGTTTGCATTTTAATGGTGAAGGATGTTAAAAGGATTCTTTCAGAATTTAATGTCACATAGGGTCATAGAAGGAGTAAATTAAGATAGATCTATAGTTTTGTTATGTTTTGAAAATGAAGATGCTCTGAAAAATAGTAAAAGGACAGGGAAGGATATGGTAAGGCAAAATGGGAAGAAATACAGGAAAACTTTATATATAGTGCTGGGTCACACAAGCAAAACTAAATACAAACATAGAAGGGAAGAGAGATGGAGAACATTTGAACTTCATTTTCATGTAAATTTGTCAAAAGAAGGAAGAACACATATACACAAAGTTTAGTGTAGGAATATATTTAATTCAACAGTGATACAGATAGAAAGAGGAAACAGAATAGGGACAGAGTCAAGGAAGAATTAGTTATAAGCAAAACAAACCCTCAGCTTGGAAAGGAAATAATGAAGAAAAGGTTAAAAGAAAAAAAGGCAGCAACTTGAAATAAACTAGAAACAAAACATATAAAGAAGTAAACATAAAAGAGAATAGGATGGATACAAATATAGAATTGTCATGTGAATGGAAATAATCCATAGAATAGTAGTTGTTAGCAGAATGGATTAGAAAGCAAACTACAACAAAATATTGTTTACAAGAAACACATTTGAAACACAAAGACTCTCACAGATTTAAAATAAGAGGTTGGAAAAAATCTATTCTGCCTTAGTTGAGTGCAGAAAAGTAGAGGAAGCAAGTGGGATTTCAGATAAAGCAACAATAAAAGTAAATCTAATTCAAAGGGATAAAGAAGTAAATTACATTTTGGTGGAAACTAATATAAACAATATATTTCAATGCTAACACATATTCACCAAATGGCATACCTTCTAAAAATTTAAAGAAAAAAACCACCACAACAAGAAGAAATAGAGACTAAAACTATGTTGATAAGGAGAACCTTAATTTACCCATAGTATCCCCTAGGAAGTTAACTTTCTAAAAAGAAAGAACAAAGAAATTAAGGACCTGGAAAGAACTTTTAAAAATAGATATGATGAACTTTTGATGATTATTAAATGGAAATATAACCATATCTTGGTTGTATATGACAGCTTTACAAAAATTGATGTTCGAGGACATGAAAACTACATGATTAAATTCATAACAGCAGAAACATTGTACATATCTTTTACTTATCACAATTCAATACAATTATATTAAATAAAGAACAACTGGGGAAAAGTATTCAAAATCCACCAGAGACTGAATAACTTAATTCTAAAGGTTGGATGCATCAAAGAAAATTTCTTTAAAGATAGTTTCATTAAAGATAATGACAAAAATTAGAGAGCATATCAAAATTTGGGAGAGATAGCCAAAGTGGTCATCAGAAGAAAATCTATATTTTGAAACACTTTTATTGAAGAGAGAAGAGGGAAAAGAAAAAGAGAGAAGTCAACAAATTTGAAATGTAACAAAAGACTAAAAAAATTTTAAATAAATCCCAAATTAGAAATCATGAAAATCAAAGAAATTATCAAAATTGAAAATAAAAAATTAATTAATGATTAAGATGTTTTCATTAAAAAGACTAATAAATAAATAAATCATTAGTTAAAGAAAAGCCAAATTATCAGTAACAAGCATGAAAAGGATATTTCACAACACACTAAGAAGTAAAGAATATTATTGGAAACTGTTTTGGTCAATTATATTCCAATAAAATTAATATCTAAAATAAAATTAATTAACATTTACAGAAATGTAAAATACCAAAATTAACAGAAAAAAAGATGATGTATTTTAAACAACCCAATTTTAGAGGAAGAAATTAAACAAGCCATAAATTAACTTAAAAAAAACAAATTCAAGGAGAATGTAGTTTCACAAGTATATTCTATCAAATATTCAAAGAGTAATTAATTCAAATATTACATAAGATGTACACAAAAATAGCAAAAGAAGGGATTCTATCAAATTCATTTTCTGACACAGATATGTTACTGATACATAAATCAGAGGGAGTTAAGACAAAAAGTAAATTATACATTATATCCTGATGAACATAGGTCTAAACATTTTAAATAAAAAAATTAGCAGAAGGTAAAACAATTCATGAAGATGACATACGATCAGGTTGAATTTATACCATAAGCACAGGATTATTTTGATAATAAAATTATCAACAATCATATTAATAACAAAATGCATAAAAATCACACAATTATATCAATAGATGCAGAAAAATCTTTTGACAAAATACTGCAGCACAAATGCAACGTTCACAGTGCCGACAGTGGCCTTCAATATCCCAGTGCAATTCTGAATCATGAAATACAACAGACTCTCCACATGGAAGACAGAACCACAACATTTATTCAGACACCAGAAAGCCAAATCCATCATAATAACAAAAAAAAAAACAATGCAGAGAACAACACCATCCCCAAGCCTTCCCCCTGCTAGGCTTCCCACAAACTAGCTCCATCAAACACATCATAAGCAGACCCCCTTAAACAAAATCACAAATAAGCTGTTTCACTAAATTAGCTAGCCAACACCCTACATCCTTCCTAACTCTGATTAGACTCTGACCAATTTCCTCTCAGCTCTGCTCTAGCTCCTCTTTTTCCTGTTCCACCCATTCAGCAAACTCCTCCCACCCCATACTCCATGCGACTCAGACTCATGTGACTCAAGCTTCTATTTGACCCAGCCAGGTCACATGGACTTATTAATGAATGGGAAAGATCTTCCCACTTAAATTACCATTACAAATATAAAATTTATTTGTTTAAAAAAAATACTAGGAAACATAAGAACAAATGGCCTTTTTCTTAAAATTATAAAATGGATATAAATATATATATAGATAGAGAGAGAGATATAGATATACCAAAAATTACCGTTATACATAATGGAGATAAAATTCCAATAAGATCAAAGGTGAAACAAAGATATGTATTGCCACCACTTCTATTTGACACAGCAATAAAAATGCTGATAAGACATGTAAAGTTAAGAATAAAGCAAAATTATCACTTTCTTTCAGATAGTATGATGATACATTTGAAGAACCTTAAAAAGCTAAGGAAAAATTAATGGAAACAATAACATTAGCAAACTTTCAAGACATAAAATAAATCCAATATTTCTATATAGTACCAACAAATTCCAGCAGAAAGAGATAGAAAAATGAAACTCCATTTAGAATAAATACTGAAAATATAAAATATTTGAGTTTGCCTACCAAGATACACATGAGAACTTTATAAGTTCAACTAGTAACTACCATTTACAAAAATAGACATTAAAAAATGGAAAAATTTTAATTGTTCGTGATTAAGACAAGTCACTTTTTTTTAAAAAGACAATTCTACCTAAATTAATTTACTTATTCAGTGCCATAGCAATCAAACTACCAAAAGATTATCACTAGAAAAAAATAATAACAAAATTCATATGGAAATAATGAGGTCAAGGATCTCAAGGGAAATAATGAAAAGAGTGGGGAGGAAGGGACCCTAGTAGTACCAACTATCAAACTATACCACAAAGCACTAATTCTTAAAAAAACTTGATTTTAAAAAATCAATTTAAATGGAACAATTATGTGCAACATACTGAAACAAATGTACCTAGGACCCCAATAATCAGTAAACAGAAACATCACAGCTACTGGTTTTTAGGACTCTAGTTGGCAAAATTTTCTAGAAAATTAGAAATATGAAGGAAATTAGATTTCAAAAGTAGACCTCATACTTTATGACAATTTAATTTTTAAGTGGCTATTTGACCTAGAGATAAAAGGTTACATCATAAACTAATTAAAGAAGCATCAAAAAAATACTTATTAGATCTACAGATAGAAAAAAAATACATGACCAAACATAAAAATCACAGAAAATAAAATGAGTAATTTGGATGAAATAAAATTTAAACTCTTTTGCACAAATAAATCTAATAAAGCTAAGGTTAAAGGGGAAACAACTGGTAAACATCTTTGCAACAGTTTTCTCTGACAAAGGTATTATTTCCAAGATACATGAGGATCTGATTCAAATTCATAAGAATAAGAAACAGTTCCAAATCAATAAATGGTTCTAAGTGGTTGAACAGAGTTCTCAAAGGAAGAAATTCAGGCCACTTACAGCCATATGAAAAAATTCTCTAAATCACTACTAAATAGAGAGGTGCAAATTAATGCAATTTTGAGATCCTACCTTACATAGATCAGATTAACAGAGATAATTTTTTAAAAAGAAAATGATAAATATTAGAAGAACTGTGGGAAAAGAAACACATCAGTACTTTGTTGATGGACCTTTGAATAGCTGTAAGTATTCTAGAAATTTGTAATTATTTTGTTGTTCATTTTTTTCACTCATGTTCAACTCTTCATGACCTCATTTTGCATTTTCTTGGCAAAGATAATAGAATGATTTTCCCTTTCCTTCTCCAGCTCATTTTACAAATAAGGAAACTGAGGCAAACAGGGTTAAGTGACTTGTCCAGGGTCACATAGTTTATAAGTGTCTGAGGCCAGATTTGCACTCAGATAGATGAGTCTTCCTGACTTCAAGCCTGGTTCTCTATGCACTCTACCAACCAGCTGTCTTCAAATAATTTGGAATTATACACAATTAGTCAACAGTGTATACAGTTGGGTTCAGCTAGTCCTATACACTAAAGAGATCAGAAAAATACAAAATAATCTTATATATCCAAAAATATTTATAGTAGCTCTTTTTGTGAGGGGAAAAAAACATCTATAAAGCAATGCCAATCAGTTGAAGAATGGCTAAATAAACTGTAGTCTGTGAATGTGATGGAATTTTATAAGCTCTAAGAAATGAAGAATTAGATTTCTGAGACATGGAAAGATTTACATTAACTAAGGAAGAGTAAAATAAGCAGAACTAGAAGAACAATTTATCCTATAAGTATTATAAAAATAAATAATTTTAAAAATATTTGTAAAATGATAAATAATTCAATGAATAGAACCAGGAGAGAGGTTTATATAATAATGACAGTCAAGAAAAACAACTTTGAAAGTTGTAATAATTATAGTCAATGAGGGGATTTGTTTTGTTTGATTATACATATTTGTTTTGTTTCTTAACCACTTTTTTTTCAAATTATAGTGGAAGGTGAGGGAGGAAGAAAATAGATTTCTGTTATTTTTTTTAAATTAAAGATGAAGAGGTAATGGAAGTGCTCCAGATCTGCAATGTTGTATGAACTTTCAGATGAGGTCACTATATTGTTAGTTTTGCTTAATTGTGTCTTTTATCATAAGAGATCTCTCACAGAGTGGGGCTAATCTAAATATTTGTAATGTAAGAAACAAAACACATCAATAAAACTTTTTAAGTGAAAAAAATTCTTAAAAGAAATGTAGGGTTCCCAGGTCTAGCTACTGACTTATCCCTCATAAAACATAATATATGGACCCAGATTATTGGATATCAGCTGCAAAATTCATTCCTAGATTTCCTTTCTATACAGGAAAAACACTGTGTTGTTTAAATGAATGAAATCAGAACTGCCATATTGCAAGTGGTGTCTTCTTCCTATCTTTTTTAAATTTAATATCGATTTTGTTTTTTGCCTTAACCTGTCAAGGACTTGACAGCATGCAGGTTATTTTGAAGTGATTTCCACAAGAGTAACCGACTGTCTCCTACCTATTAAGATATAGGAAAATTAATTTTGATGATATCTGAAGTTACTCCTAAATTAAAACACTTAAAATCAATATGAAATTGATTAAATTAAAACAATTAAAATCAATATGAAAATTCTAAGTTGTTTACAAATATTTGGTTTTGTGCAAGTATCAATATCCTTTTTTATAATTATATAATTTATTTTCAACATTCACTTCCACAAGATTTTGAATTCCAAATTTTCTCCTGCTCTCTTCTCTCCTTCCACCCCAGCCCCTCAACCACCCTTTCTTCCAATCTGCCCTCCTTTCTATCACCCCCTCCTTCTCCTTTCACCCTCCTCTCTGTTTTCCTGTAAAACAAGATAGATTCCTATACACTTTTGCCTGAATGTCTTATTTCCCATTTGCATGCAAAAACAATTTTTAACATTCATTTTTAAAGCTTTTAGTTCCACATTCTCTCCCTTCCTCTCTCCCTCCCCACCCTCATTGATAAATCAAGCAATTTGACATAGGTCATACATGTGTAGTCATGCAAAACACTTCTGTGACAGTCATGTTGAGAAAGACTAACCACATTTCCTTCTATCCTGTCCTGTGCTTAATTTATTCCATTCTCTCTCTTGACCAGTCTCCCTACATCCCTTCCTCCAATCTGCTCTCCTTTCTATTATCCTCCCTCTCCTATCCCCTTCACCTCTTCCTTCCTGCAGGGTAAGATAGATTTCCATAACTAATTGAGTATGTGTTTTTCCCTCCTTAAGCCAAATCTGATGAGAGTAAGGCTCTCTTATTCCCTATCACCTCCCTCCTCTTCCCCTCCATTGTAAAAACTCTTTCTTGCCTCTTTTATGTGAGATGATTTACCACATTTTATCTCTCCCTTTCTCTTTCTTCTAGTACATTTCTCTCAACACTTAATTTTACATTTTAGGTATCTTCCCTTCATATTCTGCTCACCCTGTACCTTCAGTCTACACATATGCATATATGTATGTATATATATTTTTGTATATATTTATACACAAACATACATACATACATACACACATAATATACACATAGATACACATACACACACACATATATATGTGTGTGTGTGTGTATGAAATATTCCCTCTAACTACCCTAATAATGACAAAGATATCATGAGTTACAAATATCATCTTTCCATGTAAAAATGTAAACAGTTCAACTTTAATGAATCCTTTATGGCTTCTCTATTCTCTTGATTTTTATATTTAAAAGTCAAATTTTCTATTCAGTTCTGACCTTTTCAATAAGAAAACTTGGAAGTCCTATATTTCATTGAAATTCCATTTTTCCCTGAAGTATTATGCTCAATTTTTCTGTGTAGGTGATTGTTGGTTATAATCCTAGCTCTTTTGTCCTTTGGAATATTATATACCAAGCCCTCTGATTCCTTAGTGTAGAAGCTGCTAAATCCTGTGTTATCCTGATTGTATTTCCACAATACTTGAATTGTTTCTTTCTGACTGCTTGTAACATTTTCTCCTTTACCTGAGAACTCTGGAATTTGGCTAAAATATTCCTAGGAATTTTCCTTTTGTGATCTCTTGCGAGAGGTGAATTCTTTTCATTTCTATTTTACTTACTGGTTCTAGAATATCAGAGCAGTTTTCCTTGATAATTTCTTAAAAGATGATGTTTAGACTCTTCTTTTGATCATGGTTTTCAAGTAGACCAATAATTTTTAAATGATCTCTCCTGGATTTTCTAGGTAAGTTGTTTTTCCAATGAGATATTTCACTCTGTCTTCCATTTTTTTATTCTTTTGGTTTTTTTCATAATTTTTTCATTTCTCATAAAGTCATTAGTTTCCATTTGCTCCATTCTAATTTTTAAAGAATTATTTTTTCAGAGGACTTTTGGACCTCCTTTTCCATTTGGCCAGTTCTACTTTTTAAGGCATTCTTCTTCTCATTGGTTTTTTGAACCTCTTTTGCTATTTTGGTTGGTCTATTTTTAAAGGTATTATTTTCTTCATCATTTTTGGAGTCTCTTTAGTAAGATATTGACTTGTTTTTCATAATTTTCTCATATCGCTCTCATTTCTCTTCCCAATTGTTCCCCTACTTCTCTTAGTTGATTTTCAAAATCTTTTTTGAGCTCTTCCATGAGCTGAGATCATTTCATATTTCTCATGGAGGCTTTGGATGTAGGAGCTTTGACCTTACTGTCTTCCTCCAGTTGTATAATTTGATCTTCCTCATCCCCAAGGACATAAGAAAATGCCTTTTCACCAAGAAAGTAATTTTCTATAATCTTATTTTTTTCCTCTGTTTCATCATTTCCCCATTTACTTGACTTTTTGAATTCTTTGTTAAGTGGAGGGTGTACTGCCCCAAGTTTCAGGGATTTTGAGCAGCTGTTTTCAGAGATAACTCTAGAGACCTGTCAATTCTCAGTTCTTCCAAAGTGGTGTGATCAAGGGAGAAGTATTTACTCCTCTCCTGGCCTGTTCTCTGATCTGTGAGTAACCACAAGCACTCCTTTCTGTCCTGGAACTGTGAGTAGGATTCCCTCTCCACAGCTGCCACACCAGCACTCCTCCTCATCCTAGGACCACCAGCCAGGACTGTGACCCAGATTAACCTCTCAGTTCCCCCACTGTCTATAGCCCAGAGGCTCCAGAAGCAACAGCTGCTGAAGCAGTGGCTGCTGCTGTCCTGGGGTTAGTGCTGGATCATGTTCCTCTCTCAACAGGTGAGAGAGATTTCCCACTGACCTTTGAAGCTGTCTTTGGCATTTATGAATTGAGAAGTCTGAAAACTGCCACAGCTTTCAGTGATTCAGTGCCCTTAGACCTGCTCCAATCCCATCTGTGCCAGCCCCACTCAGTGCTGCACTCCACTCTGAGTCCAGTGCAATAGATGCTTTCTGTTGTCTTAGACTGGAAATCTGTTTCACTCTGTCACTTTGTATCTTCTGCTGCTCTAGAATTTGTTTAGAGTCATTTTTTTCTCAGGTATTTTAGGGGTTTGGAGGGAGAGCTCAAGCAGGTTCCTGCTTCTATTAGTATCTATATCCTAAACCATATTTTCATCTTTCTTCTATGTACTTAACATTTATCTTATGGTCACTGAGCATTAAGGTTAATGCTGACAATTTGGATGATCTTGTCAAGTTTGTTATAACTTTACAAGAAGAAGGAGGAAGAGAAGGAAGGAAGGTTCACTAGATAGAACACCAGACCTGGAGTCAGGAAGACCTGAGTTCACATTCAGCCTCAGACACTTCCTAGCTGTGTGACTCTGGACAAGTCACTTAATCTTGTTTGCCTTAGTTTCTCATCTGTAAAATGAGGTGGAGAAAGAAAGGACAAATCGCTCTAGTATCTTTGCCATGAAAATCCCAAATGGGATCACAAAGAGTCAAACACAACTGAATCAATGAAACAACAATACTATGTACTAGGTAATCTGCACTAGGACCTAGGGATACAAATTCAAATAAAAGAAACATCTTTATTCACAAGGATCTCATATCACCTTGAACACTTAATAGGTAATGTAATAGAATAAGAAAATCATAGGACTTTTAGTAAAAAGTCAGTTTAAGTCAGCAAGCATTTATTAGGCACCTAGTATGTGACAAACCCTGTGCCAAGTGCTAAGTGACACAAAGAAAGGCAAACAGAGTCCCTGCAGTCAAGGAGCTCAGAGTCTCTCATGAGAACAAGGGTCAAGAGTTAAGTAACCTCTGTTGCTGGTAAGTTGTGTGATTCTGGGAAAGTCAGTCAACTTCTTTGGACTTTTTGTCATCTTCTAAATGAGAGGGTTCAGGTAATTTCTAAGGTCCCTTAAGATACTAGGTGGCACAGTGGATAGAATGCTGGACCTACAGTCAGAAGTACTGAATTCAAATCGAGTCTGAGATACTTACTATGTGACTCTGGACAAGTCACTTAACCCTCTTTAACTCAGTTTCTTATCTGTAAAATGAGCTGGAGAAGGAAATGACAAACGACTCCAGCATCTCTGACAAAAAAACACAAAGTGAGGTCACAAAGAGTCGGACACAACTGTAATGACTGTATGACATCAACAACAAATTCAGACTCTAGCATACTATGGCTTCACTCCATCCACTTTTCAGTCTATTGTTATGTATATTTCTGTCCTTTTCTTTTTCTAAAAGAGAACAGAAGGGGATGCTGACCTTTTAAAAAATGTAATGTAGCTAAGACTGTCAAGGTTAGTGATAACGTTGATGAACAATATATACCAAGTTACTCTATGATCACTACTGTTATGTTTTTATTATATACAGTTTGCTCTCAGTCTATATATAGTTTATTCACTCCAGGAAATCCTCCTATTCAGTACAATTATCCTAGTGGATAGTGGGTAGGTATGGAAAATACTAATGAATTGGAGGTGGTTTGTGTGCACTACAGGAGTGCCAGCTCTTCAAGAAAAGTTAAAAATATTTTATCTGTTGTCCTATCATCTTCGGTCATGAGTCTTTCTCCCTAAATGATGCTCTTCTGTTCTGATTTGATCTGTCTACTTCTGCAATAGGGAAAAGACAAAAAATTCATTGTTTTTAGTAATAATGAAGAGAAAAGAAAGTCATTCTTTTTATTCAGAAAAATCATGCACAAATTATTCTGATTTTGTGTTAGATTAGCCAAGAAAAAAGTGAGAAGATAAAGGAACTATAGATTTTTAGTGTAACAAAGAGCTACAAGCTAATTTTAGTTAAAGAACTTTTAATGTATTACAGAACTATAATTTTGAAATCAAATTACTACACGGAAAATTCACCATCCTAGTCCTTAAGAAACACTTCCATGCCATGTGGAGAAATTATAGAGTTTGAATTTAGTGCTAGACAATGTGAGATACTGTCATTTTTTAATATCTAATTTTTGAGATGTTTCAACTTGGCCCTTTGAAATGAATGTGAATTATATTTTACAAGTTCATCAATTTGGAGACCCTTAAGTATATTCTCAAATTTAAATCTTTCACTGAATGTGTTAAATAATTCATCATTATTGCCACTTTCCTGTGCTTCTCCATCCAGGAGAGACAGAGAGTCTGAGAACTGAAAGAATATCTTTTACTTATTATTTTGAGGGCTTGTATGGGGGAGGGAGAATTTTAAGAAAACCTATAAACAGATATAAGTTGCTTCAATTTTTTCATATGTGGACATTTTGATTGTTTTTAAAAGAGGCAGAAAATGAGCATTTATGTAAAGAATAAAATCTGCTTGAGAAGAATCACTGCCTCTCAAATAAAATATTGTAGAAAGACATGAACAGTATTAAGCACCTTAGTGGAAGTGGGGTGCGGGGAATGACCCTTGGATAAATGTATTCACCAATAGGACCTCCATTTGGGGGAGGTACCCAGGCATTTCATCCTTTATTTTGTTCCCAGATCTGCTTCTGACTTTCTGGACTTTGTGCCTCAGCTGCCATCTCATTCTAAAACTTCTCTCAGCATCTGGGTCCTTTTCACCCTATATCATCTATCCACCATGCTGTTCACCTTCTCTTCTTGATAAGCTCTTCCTAGGCTTTCCATTTTAGTGATGATCCCAGGACAACTATACTTCATTCACCTCTGAGATATCTTTCTGATTCTCTGGATTTTGATTTGTACCCTGAATCCCAAAGCCCACTGCTAGAAGAGTCTTTCCTCACTGGTAGAGATCAATGCTATGCCTGCATGCAGAGCAAGTTGAAGTTGGAAAGAAATGAGATGAGAGTCACTTCAGTCTCTTTGGATCTCTTGAGTCTTTTTTGCACTCTAAAGACTCTTAGCTACTTTTGATTTCAAGCATGGAGGGAGAAGATGAACAATGTCAAGCCCACTTTAGATTGTTGAAGTGAGACTAAAACTCTTAGAAGAAGCTGACATGAGAGGAACTAGCACTCTCAGTCATGTCCCTATGATCAGTTTACTACACTAAAGACTTTTAGGAATTTCCTCTTGTGTGAGATCTGGCACTCTATCTCTTTGAGCTGGTTTGCCTCACTTCCAATGGTGTTGCCTCCCTTCCTCATTCTTTATTGCTTGGTATGTATTCTCTTCATATTTTCTCTGATTTCTCTTTTGGTATTGACTTGGATAAGTTTTTCTCTTTACTGCTGGCTATATGTTTATTGTGGAATTGGGATTGGTGGGAAGGGAGATCAAAAGTTGAATATAAGATTTGGGGTCCTGCTTTCTCCATTAATTAACTATGATCATAGTTTTAGTTTGAACCTGAAAACCACAGCTCCTAGACTAGCAATATTTAATGGGATGGATAGATATATTTATACCTTCAGAGTTCATCAATTCTCTCTCTAGAGATAGATAGATTTTGTTTTCATCATGAATGCTTTAGAATTGTTGTCATCATTGTATTAATCAGAGTAGCTAAGTCTTTCATCATTGATTATCATTACAACATTGTTATTTCTGTGTACAATGTTCTCCCAGTTCTGCTCATTTCACTTTGATTCAGTTCAGATAAATCTTCCCAGATTTTCCTGACACCACTTTTCCACCATTATAGCACAATAGTATTCCATCACAGTCATATACCACAACTTGTTCAGTCATTCATAAATTCATGAGCATTCCCTCATTTTCCAATTCTTTGCTGCCTGAAAAAAAAAGCTGCTATATATATTTTTGTACATATGGATCTGCTTCCTTTTTCTTGGATCTTTTAGGGATACAGACCTAGCAGTTGTATTACTGTGTCCAACAGAATATGCAGTTTTATAGCATTTTGGGTATAGTTCCAAATTGTTCTCCAAAATAGTTGGACTAATTCACAACTCACCAACAGTGCATTAGTATGCCTATTATTCCACATGCTTCATTTTTGAGAGCCCAAATCTCAATCCTTTTTTACACTGACTATGATGATTTTATGAATGGTACACAATGTAGGAATCTATGCTCTCTCCCCTACTGTAAGGGTACTTGGGGCAAGGTCTGTGGATAGAGCATGAGATGGGTTAGGGATATGAGCTTCCCATGAGTGGAACTTCTATTCTCTTTTGACTGAGAATTGAAGAACCATGCTTTTCATTTTACTCTTGAAGGCCATATAGACCATGAGGTTGACAGGTTTGCTATAAGCATACTCTTTGCCATGATAGGAAAGTAATTTGACAATATGGTAATTGAGGGCACTACCAGTGCCAGCATCAAAGGTAGAAGAATATTACTGTTATAGTCACAGGATAAAACCTTGTCATCTGTATAGTCCAATATTCCCTTTACAGCTCTGTCTGATACTTCAACATTTTCTTGATATCATCATATTTTGCATGTTTCTCAAGGCAGCAAACCAGATCCACAGCAGTTCAGATCAAACCCAGAGCAGATACATTGGGAGAAGGAACATGGGAAACATGGAAATGCATGCCTATGGATCTCCCATTCAGCTTAGGTTTGATCTTACTTACAGCCCTAGCAGCACCAGTGGAGACAGAAATGATGTTTTGGGCAGCACCACACCCATCATACCACATCTTGCCAAAGTGGCTGCATGAGTCTTTCCCTAATGCCAAAGTTGCTGTAAATGCCAAGGGGGCCAAGGTAGTGCAGGACATATTACTGACAGTCTTAAGGGAATTGTTATATTTATAATGGTCCACTCCCACCACAAAGATAAGGATATCACCAGAAGGGGAAGAAAGAATGATATGTTTAGCTCCACCCTTCAAGTGAGCCCTAGTCTTTCACATGGCAATAAAGACATTAGTGGACCCTACTATATGCTTGGCTCTAGCATCTCCTCATTTAATATTGGTGGGATCATGCTGCTGGAAGTAGAAATAGCTTTTTCATTGATCAACAGCTCTGTATTCTCAGACTTGACAGTGCCCTTGAACTTTCCATGGATAGAATCATTTTGGAACATTAGAAAAAAAAACATATTGTTGAGGTCAATGAAGGAGTTATTGATGGACAAGGTCTACTCTGTCTGAGGTGAATATAGCCATGGTCATTAGATACGCAATACAGCCAAATCCATGGACTCCAACTTCCATTATCTTGTGTCAAGAATGTGACTGCAGTAGCAAATGTTGGTACCAAACTTGGGAGTAGAGCTGAGAGCACAAGGAGAAAAGTAAGCCTGGTTTTGTAGTGAAATCTCAATCTAAGGAACATCATCAGAGTGAGAATCAAGGATGTAAACAGAGATTATAGGTACCATCCCAAACTACAAAATAACTAGATGAATTGGAAAATTCCTTCTAAGTCTAGCTCTATAATTCTACAATCCTCAATTGAGTTAGGTTCTTCTGTGATAAGCCTTTTTCCTCTCAAAATAACCTTATAGTGAATGCTGAAGTGACCCCCCTCTTTGTGTAAAGTCCTAGACCAATGCTGCTTTTGTGGTGCAATGGTTTGCATAATCCATGTGATCTTTACAGTCTGTTCTCTGGGTCTTTGGGATTCCTCTGATATTGTTAGTAAGATTTACCCAAGTGCATGTAGGAGGCAGAATCATATTTTCCTTTGAGAAGTGATAGAAAAGCAATTTTCTTTAAAGGGGCCACAGATCTTTTTCATGACATATTGAAACTGCCAAGCTCAATTCATCAATACCCATAGACTTGTCCCATGAGCAATGATTCTCAAATTCTCAAGTATTGATGCTCACAGTAATGCTATGAGAAAGAGGTCAAAAGGGAAATACTTATTGTTAAGACATTGATAGGCTTTGTTTTGCATTTTCTAGGACTCTGTAAAAACTCTTAAAAAAAAGAGAGAGAAACAGAAAAGCAGGCAGACTTCAGAAATGCTTGAACAAATATAAGGTGACTCGGAATTTTTTACCTGTGAGGTCTTGTAGAGAAGTGATGTGAGGAATGCCATCAAGGCATCAGGTTCTACTGGGGAGTGGAGGGAATATGGACCAACCACATAATGAAAATAAAGGATCCACTCAGTGCCAAGAAATCCAGACTGCACCCCAGAATATTGGTATTCATGCCCTGCTTCCCCCCACCAACCCTCAAGGAATTACAAGAGGACATTCACACTAGTTTCACAAGAGGAACAGACAGAGATGAAGTGTGATCAGCATTGTTGGAGAACGTGCCCCATCGAGGAGAACACCAAAATATCTATCAAAGTATCATAGTGCCCCCTTTTAAAAAAATGTTGTGTGTATCCATATTACTCCAGAATTGGACCAAGGAAATGTATTCTTTCTCAGTAGCTCCAGGGGAGTATGGGAGTATTAGAGTATGGGTTCTAATCAGGTAATATATACAAGTTTTAATTATAATCTTCAATCACTCCGCTTCCTTAAGCCTCGATTTCCTCATAGGTAAAATGAGAGGATTGAACTGCATTTCCTCTCAGGTCCTCTGTTATCGATGATTCGTTAATAATATAGTTTGTGGGAGGAAGTACAAGCTGCTCAGGTTAAGGAGAAAGACCATGTAAAAGGTGACAGCTGATCTGATATTTGACAGAAATCAAGCAATCTAAGACATAGAAGTGAGGAAGGAGCTGCCTTAAGCAAATATATGGAGATGAGATATCTTAACAATGGTGACACAGAGCTACAGTGAGTTCTGAGCTGAGGCCTAGTCAGCTTACATATTTGATGATATTTTTAAAATCTTTCTTATGTTTATTATTTTCTGTTTTGTCTTATACTTTCTTATGCATATGGTTATAGCCTTCTCCCAAGCAGATTGTAAATGCCATGAGGGCAATAACCTAATTGTTTTATCTTCTAAAACATCTACTACTTTACTCTGCATGGCAGACATTTAAAAGGAATTTGCTGAGTTACTAACTTGAATTATTGTTGGGTATAGTATCCTGATTTTTAAGCACAAAAGAAGGAGTCCTTAAAAATAGTAAATCACTCTTCTCAGATCTTGATTTCTCAGTTCTATATTCTGATGTCATACTCCTCACTGCTTATCACTGGTAAAGACTGCGAAGAGTTTTTAATATCTCAACTTCTTCTACAGAGCACACCATGTGCCATTTACAAACGCTGGCATGTTTCCAACAGTGGTCCAACATTACAAGCTATTGGTTATCGGTGTAGGTCAGTGACCAGATTCTCAACAATCTCGAAACATACTTTACAATTCGATTGTTTAAGAACCCTGCTCAGGATTCCTCTTTTAAGATGAATGCCATCTAATACCTAAGCTCTTGGCAGAAAAAAAAGACCAAATATCTACATTAAAAAAATCATAATTGAAATAAAATTGTTCAGGGAAAACGGGGGAGGGAATCAATTTTGTGAGAAAGGGGCCAACCCTTAACTCATTTCTTAAAGAGTCCTTTTCACTGAATTGGCATTACTTCACTCAAAGTGAGAACCTGAATAGACCTTAGCCTGAAAGGGCCAGGGTCTTCCATTGCATCCTGGGTCCTCTCTAGTCATTCTGATTGATATCTGGCCACTGAATCTAGGTGGCTCTGGAGGAGAAAGTGAGGCTGGTGACCTTGCACAGCCCTCCCTCATTCAAATCAAAGTCAACTGCAAGTCATGCCATCATTTCCTTGATGCCATGGTCCTCTTTGAAGATGAAGGACAAACACAACATATGTTCATATATGTATTCAAATATATATATGTGTGTGTGTGTGTGTGGGTGGGTGTGCAATAAATCAATAAATATTTATTAATGTGTTGGTCACTAGCTAATACTACCTAATACCAATATCTGTCTTTATCTGCTAGGTCAGGGATATGCTCTTCAAGTTATACTGCATTTGAATGTATGTATTGTGCATAATATATTGTATTATTGAATTTTCCTGAATTTGTATGTCTGAGTGTGCATACATTCCAAATTCATGGCTGACTATAATTTGCCACCTCCTTGACCCCCAATATAATAGGGAATGGGTAATGTTTTCATCACTGCTGTTGTTTCAGATTTAACTTTCATAAGAGAAATATGAATTGAGGAAATGAACAGCTGGTCAAGATAATTGTGACTTAGAATGGGATTTGAATTTTAGGCCTGAGATTTAAATTATAGACATGATAGGCCTTTGACCAGGAGTGGAGTGCACAAAATGAGTGTCTATAAAAATACTTTGACCTGGAAACTTGCAAGCCTGATAGAGTGGGCTTCAGATTAAAAATAAAGAGGCTAAAAGAAAATCATTCACATGTATCTGAATAAATAAGAGGTATAGTGAAGCAGAATTGTTTGTTTTAAAATATACTTATGAAAAATTCAGATTTTAGTGAGGGAGCATTATAACTGCATAATTGGTTAAAGAAATGAAAAGGGTAGGTTTTGTTGTTCAAACATTTGTCATGTACAACTCTCTCCATCTAATTCCATTTGGTGGTTTTCTTGAGATAATGGAATAGTTTACCATTTTCTTCTTTAGTTTCTTTTATAGATGAGGTAACTGAGAGAGACAGGGTTAAGTGACTTGCCCAGGTCTCACAGCTAATAACTGTCTGAGATGAGACTTGAATTCAAGTCTTCTAGGTTCTGAATCCAGCTTTCTGTCCAGTATACCACTTAACTACCTTTAACACTGTCATACTTGGTTGATATATTGGTTTAAACACGTATGATTATCTATGGAATCATAGATTTGCAACAAGATGCTTGAGACAATCAATTCTAAGCCCTCATTTACAGATGGGCAACTGAGGTATATAAAAGCTAAGTGATTCCCCAGAAATATATAATAAATATCTGAGTTACAATTTGGACTTCCTTTTATGACTCTACATTCTGCTACCTGCCTAAACTTTTTTTCCTGTATTTTCTTTAAAAAAAATTTCTTGTTATAAGGAATGACACACTGCAAGGAGTATATTCAGAAATTAAAGTGATATGTAAAAACAAAAGTTACCAATAAAAATTTAAAAATTATAAGGAAGAAAAACAAATTAGTCATCAACTCATGTCCTCATCCAAAACAGTGCCAATTGTCCCATTAATTTGAGTTTGGGCAGAATGGTAGCCAGGGTTAGGGGTGGTCCTAATGTTTTTCCTTGTTTAAATTCCCTGCAGGTTGAAAAAGTTGGAAAAATATTGTCACAGCCAAGCAATGGTGATCATGCAGATTAATGATCTGGCAGATTATTGTGATGGATCCAATGTTGATTTTTGAATCCTTCTTTAGCAGTGCACTTTGGACAGAAAGATTAATTGGTCTAAAATTTTAAAAAAAATGGGACTTTTACCAAATCCTTTACCAAACTGGAGCTATTTGGGTTGGAATGAGGTTTGTTTAATTTTGCTTTGCTCCTTTTCATTTGCTTCATCATTTCCTCATGGGATCAGAAAGTGGGGCCCAGGTCCCAGACTGAAGAAAACTTCTTTGTGATGCCTAACCCCAATCCAAGAAAGGAAACCAAACCATGAAAACGTCAGCAAGATTCCCATTTTTATAAGGTATTTATTCCGTAATTTACAAAACAGTGAAAGTTGTGATAAGATTGAAAAAGGACCCACATTCCCACATTGTGGATGCTTTCTCTCTGCTTCACTAACTCCCTGAAGGTCTGACCATTGCCAAATATAAGTGGTATTTTGTTTGATTTTTTTAAAAAAGAAATCCTCTGTTTAATCCCATGCTCACATTAACTGCTTAACTATTAATTTCAGTCAATCTAAAAGGACCCCTTTCCACATTTGGGTCAACCATAAGCTCCTCATGGAAAGAAAATACCTTATTATGCATTTGTGTCCCCATAGCAATTGGTAAAAGAACTTAAATGAAAGAATGCTAGGGCAGGGGCCAGGAGAAATGAATTCAAAGCCTTCTTCAGATATGTCCTTCTTGTTTGGTCATTTAAATTCCCAACAGGTTGAAAAGCTGGAAAAATATTGGCACAGCCAAACAATGGTGATCATGCAGATTTAATGATTTGGCAGATAATTGTGATGCATCCAATGTTGATTTTTGAATTCTCCTTTAGCAGTACACTTTGGACAGAAAGATTAATTGGTCTAAAATTTTTTTAAAAAATGGGACTTTTACCAAATCCTTTACCAAACTGGAGCTATTTGGGTTGGAATGAGGTTTGTTTAATTTCACTTTGCTCCTCTCAGAATCTGTTTCCTCATCTGTAAAATGGGTTCAGGAATATTTAAGGACCTATATCTGAAGGTCATTATAAGGGAAAAGCTTGGTAAACCATAAAATGCTTAGAAATATAATCCTTAAGTGACCCAGAGGACAGAATACTGAACTTGGAGTCTGGAAGACCTGAGTTCAAGCATTACCTCAGTAACTTACTAGCTATATGATGCTATGCAAAATTAAGTCAATTAACCTAAGATTCTTCATCTATAATATGGGATTAATAATAATATCTTCCATAGGACCATTGTGAGGAGTAAATAACACGTGGAAAGCAATTTGTGAACATTAAAGAAATATACAGTTCCCCCTTCTGCAAGCCCTACCCCTCCTTAAGCTATAGCATGACTCACTTCTGGTGGCCCAACAAACTGCAGAAGGACAAGAGGACACTAGAGGAGCTGAGTTTAGTTTTCATGAACTTGCTGGGAATGATGTTCAGAAAGACCCTGATTTCCCACCTTTTCAGGCTGGACTTCTAGAACCCAGGACATCCACTGTGTTGACTCCTGGGCCAGAAAAAAAAATACACAGAAATTGATTAATATCTCACTCTCATGTCACCTCTCAGTCTCTTCTTCAAATTTGGAGCCTCATCCCTATGAATCTGTAGCAGAATGCATCCTTAGTTGCCCAAGGTCTGGAGCCTCTGACCTTACCTCCTCTGAAGGATCACTTATTATTGGACACAAAACCTTGCTGGATGACACCGGTGTTCCCTAGTCCAAACTTCTCCCCAGACTTCCCACCCCAAGTACCACAGACTGATGGAGACTCTCCAACTGCCTGATCCCTCCTTGGGTTGTCCCAATTGGCCCAGTCCCTGGCCAGGATTGTTCTCAGGAAACTGAGACTGGGATGCTACAGGGTCAGGAAGACAGGATTGGACCACAGGGATCCAGCCTTCACTATCTTCTTGTAACAACTTGCAGCAAAAATATGGGCAGATATTTCAGGGGAAAAATAATAAATGGTAACTGTTATAGACACTTCAGAAATATTTGTTGCCTTGAAAAAGTACATGGGATAGAGGATTCAAGTTCAGCTAAAGTCTAACATTTAAAGACAAATGCAACAAAGATTTCCCTTTGGTGAAAAGGTCCTACTACTAAGAATATGCCACAAGAAGGTAAAAGGTGGAAAAAAAAGCTGAATACATACCCAGATATTCATAACAGAACTTTTTGTGGTGGCAAATGACTGGAAACTAAAAGTCCAATACACACCCAAATATTCAGAGCAGTATCTTCGGTTGTGTCAAACTACTGGAAACAAATTAGGTGTCTATCAGTCGGTGAATGACTAAACAAATTGTGGTACATAAATAGAATAGAATACGTATGTATATTTAATTTAGCATTTATGGTGCTTTGATGTGTTTTACATGATAATAATTGACAATTATACCCTCCCATATCTATTATTGGGTCATTTCCTTATTATTTCTCTTTGGACTTTTGATAGTAACACATACATTAATAAAAATTTCTAATTCCTTTGATTAATTATTCAAATAAATCAGATTTTTTTTAAAGTGATTGGAAGTTCTACAAATCAAGGGTTAAGATCACTGTCTAATTTAACAGATTGGTCTAAGGGATTCAGCTTCATTTTGAACAGATAAGGTTAATTTAAAGTTTGACTATAAAGGGGGGAAAAAGAAAATGCATTTTGTTTCATTCTGTCCTTACAGATCATTATCTTCTCTAGTTCCAAACTGCTGCTGAGAAAAATTCCAACTATTAATATTTAAAATGTGAGATTCTCTTCTGTTCCTTCTCCCAGTCTCATATTTGTCTCTACCTTTGTTTCCCCTTGTTTTTCTTTGTCTTTAACATTTTTCAGATCTGTAATTACAATTTTGAAACTCATATATTCATGTTTCCACCTGGATTATATGTTCATTTACTTCTCTTACATAAAGAGAGTTCTTTAAATCTTATTTTATTTTTTATTTTGAGGTTAGATTTATCAAGTTCAGAGAGGAGGAGGTTGAGGTCCCCCACTAGTATAGTTTTGTTGTCTATTTCTTCCTGTATCTCCCTCAACTTCTCCTCTAAGAATCTGAACGCTATATCACTTGAAGTATATATATTTAGTAATGAAATTGCTTCATTGTCTATGGTGCTTTTTAGCAAGATATAGTTTCCTTCCTTATCTCTTTTGATTAGATCTATTTCTGCTTTTGCTTTGTCTGAGATTAGGATTGCTACCCCTGTTTTTTTTTTATATCAGCTGAAGCACCGTTTTACCTTTACCCTGTACAGGTGTGTGCCTCCATTTCAAATGTATTTCTTGTAAACAACATATTGTTGGATTATAGTTTTTAATCCATTTAATCCATTCTGCTATCCATCTCCTTTTTTGGGGACAGTTCATCCTATTCACATTCACAGTTGTGATTACTATCTATACCTTTCCCTCCATCCTCTTTCCCCACATTTCTCCCTTCTTCCTTCCCCTTCACAATAGAGTTTTAATTTTCAACCACTACATCCCTCAAATTTCCCTCCTTTCTTTCTGCCCCCCTCTCTTTAATTCCTCTTTTCCCTTACTACTTCTTCCCTCCCTTTTAGCCTCTCCTCCCTTTTCTTTCCACTTCCCCTCCTACTGCCTATAGAGCTAGTTATATTTCTATACTTAACCAAGTTTGTTGTTCCCTCCTTGAATCAAATCAGATGGGAGTAAATCTCAAACAATGCTCATCTCCCTCCCATCTGTCCCTCTACTGTAATATATTTTTGTGTCTCTTCCTGTGATGTAATTTACCTTTCTCTGCCTCCTTTTCACATCTCCATTATGTTCCCTTCACACCCTTAAGTCACACTTTTATCATCACATCCTTTACCTTATACCCTCTCCCTCTATCTATATGTATCCCTTTTATATATCATAATAAACATACAATTTTCAAGATTAACAAATCTCTCTTATAGGGATGTAAACAGTTGGCCCATATTGAATAACAAGTTTTTGTCCCCTGTTTACCTTTTTACGCCTCTCTTGAGACCTGTGTTTGAAGATTGAATTTTCTATTGAGCTCTGGTCTTTTCATCAGGAAGGTCTGGAAATCCCTTATCTTACTGAATGTCCATTTCCTTGCCTGAAATACTATGCTCACCTTTGCTGAGTAAATGATCCGTGGTTGTACTCCCAGCTCCTTTGCCTTACAGAATAGCATATTCCCATCCCTTCAATCTTTTAATGTAGAAGTTGCCAGATCCTGTGTGATCCTGAATGTAGCTCTTTGACATCTGAATTGTTTCTTTCTGGCTGCTCGCAGTATTTTCTCCTTCACTTGATAGTTCTGAAATTTGACAATGATATCCCTTGGTCTTTTTAGTTTGGGATCCTTTTCAGGAGATGAATGGTGGATTTTTTTGATGACTTATTTTGCCCTCTGGATCTAGGACTTCTGGGCAGTTTTCGTTGATGATTTCTTGGAAGACATTGTCCAGGCTCTTTTTTTCATTATGACTTTCTGATAGATCAATAATTCTTCGAGTTTTCTTTCCTGGATCTACTTTCCAGGTCAGTTGTTTTTCCAATTAGATATTTTACATTTTCTTCTTTCTTTTCATTCTTTAGATTCTGTTTGACTGATTCTTGATATCTCATAGAGTTATTAGCTTCTACTTGCCTGATTCTACTTTTTATCAAATTGTTTTCTTCAGTTAACTTTTGAATCTCTTTTTCCATCTGTCCAATTGTTCCTTTTAAAGAGTTATTTTCTCCAGTTAGTTTTTGTAATTCATTTTCAATTTGTCGAATTTTCCTTTTAAAGGAGCTGTTCTCTTCAGTGAATTCTTTTTTCAGATTTTTTAATCATTGACCAGTTTTTCTTCTATTTCTCTAATTTGGTTTTTAAAATTCTTCCTGAGCTGTTCCAAGAATGCTCTTTGATCTTGAGACCAGTTCATATTCCCTTCTGAAGTTTCATATGTGGGAATACAGTCTCAATGCTGACCTCTTTGGTATTTGTGTTTTGGTCCTTGTCCTCATAGAAAGATTCTATAGGCTTTTCTTTTCTGCTTTGCTTCTTTCTCATGATGATCACCCTTTTCCTGGCTTTTAAAGTAGATCTCTGCATCTGGGGCACAGAGGGCTGTGTCCCACAGTTCTTGTACCTTGAACTTGAGACTTTGTATGTTGTGGCCTTTGATTCTTTCAGCTGGAAGCTAAAATGCTGCAGTTTACTTGGTGCTGAGTGGGTTGTTTGAAAGCAGAGGCCAAGTGAGATCTTTCTAGGTTTCTCCAGAGTTACCCTGGAGCTAGCTGCATTAAATGTGGGGGACTGTCTGACCACAGGAAGTCTCCTCTGCTGACCTAGAGCATAGGCAAGCTCAGTAGTTTGTGAACCCATCTGTGCTAGTGTCTTCCTGATTCCCATGGGGTGCTGAGGCATGCCTGGGGTCCTGGTGTTGAGGTTTCAGGCTCTACCATGCTGGGGCTCAGGATCTCCTCCTGGTTTACTGAATTGGAGTTGTCTGTGACAGCTCTGGTCCTTCACTGGTCTCCTTCAGCCACAGCAAGAGGGACCTTCCTTAACAATTTTCCTAGCCCCATGGTCTAAGAGACTGTTTACCCCTTTGCCTAATCCCACCGTTCCAAGATATTTCCTGGGGATATATTCTCTGGCCTCTTCAAGGTCAACAAGGGGAAGGAGATAGCACTTATCAATCACTCCATCATCTTGGCTCCCAAAGTTCAAGTAGGCGATTTACAGATATTTAATCTGTGGGCTGATAGTCTCAGGAGTGCCTGATGCAATTACCTGGGGTTCTGCCCGTCTCACTCCCTTGGTTCCACAGGACTCCTGTCCTGAGCTGATGTGTTTGAGAATCTGCAGCACACCTGCAGCTTCATATTGCCTGGGGTTTCTTGCTTGGCCCTGGCATAGTAGGACCACACTGGTATAGACTGTGCACTCCTCCAGTCACATACAACAGATCCTTCCCATCAACTTTCCAGTCTCTCCTGGGCTGGAAATCTGCCACAGTATGTCTCCTATCGGATTCTGCCCCTCCAAAATCCATTCAGATTCTCTTTTTAGAGGTATCTGAAGGAATTTGTCTTAGAGCTTAAGTGAGTAATTGCTCTCACTCCACCATCTTGGCTCCTCTTGATCTTCAAATCTTATTTTAAAAGTTATATATTACCAGACTTCAATACTCCCCAAGAAAGTTGCCTCAGAGGTCTCATACTTCAGTAGAAAGAACGCTTATTATTCATATGACCTTGGGTAAGGCACTTCCCTTCTCAGGTCCTAAGCACCCTCATCTATAAAAATCAGAGGAGTAGAGAATTAGAGAATGACTTCTGAGCCTCCTTCCAGTTCTAATCCTGTGTGAGTAGGCACTGACTGTCAAAATCTTTTCTCTAGGACTCTTCCATTAAATTATTTTGGACAATGTTTTCTAAAAGATACCATAGGACTATCAAATAACTACAGATTGAGTTAGTTCTCATACTAGTGCTTGGATGATGGGTTTCTATACTTCATTGGTTGATTTTGAAGGTAATAGTAAATTACACAAGACTTTTCTTGTTACTGTAGTTGATAGAATTTGTCAAATGAATAATACTATGTACAAGGCTCTGTGCACATAGGCAGAAACTTTCTTTCTTTCCTTCTTTCCATCCTTCCTTTTTTTCTTGCAAGGCAACCAAGATTAAGTGACTTGCCCAGGGTCATACTAATAAGTGTCAAGTGTCTGTATTTGAACTCAGGTCCTTTTGACTTCAGGGCGAATGTTCTATCCACCATGCCACCTGGCTGCCTCTAGGCAGAAACTTTCAACTTACTTTTTGGATTAAATGAATTAGTGCCAACCACAGTATGGTGCCTATTTTAGCTATTCTTCACAACTCATATTCAGGTCCCCCTGACTCCTACACTGGGGCTCTCTCCACTGCACCATCTAGCTGCAAGTCACTTAACCCCAATTGCCTCATCTTGAGTCATCTCCAGTCATCCTGATGAATATCTGGTCACTGGATTCAGATGGCTCTGAAGGAGAAGTGAGGCTGGTGACCTGCACAGCCCTCCCTCACTCAAAACAAACTCAAGTGCAAGTCATGTCATTATTTCTCTGATGGCATGTTCTTCTTTGGCAATGAAGGACGAACACACACCTCACACTATTCACAGTTCAAGTGCCCAAAAGGATCCAAAGACAAATACGCTCCCATCCCTTTAACAACTTACAAGAGAGTTAGGTTTATAAAGCATACACAGTATGAGTGCCACCATTTTGCTTGGAGTGCTAGACTTGGAATCAAGAAGACCTGGGAAACAGTCTTGCCAATGACACTTACTAGTTCCCTGATAGTCAGCGGGTCATTTAACTTACCCCCTGATGAAATCCTTCATTGGAAGTATCTACTTCAAAGTTGTTTTGTGGATCTCAGATGAAATAATTTATGCAAAGTATATATAAAATTTGAAATTTTGTAAAAAAATTATGTAAAACCACTACCTAATTGATATATGCCCTCTTAGTTTCCAGTTCTTTGGCACCACAAAAATAGCTGCTATAAATATTTTTGTACATATAGAACCTTTTCCTCTTTCTTTGATATTTTTGGAGTATAGGCTTAGTAGATCCTAAAGCTTGGGGGGATGAGAGGAGGAAGGCAGATTTTGTATATAATTCCAAATGGTTTTCCAAAATGGTTGCGATAATAACTACCATTTATACAATGCTCACTACATGTCTCACCACACGTCAGGCACTGTGCTAAGCACTTTAGGATCATTATTTCATTGTATTCTCTCACAACCCTGCCAAGTAACTCTATTATTATTGCCATTAACTGAGGCAAGCGTGTTACCTGACTTGCCCAGGGTTAGATAGCTAGTAAGTGACAATTAGATGTCATGCTTGGCCTACACTCAGGAAAACCTGAGCTCACATCTGGCCACAGACACTTGCTAGCTGTGTGACCCTGGGCAAATCACTTAACCTGTTGGTCTCAGTTCCTCATCTGTAAAATGAAATGGCAAAACGTTATGGTATCTTTGCCAAGAAATCCCTAAATAGGGTCACCAAGAGTTGGACGCGACTGAGACAACTCAACATCAGGAAGCATCTGAAGTTGGATTTGAACTCAGGTCTTTCAGACTGCAGATCCAGTACTTATGTTGCCTGACATCCTAGTAATAGATCTACCAATAATGCGTTGATACACCAGTTTTCTCGCAGAAAATTTATCATTTTCTTTCTTTTTCATCATTTTTGCCAACCTGATGAGTGTGAAGCAGAATTTCAGAAATGCTTTTATTGGTATTTCTCTAATTAGTAGTGATTTGGAGAAAGAAAGAAAGAAAGAAAGAAAGAAAGAAAGAAAGAAAGAAAGCAAGCTTGGATTTCTTCTCTTGACAACTTGCTGATGTCCTTAGCTCACTTGTCAATTGAATAATGACTCATTTTTGTAAATTTGAATCAATACATTATTTAACTTGATAATAAGACTTTTATCAGAGAAATTCGCTGCAGATATTTTTTCATTTTACTCTTAGCTCCATTTGGCCTTTTTTCCTTTTAATTCTAGCTCTATTTGGCCAATCTGTGTGAAAACAAAAATTTTATTCAATAAAAATTATGCATTTTATTTTCTCGGATTCTCTTTATTCTTTGATATGTCAGATTAACGTTTCTTCTATAAACACATCTGCTAGGTGTTTTTCCCTATGTTTTTTCTAGCCTGTTTTTAATGTGACCTTTTATAACTGTCATACACTAATTTGGATTTTATTTTGCTAAGTTATGAGGAGTTGGTCTAAATCTAATTTCTTCCATATTGTTGTCCAATTTTTGGAAATGACTCTGGTTTATTTCCACTACATATAATGGTAGCGATTGGTTATAAATATATATTACTTAATATGCTAAGGAAAGTTGCATTTATGATTTTTCTAGCATTTTTAAATGAAAAGGGTATTACATTTTGTCAAAACCTTTTTTGCATCTGTCAATATCATATTCTTTTGTTGATTCTTTTTTCAGTGTGGTTAAGTTTATGGTTTTTATAATATGAAACCGACTCAAAATTCCTGGTATAATTTCAACCAAGAAATGCCCTATTTTTTTGATTCTGCTGTTTTTTTAACCTTGCATTACATTTTAAAGGTTATTCCAGATTTCTTGTAATTCCTCCTAAGTGCTCAATTTAATTGGTTCATAACACAGATTCTCAGGTTTTTAAAGACCCCTTTGTACTCTTAAAAATTATTTTGAGCTCCCCCAAAACTTTCATTATATGGATTATTTCTACCTGTATTTACCATAATAGAAATGAAAATAGCTTTGTACTAATATGAAAATAGTTTTGTACTCATAGAGCCCCCTGAAAGTATCTCATGGTCATCCAGAGTCTCTTGACCATACTTTGAGAGACACTAATTTTTATTATTGCCATTATATTAACGTATCACAATTGATTTAATCATCCCTTCTTACATTGGACATTCAGTGTTTTTGCAATTATATATGAAACTCTTAGAAATACCTGTTCTTTTACTGTGCTAAAAGAAATGATAAATATATAATATCTATATTGGTCATATATATTTATTAATTCTTACATGTATTGAATACCCAATCATTGTCAGAGAAATTTGATAAAAACATTTTCTCCATTCAGCCACTTCCTTTCTTATCCTGGATATATCAATTTTTGTCTGCACTTAAGCTTTTCAGTTTCATGTAACCAAACTTACCTATTTTACCTTTTGTAATTGCCTCTATTATTTTTTAGTTAAGGAAACACCTCTTACCCATGAATGTGAGAGGTATACAGTCTATTTCTCTTCTAATTTTGTTATAGGATAATCTTTAATATTAAGTTCACATATCAGTTTAGAATTTATTATGGAATACGGTGTAAGGTCTTGATCTAAGCTTTCTGCCAGATTGCTTTCCAATCTTCCCAATAGTTTTTATCAAATAAGGAGATTTTTTTTCCCCTGGGGGTATTCAGGGAGGATGAGCACTTCTGGTATGAGGACTTGCCAAGCCCTTTTCAGGGCTGCTCATTCACCTTTGGTGTTCACTTGTCAGTCACTCTCACCTGTGGCTCCAAGAAGCTTCAGTATGCAGCAGTCACATCCCAGTAAAACCATCTTGGCAGATGAAACTAAGCCAGATTGAGGGCACAGGTTGCTGTGTTTGTCCTTCGTTTTCAAAGAGGACCATGACATCAGAGAAATGATGACATGACTTGCACTTGACTTTGTTTTGAGGGAGGGAAGGCTATTCAAGGGCACTTTTGAAAATGAAGGACAAAGACAACCACCTGTGAGTACACTGAGCTGCCTGAATGGGGACCCAGCTAGCTGGGGAACTCAGCTCATCCTCTCCCATCTGTCTCCCCCTCCCTTTCCTTCTCCCCTCCAAAGGAAGGTAAATTTGGATGGCCATATATGCCCAGGTAACTTGGAGCTTACTGGTCAGCTGTGCTTTCCTTTGCTTTGCTTTGCTGTCCTGTCCTCTCTTGTCCTGCCCTCTCCTGTCCTGCACCCTCCTGCATCTCCATTTCCTCTCCTGCCCTCACCTGTCCTCTCCTCTTCTATCCTTTACCCTCCTGACCTTAAACCTTAAACTTAGACTGGGTCCCTGCCCAAACTCCACTTAAAGGCTATTTCGTGGGTCCCTCGTGACTAAAGAGTGATTATCAATTGTAACTATTTCCCTTCCCTTCGAGCTTGATTTAGTTATTTTTCTTTTGCTCATTAAAGGGGCCACACCCTAACTACTTCTTAAACAGGCCAATTCACTGTATGGACCTTACCTCACCCTAAGTGAGTACCTGAATAGGCCTAAGGCCAAAGAGATCAAGGTCTCCCATTGCATCCTGGGCCATCTCCGGTCATCCTAATGAATATCTGGTCACTGGATCCAGATGGCTCAGGAGAATAAAGTTGTGGACACAAAACTATCAAGGGATATCTACCCCAATCATATGAAGATTTCTACTGGTAGAGTGGGAAGATGAGAACAATTTGTTCCAATGACCCTGAAGGTAGATGAAGCAAGCAAGAGTGGAGCATTTCATGACTGGTCAGACATGGAAGACCCCAAGGTCATCCATTGTATCCCAGGCTATTGCCAGTCATTCTGATTTTTGTCCTGCTACTGGACTTTGATGACTCTAGAAGTGAGAGTGAGGTTGATGGTTTTGTACAACTCTTCCTTATTTAAATTCAATTCACATGAGAGTCCTATGAGATCATTGATCCTCTTTGAAAATAAAGGGCAAGTTCAGGTGCTTTCTACATTATCAAACACTGGGTTACTAAGTACTATTTTTTCTGATTATCCCTTGTCAAATCTATTCTATTGGTCTTTCTCACTATTTTAAAATAAACATCAAATGATTTTGATGACTGCTGCTTTATAATATAATTTGAAGTCTAGAATTGCTATTTCCCATTCCTATTTTACCATCATCTTCTTTGCTATTCTAAATATTTTGTTTTTTCAAATGAATTTTATTGTATTACCAAGTTTTATAGAGTATTTTCTTAATAAGTTGGTTGTTGTAGTATTAAAAGTGTAAATTAACTCTCACTCATGAGCACTTAATAGTTGTTTTTATTTGTTGTTTAAGTTTTTTTATTTCTTTAAAGAACGCTTTGCAATTGAATCTATGCAAGATTCTTCAGTGCTTTGCTGGGTCAATCCTCATATATTTTATGCATTTTTGTAGTCATAGAGAATAGGGTTTGTGTTTCTATTGTTGGTTTGTGGATTTTGTTACTATCGTATGGAAATACAGTCGATTTTTTGAGGATTTATTTTGTGTCCTACAACTTTATTGAAGCTGTTATTTCAATTGATATTTTTGCAGATTCTCTAGGGTTTTCAAGCATACCATCGTATTATCAATAGAGATAGTTTTATCCACTCTTTATCTTGATGCCTTTAATTTATTTCTCTTTTCTTATTGCTATTACTAGAATTTCCACAATTCTAACAAATAACATTGGGAAAGGTGGGCATCTTCGTTTCACTCCCATATTTATCAGAAAAGATTGTAATGTATCCTCATTACATATACATTTATCCTTTCCATGGAATAGGGGGGTTAGGCATGCAGCATCCCAATGATCTGGAAAATCTGTGTAAAAGTTTTTGGCCCTCCCTTCGTACTAGAGAAGTTTGATGCTTTTCTTTTTCTTTTATGGGGTGTTTATAGTACCTTATTGTAAAATTTTAATTGATATTATGTAATAATATATATATATTTTATACATTTCTAAGTTTCTAAACTTTTCCTGTGTCATCTACTTGCCTTTGTGGTTGTCTGAAACTTCCACAAAGCTCTCAAATAATTCCCATTTAATTTCTTATGCCAACCCATAATATATCAAAACCATGATGGAAAAAGTCATGATGTGGAAGGGATAGCTGTAATGTTTGCTGTTTTGTTTTAGATGCCTTTTATAATATTAAAAAAAGTGTCTCTATGCATATACAGTTATACCTTTTACTAGTAAATTGGTAGAATATGTGCCTTTTTCATTTAACTTCTCTTTTCTTCCTTCTCCCGGTGAATTTTTCTTTTCACTCCTACATTTTTTATATCATATCAATATAATTTACTCACACCCATGTCCTCTCTCTATGTAGACTCCGTCTAAGTGCACTAATAATTATAAAGTTCTTAAGAGTTATGTGTATGATCTTCCCAATTAAAGATGTAATAAATTTAAACTTGAGTCCCTTACGATTTTTCTTTCATGTTTACCTTCTATATTTTAAGTCTTGTATTTGAAAATAATTTTTTTTCCTATTCATCTCTGGTCTTTTCAGCAGGAATGCTTGTAAGTCTTCTATTTCATTAAATATTCATTTTTTCCCTTGAAGAATTATACAGAGTTTGGCTGGGTAGCTTATTCTTGATTATAATCCTAGATCCTTTGCCTTTTTGAATATCTATTCTAACCCTTCTGCTCCATTAGTGAAGAAGCTGCTATGGTTTCATGATTGTTAAATTATTTCTTTCTGAATGATTACAATATTGTCTCCTTGACCTGAGGGCTTTGAAATTTGGTTATAATATTCCTGAGATTTTTTATTAGGAGATCTCTTTTAGGAGGCGATCAGTGGATTCTTTTAATTTCTATTTTACTCCATCTGACTCGAAGATATTGGGGCAGTTTTCCTTGATAATTTCTTGAAATGTGATACCCAGGCTTCTTTTATTGATCATGGCTTTCATGTAGTGCTATAATTCCTAAATTAATTCTCCTCAATTTGTTTTCCGGGCCAGTTGTTCTTCCAGTTAAATATCTCATATTTTTTCTATTTTTTCATTCTTTTGATTTTGTTTTATTGTTTCTTGATGTCTCAGGGAATCATTACCTTCCACTTACTGTTAATTCTTATTTTCTTGCATCATCCTCATTTCTTTTCCCAATTTTTTTCTCCACCACTCTTATCTCTTTCTTTAACTTTTCCAGAAATTATTGCTATCCTTTAGTCCAATTAGCATTTTTCTTTGAGGCTTCATTGTGGTCTTCTAAATTTATGTCTTGGTCTTCCCTGCCACAGTAATAGTTTTTTATGGTCAAGTTCTTTTCTTTTTTGGTATTGTTTGCTAATGTTCCCAACCTGTTTCTTCACTATGAACTCTATGTTAAAGTAGAGCTCTACTCTGGAACTGCAACCCAGAATTGCTTATGGGCAATACAGTTTCCATGTAGCACCACTGCATCTAGTGTCAGCAAAGGGTCACTATAATTTCTTTGTGACAAATTGTCTGGGCCCCTTACAATCTCTGGTCTGAGACCTCCCAAAGATGCTACTGCTGCTGTCACAGCTGCCTCCAAGGCCCACCATTGATACTCCTTCATGCTCTGGATCTGTGCCCATGCCAGTGTCCCAGACTTCACTTGCAAACCTCCTAAGTTGTCTTAGGCTGGAAAAAATGTCTCCTGATGGCCTTTTGTTGGCTCTGATGTTCCAAAATTCTATTTGAGGCATTATTTTAAAATTGTTTAGAAAGGAATATTGGGCAATTTCAGCTAGGTTCTGGCATACTCTGCCATCTTGACCCCATTCTCAGTTTCCCTTTTGTATGTCTTTATTCACATTTCTCGCTATTATTTGAACCCCTTCCATTCAGTCAGGGACTCTTAAACTCATTATGGATCCATTTGGCAGTCTGCTGAAGCCTACAGATCCCTTCTCAGAATAATGTGCTTAAAAGCAAAAAATAAAATACATGGAATTACAATAGAAACAAATTATATTGAAATACTATTGTAAAAGTATGTTTTAACGGGTCACAAACCTCAGGCTAAGAACTCTTGTTAGTCCAATGAATTCAGAACCAGTCTTCAAAGTGCAATGCAAATGCCACTTACTGAGTCACTAATGACATTTCCCCACCTTGGACCTCACAAAAAAAAAATACAACAACAACAAAAAAACTTTGTGCTTCTTGCATTCACATGTATTAAATTATTTTTGTATTATAATTAATTGTGTGCATAATATCCACCTATTAATATTTAATTTAATTTAATTTAATTTAAATATACCTAAATTCTGGACGTATATAAACTTTGGATCTCATCCAGTTCTCTGTATATAGAAGGTGTTAAATATTTTTGGAATTAAATTTAATTCTTTCTATAAATTCCTTCACCCCTGCTTCATGAGAAGAAATAGGCATTTCTAAGAAGTTCATTATCCAGGTTTCCTTTGGTAAATTAATTAACTGTTCCATAATGCCCCACTAATTTTCATTAACACAAACTAGCTCTGACCAGGATCAACTACTGCTGTACTTCACATTTAAGCTCCCTAAATGCACTGCATGATTCCTGCTTTTTTTTTTTTGTTAGATTTGCAATTCCCTATATCTGAGGAAACTGACCTTAGATCCTACACTGTCTTAAGTGCCTATGTGCACTCAAAGAATCATCGAACACATCAGTGACTCATGCTCCATAATAAGTCCTTTGCCAGTAATTTACTCCTCCAGTGCATCTCCTTATTTGTTCAAAGACAGAAGTGGCTTTGAGAGCTACTCAGCTGTAAAAACCTCCTCACCTAAAGCAACAGAGGGTGAGACAGACATGGATTTGGAAAGCATCAGACTACACTGTCAATCCTGGCTCTATCATTCTTGTTAGTTCTTTAAGAATGGGAAATTTATATTAGTTTATTTAGTTTATAATTCCCATCTTCAACAAGGGGCTTACAGCATCTTGTCCACCTCTGTATCTCTAGGAAATAATGAGAATTGAACAGGAAAATAAAAGCAAAACTATTCACTTCTCAAAAGACATGCATCACATGGATTCAATAAAATCTTTCTCATTCAAAAAACTATCTAAATAAGAAAACAGAATTGTAAAAGAAATTGTTTATTTTTTTAAGAAAAGTAGTTTAATAACTTTAAAGAAATAATAGTAACAGAACTAGAGGCTGACAGATTGTCATCAAGGAGAAGTCTTGCTGGGTGTGTTATAATAAATACATAAGGTTCATTTGCATGACATAGTGAAAAGAACATTAAGCATAGAATCGTGAGAAGAGGGTATAAATTCCAATTCCTATCATCATTAGATGTGTGATCAAGGACAGCTTAACTAGTATGATTCTCAGTTTCTTCATCCATAAATGTGGATAATAACTAATTCTGTCATCAGGTTGTTATGAGGAAAAAACTTTGTAAAACTTAAAGTGCTATACAAATATTAACTATTATTATGAATAGTATGCACTTCAATATTTCTATGTAGAATGTGCCAAGGTACTTTAGACAGTTTATTTGAAAGGGCAGGTTAAACATGCCTTCATTAAAATGTTATTATGTACTTAGTGTCAAAGTCTTACAACTTCCAACACAAATGGACTGGAGATGGGAGGGAAGAGTATTTAAGGAATAACATTTTCGAGGATATGACAGTTCCTTCCTCACAATAAAGCAACATAATTGCCTTGCCCATCCGATGTAATCATGCTTTAATAGTTCTAGCAATTTTCAATAAACTACCAAAAATCACTCTTTATCTCCTTCCCTGTTTCCTCATACTCCCTAAAGACTCAAATACACATCATAGGGAGAAATAAGCACAGAAAAAGTCTACGTAATCAGAGGACGTCTCTCTGTCAAACAGACATCTCACCTGATTATGTTGTTTATTTTAAAATAACATAGAAAGCTCAGTTCCATGGGGGTCAATTCAGAAATATTGAATTAGAAACCGATGCTGCTAGCTCTACTTTTCTATCCAGGCAGCCTCAGAGCTGGTAGTCTCTTCAGGGTTACTAATGAAAGTTGCTCCTTCTTACTTGACAGATAAATTGCTTTGTCTTCCGTATGAAAATAATAATTAATTAGCTTAGCAAAACTTCTCCTAGGGAAGATAAGGTAATTTTCAGCCAATGTGAATTATATGGAATTATGAATAATTAATATTTATTAATTGAGGAAGAGGATTACCACATGTTATTTGGGTATCCTATAGAATGTGATATTTGATTATCTTAGCAGAAAGGAGATAAATTGATTCATGACTTTAAGTTGTATTCCTCATTCTAGCAGAGAAATTATAGTTTTGATTTCAGCTTTGCTACTGAGCAGCTCAGTGATCAAGAATAATTTTTCCTTTCCCTAAAGCTATTTATTCAATTATAGGTTGTATAAAGTAATGTCTACCTGTCTTACTAGGTAAAGTTAGTATAGAAAATAGATTTGAGGAAAAACCTATCACAGAGCTAGATTATCTCACAGGAAAGAAAATTTTGTTTAGTGGATTTTTTTGCTGTCATTGGAAGTTCTTTATTCATAAGGCAGTATAGAGATAATAGAAATTATGAGTATCACTTTAAAAAACTAAAAAATTAACATTAGAAAAAATGAGTTTACAGAAAACTTGGTATATATCTAAATTAATCTGAATCATCCTGGGAACCTGGATAGATGAAATTGAAAGGACAGCAAATAGACATGAAAAGAGATTTTTCACTCTTTCTATAGTGGTCTATTCTCATCATACATGGCAGTGGAACAACCACATTTGGACATTAGTGGCCCTGTATCTGATTGGTGAAAATAGAAATGGCACTTAAAAATGTGAAGCTGGGGAGACAGACTGAACTGAAAAAATACTTACGCTTTGGCATTTCTCTGGAATTGTCATTGTATGGATTTGGCAACTTCTTCTGGCAACGTAAATGCCAATGGTTCTATTCATTTTTATCTTGTGTGATTATTGCCCATGTCCTTCTACAAATTTTCCATAAAAGATTATTGACTGTCCTTGTTCTAGGCCTTTCATTATCATATGAAAAGTAACACATTTCTAGGATTGTACATTTTGAATGCTTCTCATCGTCCTTTGGTGTCACATACAATTCTGATTCATTTGATGTTTCTCAGTTTGCAGACATACATCAAATACTGATGCTTAAAACGTGTATATTTTTTTCAGCATAGCTCAGAATGACAGAAAGTAATATATGATTTCCAAAATAAAATCTAGCCCATTCATAGGTATTAATTCTGGGCCCAATACTGTCTGTATTATCTACCTGAAATATGTGTAGATAGATAGATAGATAACTATCAATTTATACCTAGATCTATATATATCTATCTATATGGACAGATAGATAGATATAGATCAATCTCTATCTCTCTAGTTATATCTACTAACCTGTTAATTCAGTGGGTTGATGATCTGACTATATGATATACTTCAGCAATATGTAGTTTTCTTTCATTTGATTTTTCCACTGCATAATGTGGTGAGGTAATAGAGTGACAAAAAACACTTGATTTCAGATCAGAGTTTGTTCCTACAGTTGAAACCAGTCTCTAAACTTACTGCTTGTATGGTCTTGGTCAAATTATTTAACTTTCCTCAGTTTCCTCTTCTGGAAAATAAGTGATTGAATTATCTCCTGGTTGGTCACATTCAGCTCTAGATACTACCACAAGTGGCCACATAATCTCATCAGGGAGATGCTACATTGCTAGACTTGGTAGAATTAGCTTAATGGTATAAAAACAAGGGTTCATATATAGGAAATCTCTCTTATTTGAACTTTGCACAGGGCGTTATTTTTTTGATGAACACGTCTCCCTATATGATGTCTTAGCTTCAAAGACATTACTATAAGGTATGCCAGGAATTCCAAAGCATACCCTAATTGTTTTAATCATTTTGCTTTATAACCAAATTATAATATACTTTCCAAGATATGGATTAATATATTATGCAACAAGCACCAAATCATAAAATATAGATAATAGAAATATAAAGAAAAGCTACATTAACTCACAGCAAGCAACCCCATTATTATAGTATCATGTTACAGTTGGTTGTTCCCTACCCCTCCGACTACTATTCTAGAAAATTCTCTGGCCAATGTAAGTGGCTCCCTCATTCCAACAATTCCACAGCTTTGGGCTTTAGAACCATAAGCTATGTTTTAATTCAACAGATGATGTCCCATTTTCACTTTAAAACACACAGCAGTTAAGTATTAAGAAAAGGAGACAAACTGAATTGCAATGAAAGTAATAATATATGATAGTATACTATAAGTTATATTATATAATATATATAATGTATTATTAAATATACTATGTATAATATATAATAATAATAATAGAAGTGTAAATTCCTTGGACTCTTCCATTAAGAACTTATAAGTACTCCTTGAAAAATTATAATGAACATCCACTGGCATCATTTATTGGCAGCTTTTTTAATTCAGTCTAGAAGCTAAATATGTTTTTATTCATAAAGATTTACAAATTGAATTAAAGTCCAGATGGAATGGATTTCATCTATAATTCAGTCCCTAAGCTTCTGAGAAAGATCAAATTCACTCTAACAGCTTAACATTTAATAAATATAGCACTATATAACTTACCTAAAGCTCCTCACCATCAGTGATTAATCTATAGAGTACCCCTGGAGACAAATAAATCAGTATTATCTCATTTTTACATGCAAATAATCTTAGTGAACTAATGTGAGCCATTTGCTTAAGAATAAGAAGAAAGTCAATGGCAGGTGAATATAAACATATTATTTTTTAATACAGCAATAAGTAAGAGACAACTTTAGACCTCTATTCACAAGAAAAATTAATATCTTTTTTCATCTTAAGGATTTTATAAGTGAACAATCTTCCAACTTTTTGTCTAAGCAAAAAGAAAATTAATATCTTGCTAAGCAAATAGGAAAGGTACATACAAGTAAGTTGGAGGGAGAGGGGAAAAGATGAAAAATGTGACTGTATGAAGAAATAACACCAATAATATGAACCTGTCCAGGAAGAAAATGTAGATCTGCCAGAGACAAAGGTTAATGGAAGAATAAGGATAATTCACATTTGTATCATACTTTACAGTTTTCAAAGAAAATATGCAGCAAAGAGCAACATGGAAGGAATCAAAGAAAGGATTCTGGGAGTGAACTACAAAACATGGAATATTATTTATGTGTTTACTCGTTTACTTACTCAATTTCTTTTTAATATTCTAAACCAAATTCGCTAATGTTATTTGGGTTTATGTTAATGTGAACAAAGAAAACTGGATTGTGCACAATTGTAAAATATGATCAGACCTGTTGATCAATAAGCATTTATTAAGTACTTTCTATGTGTTAGGCGTTGTGCTAAGTATTGGGGTTATGAAAAGAAAGGCAAAAACAGTTTTTGTCCTCAAGAAGCTTATATGCTAATAAGGGAGACAAATATGTATATAAATAGGCACATCCAATACATATATATATATATATATATATATATATATATATATATATATATATACACAACATAAACAAATGGTAAAGTTAGAGGGAAAGGCACTATAACCTTGGGAAAATATGACCTAGGATGGTGGCTTGGAGGAGAACCCAAAGGCCTCGGGCAGAAGGAAATCAGTAATTCTAGGATGCAGAGATGTGGAGGGAGACCATTCCAGGGTAATGCTAGGATGCAGAGATGTGGAGGGAGACCATTCCAGGCATGGCAGACCTCACACTGGGAGATGAAAGGAAAGCCAGAAGACCAGTATGCCTGCATCATAAAATGTGAGAAAGGGAGAAATGAGCAAGAAGACTGAAAAGCTAGGAAAAGGACATACTGTGAATAATTTTAATGCCAAAGGAGTTTATATTTGTTCCGGAGGTGAATAGGAAGTCATTGAAGATTATTGAACAGGGAAGGTGACATGGTAAGACTTGTGTTTTTAGGAAAACTACTTTGGTAGTCATGTGGAGGAAGAATTTGACTTTTTTTCTTTTTTACATTCCAAAAGATCAAAGCTAATCCTTTTAAATACCAACTGTGTGGTTCTGACCACAAAGAATTGAATTTTATGTCAGACCCAGTCTGACTCACTGGGTCATTTTGATATGGTCTCAGTCTGAGGGGTAGAAATGGATATTCACTCTCAGCCATATACAATGGTAGAGTCTGAGAGGCTGACTAGTTCCCTCTTCCTTCTGAGTCATAGTTTCCTCATGTGTAAAATTTGTTGTTATTCAGTTGTGTCCAACTCTTCATGACCTCATGTACTATAGTGTCCATGCAATTCTCTTGTCAAGCATACTTCCTTCCCCATTGGATTAAGGCAAATGTAGGTTAAGTGAACTGCTTAGTTAGAAAGTATCTGAAGTTGGATTTGAACTCAGGCCTTTTTGACTCCAGACCCATTGTTCTAGCCCCAAGTACCTAGCTGCCTTCTATCTATATAATTAAAGGGCTGTGATAGATAACAATTTAATATTCTAGTTCTAAGCCATGATTATTATTTTAATATAGCCCAAACTGGAGAAGAAGAATAAAATGTTCAGAATCTTTCAGATTTTTTTTTTTTAGTTCTGACCACTATTTCTCAAGAAAACTCAATTTCCTTATCAGCCTTCAAAGTATATGTTGTTTTTTTTTTAAACAGACACTATATTCTTTTTCCATAGTGGCTACAAAATCTTACCTTAAAGCTGTGATTTTTATATCTAAAACTCAAATTAATAAATAAGTAAAATTTAATACATAAAGAGCAATTTAATAAATATTTGATCACAAATCAGCTCTGCACTAGTAATCCCAGGAAACATGATAAGCTATAAACTATGATATGTAAACAAAAGCAATATGGAAGCTAAAAACTCATGGACATGTATTTATAAAACAATGATAAATACCTCATACTTTGCATATTTTTATATTGAAAGGGTAAAAGTTTTTTTGTTGGTTTGGTTTGATTTTACCATCCAGAAAACAGCACTAAAACTTAAAGGATTTTGTTGCTGTCAGATATAAATAATAAAGGCAGGCATATATGGCAATTGAGTAGAGAACTTTGCCTCCTCCTTTTACCTTTTCATCCTGTCTCAAATCCCTCTGCTGCCAAATTTGGGATTTGGGAAACTCTAACCCCTAGTCAAAACTAGTTTGAGACACATTGCTTCAGTTCAGCCCTAAACATAGGAGTTGGTCGTAACTGCAGGCTCTGAATAAATAGCTTTTGCCTAGTAAGATATAGTAACTCTCGAAGAATGTAGCAGATCATGTTTGTGTGTGGGGGGGTTTTAGTGTATTACGTTTTGATTTGTTATATGATTTCTTCCATTTATTTCAGTGCGACTGCATAGCATGACTACAGTGAAAATGTGCTCAATAGGAAAGTATATGTAGAACCTGTACAGAATTGTATGCTGTCATGGGGAGAGAGGGGGGTAGTGGGGAAAAGGTGTGGGGGGATAAAATCTTAATTTTAAGGAAATGATTGTAGAACATTAAAAAATAATAATAAAATTTAAAAAATTAAAAAAGAAGGAAAGAGAAAAAAGTAAAGAACTTACATGCTCTAAAATGAGCAGCTCTCTTTGTGGTGGCAATGAATTGGAAATTTCAGGATGCCCATCAATTGGGGAATGACTGAATGAGTTGTAGTATGTAATTGTGATAGAACACTAATACGCTACAAGAAATAATGAGCTCAATGATCTTGGAAAACAATGAATGAAATAATAAAGAGCTAAAAAGGCAGAACTGAGGGAAAAAAAAGATATAGTAACTGAAGCTAAGATAGTGGTTAACCTCAAAGCCTGGAAGACTGAGAGGCTGGAGAGCAACCAGAAGAAAGCAAGCAGGATGGTAAAGGCCTTTGCATCTCTGTGAGATGATGATCATTTATTAATAATAGCTAGTCTTTATGTAGCACTTGGAGATTGCAAAGCACTTTACAAATATTTCATTTTTTCCTCACAAAAACTCTGGAAGATAAGTACTATTGTTATCTCCATTTCCAGAGTAGGAAATTGAGGCAGATTGGGGTTAAGTGACTTGGTCACAAAGCTAGTACATATCTGACTCAGGATTTGAACTCAGATCTTCCTGACTCCAAGATACTATCTACTATGCTACCTAGTCACCAATAGCAAAGATTCTTAACCATTAATGTCATCAACCACCTTGACTATTGAGTAAACCTATGGGCCTCTTCTTGAAATAACATATGTAAATGCATAAAATAATATATATGGTGTTAAAAAGGAAACCTATTATGTTAAAATATAATTCTCAAAATATTTTTAAATATATGATCATGTACCCTAGTTTATGAAGCTCTTATTTAAAAGAACTTGGAGTGCTTAGACTAGAAAAGAGAAGGAAGATTAGGCTTATCCCAATTGTTCCAAGGGAACAGAATGAAAGCATTGTATAGAAGTTACAATGACCCAGTCTGAGACTGGTCATCAGGAAAAAGACAATTAGAGCCATGGAATCCTATGATCGACTGCCTCTGAAGCTAGCCCACTTTCCTTCTTCTGGCAGAGTTTGGATGATTGTCAAGTTATGTTCTAGTGAGGATTCCTTTTAGGTATAGTTAAAACTAGAGAAACCCTTTAAATTCTAGGATTCTGTGACGATGATGGCAAGGAGTAATGCCCAACACTTGCTATGTTACCAATGATGCACTTAATGGAAAGCAGAGAAGCAAAAGAAGGTAGAAACGTGGAGAACAGAAGAGACATAACACCCAGTAAGGAAGCAACAAAGACACACGGTGCCTAATGGGAATGACACAAAGTCTCAAAGTCCAGGCTAAACAGAGAGCAATGCACAAGGGTGCCAGAACTGTAGAAAGCACCATGATAACATCACCAGAAAACATTGGCACTCCTGCATTAGAGTGATATCAAACTCAAAAAGAAATAGACACCAGTAAGCCATCTATAAAGATACCAGAGAGCCACATATTGACTTGGAAAATCACAAATTAACATTATCTATGTTTTATTGCATCTTTATTTATTTTGTTAAATATCTCCCAATTGCATTTTAATCTGGTTCAGACCCATTTGCAGCTGTGTATTTGACACCTCTGCTGTAGTATCAGAAACATAAGCTGTATCTCCATGTGTATGTTCCAGCTAAACATATTATTCCCTACACATGTACTCCCCATGCATATAGTCTGTCCATGCTTGTTCATTCTCTGTGCTCTTCCATATATGAGCTATATGTGTTTCCTGTAATTTTTTCCTTATGCATACTCTCTTTGCATATTCACTTGTCCCACTGCTGATGTATGTATTTATGGGACAGTGTGCCCCAGAAGTGTGGGGAAGATACTCTATTGCTTCTTCCCTTAATATTTTATTCATTTGAATGTCTTTACTTTGAAATTTTTACTTTTTTTACTTTGCAATCTAACTAGTAAAAGAAAACACAAGGAAGAAGTTTATGAGCTCTAATTTCTGAGTGGAAGAGGATCAACAGAGTATTTTGAAGCTGTGATAGCTTTTATGGGGCTCCTACTTGTGAGATGGTATAATCCTAGCTATTACACATTTAATTTAATCCATGCCAGCATAATACTATCCACTATAAATATGGTCTATTCTCTGCTTTCCATATGGAATATTAGGTTTGGGGAAGGAGGGAGAGATAACGCATATGAAAGACAATCTCTTCACCTCTCACCTCAGTACACTTCTATGATTCTTTGAAGCAAATTGTCCTGGCTGTGACTGTCTGTCACAATTTCAGTTGTGGGCTTTTGGACAAATTCACTTGCCAAATGTAGAATTTCTAAACATGAATACAAAAGGGTCATAATCTGTGCACATTCTCTCTCTTGCCAAATCCTAGGCATGCCAGAATGTCTTTGGGGTTCTTTAGACAAGACAAGATACAAAATACATCCAAATCATACACCCCTATTTAGACCAGTATTTTTATACTGTATTCTACCATAAACTTCAAATGTATACACAATCTAAAAATTAAGAAGAAAAAATTTTTTTCTTTTAAATAAATTTATTTAAGTTTTTACATTCATTTTCACAAGATTTTGGGCTCCAAAATTTTCTCCCCATTTGTGCCCTCCCCCTCCCCAATATACTGGACATTCTAATTACCCATATCACCAATCTGCCCTCTCTTCTATCATCCCTTCCTTCCCTTACCCCATCTTCTCGTTTGTGCTGTAGGGCCAGATAACTTTCTATTCCCCATTACCTGTATTTCTTATTTCCTAGTAGCAAGAACAATACTCAACAGTTGGTCCCAAAACTTTAAGTTCCAGCTTCTCCCCATCCCTCCCTCCCCACCCATTCCCTTTGGGAAGGCAGGCAATTCAATATAGGCCATATCTGTGTCGTTTTGCAAATGACTTCCATAATAGTCGTTTTGTATAAGACTAACTATATTTCCCTCCATC
>CM053770.1:415947905-416050322 GCA_028658325.1 Potorous gilbertii | reverse complement strand
TTCATGGATTCATGTGCAATCATCTTTTTTTCTTTGTATGGTGAAATGTTTTTGTTTGATATTGCTTGTGAAGTTCATAACCAAAAGTCATTTTAAAAAATAAGTGGAGTTTTATAATAGTTAGAAATTCTATAAGCCATCTTGTCAGATGTCACCAGATCTGTAATTTATTACTAGAATTCCTTAATGATGCATCTGAAAAGGTGCCTTGAAAAATACAATGCATATTTTTTCACAAAATCATTTTCAGATTCTAGGTCTTGAATTCTGTCAAAGATATTAAATTGTTAGAGTAAGAAGTATTTAGAGAAACAGCATGACATGATGGAGAACCAGTAGCAGACTCAGTAAAAACTAGTTTCAGGTATTGGCCTGGATCCAGCTCACCTGTCTGTGGCCTCTGCCTTTGTCCCAAGGCCTTTTCCATACTCTCCAGACTGTTCTAGGATCAGATCTACCTCGAAATGCCAGCATCTGCCTCCCATCTAAATTTACCCAGGCTATTTCTTGCTTGCCTGGACCTCACAGGACACACCAAGAAGTTGGACATGAAGGGAGACCCCACCCCCACCCCGGTCCTTCAAAGAACTCTCCAGCCACTGATAATCTTCTTGGACTCATTACTCAGTGGTTAGCATACTCCCACCCCATCACAGTGTTGTTGAACCCTACTTGTCACTGCATAAAACCCATTCTTCATCTTCCATCGCAACTCCTTTACTCTCTTCCCCTTCAATCTTATTCCCCTCCCCTGATGCCACACTCCACTTCTCCTTGACTCTTTCCTCTGTGCTCTCTATACTGTCTGCTCCATAGATTTCATTTTAAGCTTCCCCCTTTCCTGTTTAATCCATCACTCACTCTCATGGAGACCTGGCTCCCTCTTCATGCTAGATCATCCCTGGCTACTCTTTCCAGTACTGGCTGAACTTTTAGTCATACTCTTGATTCACTAGTCCCAGTGGAAGAAGTGTGATGCTCTCTACTCTTCCTCTCAGCAACTCCAGCTCCTTTGAGGTTCCATATATATCCATATTTATCACCCAATCAAGATTCTGGAAGCTGTTATCTACTAAACTCCAGGACATCATCATCTTCTCTGTTACCTAGGTTTACAACTTAGGTGTCATCCTCTAGTTCCCACTCTCACTCATCCTACATATCCAGTCTGTTGCCAAGTCACATCGATGCTGGCTGTGACAGAGCTTCTGTCTCTCTGATTCATAAAGGTGATGTTGAAGCTAGAAATATCTCTCTCAGTTTCATTATTCAATTACCTGTATTCAGGGAAAGAAATATAGGAGCACATAGAACCCTGAGATCCAGTTTTAGGCTCACTTAAAGAAACATGTGGCCTTCTTGTTAGCATGTGCGAGTATAGGACATTGCTCCCAGGGAAGAAGAAAAAAAGATACCCACCTACTTTTATTATGGGAAGTCCCGCCCAAGTCAACTGTTCAGAAGAGAGGAAAAAGACAGAAAATTATAATTCTGACCAAAATACAAAGGAACATATATTGAAAGTTTTCAAAATCATGCTTTTAAAGTATTTGACCTAATGAGATTTGACTTGACTCTGTGGTACATTTTAGGATCATGGACATAGAGGTCATCTAATTTGGCTCCTTATTTTTAAAGCTTGGGAAACTGAAGGTCAGAGATGTAAAGTATCAGAGCAGGAATTTGAACCCAGGTGGCAAAGTATAGACCCTAGAAGTCAGGAATGAGTTCTGCTTTGTTCCATTGCATTGCACTATGGACCTGTAGCTGCTTAATAGTGATGATGAAGAGTGACAAGTGAAGGCAGTTTGTAAGGCAGTATAGTACAGAGGAAATAGCACTGATCTTAGATTCAGAAGACCTGGATTCAAATCTCATCTCTGATGTTTTCTACATATTTGATGTAGTGCAACCCACAATCTCCTTCAGGCTCATTTTCCCTTGTAAAATGAAGTTGTTGAACTAGATCACCTCTGATGTCCCTTCCAGATGGAGATCTGTGACCCTATGATTTGTGGAGAGTTAGTGACTGATAACTCTTCTTGGAGATGCTCTGGAGAGAGAAAGAAATGGCAAACCACTCCAGTATCTTTGCCAAAAAAACCTCATGGATGGTATTATATAATCCACAGGATCGTTAATAACCAGACATAACTGAATGACTGAACAAGTCACCAATAAAGCATAAAGACTCACTGGATAATAAAACTTTAAAGATAGAGGGGACCTGAAAAAATTGACATTCAGGTGAGAAAAAAAAGATAACTGAAAATGAACCATTCTCAAATAAGTGTAAAGGATAAATTTCATCTCACTGATTTTTGCTGTCCACTAAATCCTACAAAATGATGTAATAAAAAGAATATTGAATTGCAAGTCAAGGGAGTTAGATTTTATAGCCATCTCCACCACTTACTACTTCTGAGGTTTTAAGTCTTCAAACCTACTTCCTCACTTACAAAGAGCAGAGGTTGGACTATAAGAACACTAAAGTCTCTCATAGATCTTAGATTCAATAGTGTGTTGCTTGTTAGGGAGTTTTTTTGATCCCCAGTAATGATGATGACCAGTGAAGACACATATAGATCTAAAGTGATATCTGACCCAGTACCCCATACTTCACAAACCACATACTGTGATACCTCAAGAACTTCTTCAATTACCTTGGGCTTAGAATAACCATCCTCTCTAGGGCACTTAAGTCATTGGTCTTATAGCCCCTAAAGTTCAATGAGAGGCACTTTCCAGATAGCTAGGATGAAAAGCCATACTTATACACAATGTATTATGTTGGAGACAATCATGCTGTCTTCAGATATTCATCCAGAATTACTTTGAGATTAGAAATGAGATAGTACAGGTCAGTACAGATAAACACCCAAAATACAAATGCCTACATGAATTATTTAATTATGAGAAGGAATGAACATTTCCAGTTCATGTTTCCCATTGAGCAATATTAATTAAACTACAAGTTTTCCATAGGATTGATATCAATACTATACAATACTGGGCCATATCCAGTGGTACCGATCTCTATCTTGCCATTAGACCCCGGAGGAGAAAGTGAGGCTGGTGACTTTGCACAGCCCTGCCTCACTTAAATCCAAATAACTTGAGGGTCATGACATCACCGACTCAATGTCATTGTCCTCTTTGAGGACAAAGGAAAAACAACCACAACATCAATACTGTATTATATACTCCAATTTTAGCAAAAACCGTATTACCTCAATGTTTGGCATCAATTTCTGGAAAAATACTAAAATGAATTATTAAAAGAGTGCATTGCAAACATTCAGGAAGGGAAACAATTATCACCTCGAGACAGGTTGGATTTAGCAAGAACAATCCTGTGAGAGTAGCCTCATGGTCATTTTTTGACAGTGTAACTAGACCTTGGATTTTAGTGAGCCACTTGACAAAGAGGACAATATGGAAATAAATGGGCTAAATAACAGCACAGAAAGTGAGTTCAGAACTAGTGACCTTTGTCAAAGTCTGGTTGAAATTGTTATCAAAGATTTGAATGAATCATATATATCAAATATGTTAGTAAAACAAAGCTATAAAGGATAACTAATGTTTAGGTTATATAATCAAGATGAATAAAGATCCTGACAAGCTGAAAGCACATATTATACCTCAAATTTCAACAACTGAATTTAATTTTAAAATATTTATTGAATATATATCATTTACAAGACATTGTTATAAGTGCTAGAAATTAAATTATGATAAATATCAGAGTTCTTGTCCCTTATGAGACTTGTGTTACAGAAAGGATAAGATATGTACGCAAATGAGTGTGACACAAGGCACAGTGTCCTAAGGGTAAGGGAGAGACAGAGACAAAATGCTCTAGGAAGTTTGGGGAGTGAAAGGCAATCTTTGCTGAGAAATCAAGAAAGTCTTCCAAGAGGAAGTGAAGCCTGAACTAGATCGTGAAGAAAGATAAGAATTTCTACAGACAGACTTGGATGGAATTTCAGTCATTCTTCAGTTGTATCCTACTCTTCATGACCCCACCTGGGGTTTTCTTGGCAAAGATACTGAAGCGATTTGCCATTTTTTTTCTCCAGCTCATTTTACAGATGAGGAAATTGAGCCCAGGTTCACACAGGCAGTAAATGTCTGAGGCCAGATTTGAACTCGGGAAGATGTCTTCCTGACTATTCTTTGAGCCACCTAGCTGTCCCTAGAACAGAAAATGTTCTAGGTATTGGTGGGGTGGAGAGAATCATCTGTGCAGATAGATATACAGGCACAGGTAAGTATAGAATGAAATTAGGAAACAGGTATTTAACCAATTTAACCAGAATACAGAATTCAAGGACAAGAGAAAGAAATAAAGCTAGAAAAGTACTTTGTAGACAAACTGTGGACGTCTCTACAGGAACAAAAGAGAGCAACTTGAGTATTGAATTGTCTGCAGACCAAAATAAGTATGCATAGTTGGGAGAACTATTGTTTATTCTGTAGGAGAAGAAAATGGAGAGAAATGATAGATGTCTTCAAATATTTAAAGACTTGTTATATGTCACAATGGATTGAATGTGCTTTATGTGGGCCCAGAGGGCAGACAGAAGTAGGACCAGCTAGTGGAAGATACACGGAAGCAGATTTGAGTTCAACATAAGGAAAATATTTCTAATGATTTGAACCACACAAAAATAGAATGAACTCCCTTGGAAGTTATTGAATTTCCCATCACAGAAGGTTTCAAGTAGACACGTGGTGATTTTTGCCAGGGTAACATGAGTTCATCTTTAGGTAGAGAGTTGTACTAGATAATGTCTGAGAGTTCTTCCAACTCATGTTCTTGTTTCTCAGTCATGTTTGACTCACCATGACCCCATTTGAAGTTTTCTTGGCAAAGATGGTGGAATAGTTTGCCATTTCCTTCTCTAGCTTATTTTGTAGATAAGGAAATAGAGGCAAACAGGGTTTAGTGACTTGCCCAGGGTCACACAGCTAATAAGTGTCTGAGGCTAGATTTGAATTCAGGGACAGGAGTCTTCCTGGCTCCAGGTCAAGTACTCTATCCATTGCTCCACCTAGGTGCCCCAGTTACTTCCACTTCTGAGCTTCTATTATTCAACTTTGACGTATTATCTAAGTTTAAAAATAACCAAACATATAATTTTTAAATATAGATCTAAAGTGATATCTGACCCAGTTTTCTCCACCTTCTATACAATAATAATAGCAGTAGCAATCATAGCAAAATGGCATATATTTCTCTAGTTTTTCACATACAAAAAAAAAGGAAAGATGAAAAAATAATCATAGAATATTAGATCTGGAAAGAAACTCAGAGATCTCCAAGACTTACCTCCCACTATTTTATAGGAAAGGAAACTGAAGACTAGAGGAGGGAAGCATATGTCCAAGGTCACATAGACACATGATTGCACAATGAGTTGGTTTTCAAATCCAGAACATCTGATTTCCAATGCAGAGCTCTTTCCCTTATTGATGTATATGTGTGAGTTGTTGCTAAATCGCTTGCTTCATTCTAGTCTATTCATGTCCATGAAGATTTTTACATTAGATTATAGGCATTGTGATATCAAGGAAACATGCCTTCCCTTTAACACATTTCTCTAAGTATGTAGACCAGTGTCACGTAGAGAGTGGGTGTTTTGTGTTTGCAGTTGCTATTTATGAACTTGTTTTATTTTCATTCCTCTTGCCCAAGGGAAAGAAGTTTTGAGATATTGGAAAAGGACATTTTTGCAATTAAACCTGGGGCAGTGGTTCATGTAACCTAACCTTACACAACTTCCTTGGGATGTTAGCGTAGGTTCAGTGTCAGCCCTTGGGGCATTTGAAGTTTGGGGTGTGTCTGAATTCGTTTGGGGAAGGTTATAAGTTTCACTGGTCCCCACCTTCTCCAGAATAATACTTCTGGTCTTCCCAAACCATGAAAAGTTTTATTTTTTGAAACTCAAGTTGAGCAAATAACAGCATGTGGGAGATGTATTGGACTTGGAGTCAGGAAGACCTATTAAAATACTAGCTACCTCAGATATTCATTGGCATGTGATGCTGGGCAATCACTTAATCTTTTATCATCTTCATGACAAGGTGAGGATCACGCACATGACGATGTGAGGATCAAGTGAGATAAATATATGTAAAGTGCTTTGCACACCTCAAAACGTGCTCTCTCTCTCCATATATATATATGTATATGCCTTTACTATTATTATATATTACATATGTTAAATATGTGTGTATATATTTTATATATCTATATATATTATATATATATGTATGTATATATATATATGGCTGAAGAAAGTAATGAGCAAATTTGTATTACTTATTTTGATCCTTATTTTCTGGGAATAGAATTGGCTTTCAAAAAAGCACTAATTTAAAATGATGGCAATTATAAATAATGCTGTCTCATAAAGCAAAAGGAAGTAATAGATGGTAACATCAATTTAAAGACAACTTGGAAAAGATCCAGTTAAGTAAAGTCATCCTGGGGGTCTTTAAGAACAAAAAATGACAGGAGGACAGCAAACAAGAAAAATAGAAAAGATCTATGACATTTACTGTAATAAACTGGCTTCATCAAGGGCAGTATAATCATTTTCCTTAAATCCTGATATGATGGTCCCAGATTTGCTTAGGTAAAAATGCTTAGGCTAGGTAAAAACGTCACCAAAGTGAACTAAGACCAGAAGAGCAGCCAGATTGGATGAAGTCTACATAGAGATGTGTGATGGAAGTGATTTTTGAATGCACTGAAGAGTTGGTATGCATGGTATCTGAAGGAGAGATTGATTCCCAAGACATAGAAGAAATCTTGGACCTTAGTAATAGTCAAAAATTGACCAAAAAATCAACAACTATAAATCTATATGTCTACTGCTCCTTCTATACAAATATCTATAATAGTCATCTTACATAAAAATTGAAGGCATCTTCAATATGGGTTTTGGTCAAGAACAAGTGGCCTTTCACTAACAATACTTAACAGTGAGCTATATCTTTACCATGTTACACTTGACTGAAATACGTTGAAATATAAGATCTTACTATGATCATTGATTTTGAAAAGCATTTGATTTCTCAGAGTAAAACATGACCTTACAGGCTATTTTCCAACAATGTATTTCCTATTCATACAGCAAAATCATTCAAAATCTCTTGATGACCTAACAACAGAAGTAATTTTTTTCAGTGAATGTCTGATCATAGACATCAATCAGGGGAGATAAAACAGGCAGATGTATATTTGCTAGAGATGTATCTCATAGTCATGGAGATGTAGCACAGCATACATATCAAAGAGGGTTTCTCTGCAAACAATGACATCTTTGTGTCTATGGATGACACTGTTCTGATTCCATCAAACCCTAAAACATCACAGAGCATACTAGAATTGATTTCTAACCACTTAAAAGAGTTTGGTCTGAACATCAACATAAGAAAGATCAAATGGATGGAGAATATGACTCAAGTAATGTCATGAATTTAGATAGACAATTTACAGTATTTCCATCAGGTACTTAGGGGATTCAGTGGATAAAATGCTAGGTCTGGAGTCAGTAAGAACTCAGTTCAAATCTGGCCCCAAACACTTACATGCTATGTGACCCTGAGCAAGTCACTTAACCTGTTTTCCTTAATTCACTAGAGAAGGAAATGGCAAATCACTCCAACATCTTTGTCACTCCAACAATCACAATGTTTAAATGGACATAAATGTATAAACATACATATGGACAGCAAGTTGGGTCCAGAGATAAGCATGAGGAGAACAGACTGCCTTGCCTTTAGAAAATTATAAAGTTCATTTAGCATATCCAAAGTTTCTATATAACTAAAGCCCATCTCTTAGATATAAATATTCTACCACTGTTAATGTGCTATTCCTTCATTTTGAAAGAGGGCCAACATCATCACAAGGTTGACACAGAGTTGCACAAATTTGTCAGCCTCACTCTCTTCCATAGCCATCAAAGTCTCAGAAGTCAAGATATCTGGTGATGGCCCAGGATGCAGTGGATGACCTTGACATCTTCAATGCCTGACTAAGCTCTGAGCACTCCACAGTACCTGCTTCAGCTGCCTTCATTGCTGTAGGAATCAATTGTTCCCATCTGCCCATTTTGCTAGGGGAAGTCTCCACATACTTGAGGTAGACATCAACCTGGTTTACCCTGTCTGCCAAGATAGTTTTTATAGGGTGTGGCCACTGTGCATGCTATGGCTTCTTGGAGCCACAGGTGAGACTTGGGTGAAAGGTGGACACTAAAGGCATATATTGTACCTTCCATTTCATTGATAAGCTATTTCATAGACACAGAAGTGTGCACATATGCTCACATAAGTTGATCCCCAGAATAAAGCAAGTAATTCATGAAAGTGTGTATGATTTTTTTAAGAAGTAAAGTACATTTACAATAGACTTTGAAAAGAAAAAAAAGTTTATCTTTTCAGCTATTCCTTTATTCAAAGCACTAGGAGCAGGATAGGTACTGAGAGAGACAAGTAGGACATAGTTCCTGTTTTGAAGAACTATATAATCTAATTCAGGAGAGGAGGCATATGCACATTTATAAAACAAAAACAACAACTAAGAATGAAATATAGGACTCTTGTGGCTCAATTCTGAACATAGGCTTCATCCCTATAATGAAAGGAAAATAGGTCAGTGCTTAATATGTAGGTATTCAACTAAGGTGTGTTCAGGTATTTAGGAAGAATATGACTTGGTTGTAGTATAAGTTTCTTATAGGAACAGATGAGTAGAATGACTGTTGATGCATCACAGTAATAAATGTAATACAACCGTATCTGAAGAATTAAAAATAAATCTCACACAATGGGTGAGAAGTACATTGTTGGTGTAAGCAAGCTGGAAGAAGTAACCAATGAGGAGCTTTGAGCTACAGAAGTAAAAGATGTAATCAAGGAAATTTATGATAAAAAGAAAAGAAAAGCTGGTCACATGGTAATAGTGAGAGATGGTCCAGTGGTCCCTTCATTTCCTATGATGGACTTTTCAGTAGACAAGGATATGAGTCACTTGGACAGGTATGATAGGGTTGTAATCTACATCGCAGAAGAGTTTCCAAAGCAATAAGATCACAGATCCATTCGAATGTTTGAGTATTGATTCAATTTAGCAATTGTTTATTTGTTGAGTACCCACTACGTGGCTCACACACAAGTAGGCACTGAGGATACAAAGATAAAAAAAAAAAATCCCTATCCTCAAAGAGATTGCATTCTACCTTGAACAAACAATACACATGCAGATAAACTGTGTAATCACATATACCTAATTCTATACGTATATATACACACATATGCATATATACTATGTATATACATACATATGCAGACATATATGCATATATTATATATACTATACATGTTCTATATACTATACACATATACATGCAAGGATTCCAGTTAGAAGGTTTTTGCAACAGTCTAGGTGAAAAGGGGTAAAGGCAAGACCTAAACTGATATTATGTGGTAGCAATAGCCTTCTAACTTTCCTTTACAAATAATCAAAACGCTGGGGCAGAAAGATACTCAGGTGAAACAATGTCACAGATCTGGCATTCATCACGAGAGGGAGACTACATACAGGTGTTTAGAAGGCTTTCCACTCAACTGACCTTGGTCATTTACATGAGATACACTTGACAAAAATATTATTTAGAAAAAAGTAGCCCCAAATATGTTCTGGAGAATAAAATCTGTAAGAAATGTATATGATACCAGGAACGATTACTAGTTTGGAAAAGCAAACCTCTAAGATTGTTCTACATCTGTAAAACAGATTCTCCCTGCCTCGGGTATCTTCCCACTCTGATTCGTCTTCCACTAGGTAGCCAAGGTGATTTTTCTAAACGATAGATCCAATAGTATCACCTCCCCCTACTTATCTCTAGAGGCTCTCTATTACCTCAAGGATAAAATATAAACTCTTCTATTTAAGATTTAAAGTTCTTTGTCACTTGCCTCCTTCCTATCTTTCCAGTCTTCTTATATTTTACTATTCTGCACACACAATGCAATGTAATTACACAACATCCCACCTCGAGTCACTGTGCTTAAGCTGGTGTTCCCCATTCCTAGAATATTCTTGTCAACTCGACTCTACTTCTTAGTTTTTCTAGCCTCCTTCAAGAGTCAGCTCAAGAGCTGCCTTCTGAAGGAAGCCTTTTCTGATTTCCCCCATCATCCTCCACCCTACCCAGCTTCCTTCCCTTTTCAGATTATCTGGTAACTATTATACATACATACCTACATACATATACATACATAGACACACACATGTATGTTTGAATATATATATATATATGTATATATATATATATATAAAATCTTATATATACCCAATCATTTATATTTAGGATGTGTTCCCCCTAAAGTTAGAGACGATTTTTTTTTTCAAAGCCTTGGCACAGTACCTGGTACAGAGTAAATATTATATCTTTGTTGACTGATGGTGGCTGTGTGGGTGTAGCAAAAGGGACATGTGCAAATGATGTTGTAGACACAGAAATGAAAAGTTTTGGTGAATTAAGATTGGATGTGAGGTGAATGAGGGTAAGGGATTATATATGATGCTGAGGTTGAATGAAAGGATTATGGTGCCCTCAACAGTAATTAGGAAATTCAGAAAAGGGATAGATTTAGGGGGAAAAAAATCATGAGTTCTGCTTTAGATCTGATGAATTTTAAATACTTATAGGACACCTAGTTCAAATGTCGAAAAGAGCAGTTAGTGATACAGATCTAGAGTGCAGGATCTGCATAGATATGAAAATTAAACCCATTGAAGAAATTGAGGTCAACAAATGACAGAATATACTAAAAGAAGGAGAATTAAGAAAGTGCCCTAGGGCACACCCACAATAAGGTGGCAAAATTGTGCAATTATTGCATGTACCCCAAAGACTCCAAATTAGCAACATTTCAAGAAATTTTTCCCCTTTTGCAGGTAGGAGTAAAGGCAACTGTTGATAATCTCATAACTTTTAAAAGGACATTTCCCCTCCTCTTTACATGTAAGCATATTCAGCAATGTTGACACAATTTGAACAAAAAAGCCACCCAAAGAGGGGGAAACACAGTATTTTTTTCCACATAAGATGGGCTATGGTTAGATGCTGACTCAAAGGCAAGGTCCACATAATGATAACACAATGGGTTGAAAAATAAAAAATTCTGTCAAATCTCCACAGGGACTCTTTCTGGGATCCTATATGGTAAAAAACATGCTAGCCTGATTTTTCCCCAAGTGAATAACTCAGTAGAGTAGTTATTATGTAAATATCATCAAAGTACTGGGAGGTTTGCTGGGGGAATTGGGAGGAACACGATTGGGGACGGTGTTTATATCTGCTTTAGATGCAGAAGTTTCATAGAGGTTTGCTTTTCCAACCTAGTAATCATTCCTCCCTTTGTGTACATTTCCTACAGTTTCCTCCAGAACACACTTGTGGCTACTTTTTTCCAAACAATATTTTCATCAGGCGTGTCTCTTCTAAATGACCAGTGTCAGTTGGGTAGAAAACCTGCTAAACACCTGTATGCGACCTGCCTTCCATGATGAATATCATATCCTTGACATTGTTTAAACTGAATAATTTTCTTCCCTGGTGTCTGATTATTTGGTTACCTCCCAGGTATTGTGCTGCCTTTTTGGATTCTGCAGAAGGGAAATGCTACTGAGCAACTACATCTTGCTCTTATGTGGTAACCACTCTTTTGGCACGTAGGAAGAATTTTTTTTTGCTTCTCTTTAAAGATTTGAACTCAAGAACCCAGTTGAGAAAATGCTCTATGTGAAAGCAAACAAAAACCCACCAGAACAAATTAGGGACAAGAGGACTTGGATCCTCCATCAAGATTGTGAAATCATTAGAACCTTTGGAAAAAAATAACAATTTAGGATATTCCTTGCAGATGCTTTAGAACTTCTGAGGTCTTTCTTTGGAAAGTGTTTTATTTTCATGGAAAAGTTGTTTGGTTTTTGACAGCTGGAAAGACCACATAGAAGCCGGTGGAAATGTCAGTGGCGGCCAATTTGGTGGCAAGAGTCTAAAAATGCAATTTTCATAGTTATGTGAATTTGTGAATTTTTTTCTTTGCCTAATTTTTGAAAATGAAAAGCAGGATAAGGTAATTGAAGGTGTCATTTTTCACATAAAAGGTAGAAGCACAGAATCTCAGAAGTTAGCATGACTTCAGAGGGCATCCAAATCACCAATATCTGAAGAAGAAACCTCCTACACTATACTCCAAACAGTCATCCACCTTGGTCTTGAAGACCTCTGTTGAATGGAAACCTCATATCCCCCAAGACAGCCAATTCTACTTTTGGACAATCTGCTTGTTTGAAAGATTTTTCTTACCTCAAACTTAAATATGCTATCTCCCTACATTCCCCCATTTCTATTAGAACTCTTTTCTTTCTTCAAGGCTCAGTTCAAGCATCACCTTAAAAATGAAGTCTATGCCGATCTCAGTTGCTAATACCTTTTCCTCAAATCACTTAGTATATAGTCTATATATTTTTATATACCTATATATAATCTAATCAAAATATAATTCTAATCAAAACACAATGGTCCATATTCTCCCACTAATGCATGCATTCTTCATGGATAGGGAGAGGAGTGGGAAAAAAAAAAACTTAGAGAAACCTAGCAATCAAGTAATGAACTAGCCAAATCTATGAACCTAGATTAAATCTATTTAGGGAAGATTCTAAAATAAATCACGTCACCTGGAGGGCAACAGTACTTTTCTTCCTGACCTCTCCACTCTCCTCTTGAAGACACTACTCTATTATTTAGACTGACAGAGAAATATTAAGTTTCTTTAGCAATCAACAGTTTTAAGCCTGGGATGTGCAGAGCTTTCCAAATCTGTTCCCTTGGTAAGATACTGATGAATCATAACTAACACATTCTGAGGGAAAAACAAGTCTCTTTAAGCCTAGGACCTGCAAAAATAGCAAGGGTCACTCTATGGGATTTGAAGGACTTTCCCTTCTTGAGCCATAGAGGCCAGTCAGTGACATAAATAAGTCTCTGAGGAGTTTCTTCTTTCTCAAAATGTATATTGGGGTACAGAACAAGGTAACATTTCCCAAGGTAGCTTTTAACACAGCGCTGGAAGGGAAGGGAAAGGAAGAGAAGGTGAAAGGATGGGAGGGATTCTTTAATTAAAAATTAATAAACTAAAAACAGTAAAAATTCAGTGGAAATTTTATTGAACCTAACAATATCAAATGGACTATTCATGCAAAAGATCTGCTATTTGTTGTTTCCTAATAAAGAATCAGTTAAACATTTTTTCAGACAATCATAGAATAAAGTGCATCGAGCACTGGTAATTCTCCATTAACTTCTATCCATAGAAACACTTAGGAGAGTAAAGAATATGAACTGAGTAGTCTGGATGGATGCCATTTAGGCTACATACATAAGTAGTACCATGAAAAGATGGCAAAGATGACAAAGTAACAGATTGAAGTGTTCAGATGTCAGCAAGAACTTTGTTGTACAGTCATGTCTGACTCTTTGTGATCCATGGACCCTACTGTCTATGGGGTTTTCTTGGCAAAGATACTGAAACATTTTGTCATTTCCTTCTCCAGGATAAATGGAGGTTAAGTGACCTACCCAGAGTCACACAGGTAGTAAGTGTGTGAGGCTGGATTTGAACTCAGGTTTTCTTGATTCTAGGTCCAAAGGTCTATCTACTGACTCATCTAGCTTTCCCTAAGCAAGAATTTAGATCTACATTTTCTGAGTTAGCTACATTTTTTTGCTCACGCATTAAGGAGAAAGGAAAAGAATTTTTGCAATAAGTTATAAAAAGACTAAAACATGTATCATCAAATCTAAAACTATAAAATGGTGACTACAGGACTCTGGTCCCAATTTACTCATGTCACAATGTTCTCAGATAATGAATTTTAGCTTCAGCACCATGGTGTTACTATCTTAACAGAGAGAGAGGGGGGAATCTGTTAGAACAAGTTTATTTTATTTCTTCTCCTCCACAGTATGTTTTTCTATGCACAAATTTCTCATTCCTTCCTAGTAGCAGAGCAGTTGCAATAAATCTTTTCCAGGGGCATGTAGAAGGCTGGAGGTTTCTTCTTGTATAATTTTGGTAAACTGAGCAAAAATCCTTCTTTTAAAGCTAAGAATATTGCATGTTTATACAGAATAGCAACCAGGGTTCAGAAAATGGATCTTTGTCACAGGCAGGGAATTTAGAGTTGCTAACAGAGTCATTCTGGCCTTCTGCTGCTCACCCTATCCTCCCTCAGAAGTAGCAGAAAGCAACAGTCGCTATCAGGACTATTTCCTTCCTTCCCCATTGCATCCTGCAATGGCATTGGCAACTTCTTCCAAAATGTACTTCATTGCCCTTTGAAAACCATCATACACCCCTCTACTACTTACTTCAGCTGTAGAAATTGCTAGTTCCATCTCTGTCATTATATAATTAAAATATATAGAATATAGAGTTTAGAATTGAAAGGGATCTCAGAAATCATCTGGTCCAACCTTGCCTCCATTTTACCAATGAGCAAATTGAGTTATATGAAGGGAAGTGACTTTCTCAGAGTCACACAGGTGGCAAATAGCATCGCTAGTGTTCAAGCCTAGGTCTTCTGCCTCTAAAACCCGTCTTTTTTTCTGTTATAACTTGCTCAGCCTCGTACAGCCAGTATATATTAGAAACAGCAACTGAACCTAGATTTTCCTAAATCCAAAGACAGCTCCCTGACTACTATCCCATTCTGGTTTGTTTGTTCATATGCATTGTAAAACAAATATTTGCCTTGACATAGGCAAGATACAGTATAAATGAATATATTGTGTCATAAAAAAAGTTTCAGGGAAATTCAGAGTGGGCATAAAATGAAAGACTAGCATAAAGGATAAGAGGTTGGGGAAGTTAAGGGGTAGACTCTTCACTATAGCCTACAACTAAGAAATCAAATGACATTTTTAGATAGAACGGATAAAATAGTAAATGAGAATGAGTTGTGTATTCAGATTGAGTTCCCAAGGGCAAGCAGTTAGGTGGCACATCATAGAGAACACTGCGCTTAGAATCAAGAAGTCTCATCTTCCTGAGTTCAATTCCGGCCTCAGATACTTACTAGCTGTGTAACTTTAGGCAAATCACTTAGTCTTGTTTGCCTCAGTTTTCTTATCTGCAAAATGAACTGGAGAAGGAAATGACAAACCATTCCAGTACCTTTGCTAAGAAAACTCCAAATGGGGTCATGAAATGTCAGGAACAACTGAAAAAATGTCTCAACAACAACATTACCGGTTCATATTTTCTTTTTCTTGAGTACACTTTAAAATGAATGTGTTTCATTTTCTCAAGAATTTTGTAGAGTACTGAGGAGGAATTAATCAGCCTATATGGAACAGGCTTTCCAGATCCAAGAGTCAGGCACAATTGAAAACAACTAAACAACCCTAAGGACAGACCACTTAATCTCTCTGGGACTCAATTTTCTCGCCTGTAAAACAAAGAGGTTGGATTAGATGTCCTCTACATTCCTGTCAAAATCTTATCCTGGTATCCTATGATCCTACAACAGGAGATGATACCTTAGTGAGATCTATACAGTTCAAGAACTAGTCTCTTTCTTTTATAAATCTGGAACCTCAAAAATCTAGAATGTGGTCAGGAACTGGAAAAACTGGCTTGTGTTGCCCAAACACACAAGAGACTGATTTGTACCAGAAAATCAACTTAATAGTTTACAGTGTGGACTATTCCTTTCCAGTGAAGAAATATGTACAGTTTCTATGTATGACAACTTTTTCATGGTACAAGTCACTTGGAAAACTGAATTTATGAGAATAAGGTTGATTGGTAAGAACAAAAACTAAGCATATGGAGTCAGATCCCCCAGGGGATAGTTCATCTGCATTTTCTGGACCCTCATTAGCCATCTCTGCTTAATTATAGAATGCACCCTTCTGGTAACCAAATATTTGTATAGAGGAGATAATGTATCTCTCTCTCCCCTACACACTATTTAAAGTACACTTACTTTTTTTCCCTCTCTGTTACTTTAGCATACCTCTGAAGTTTGGATTTGGAAAGTGTTCTACATAGGCAAAATCCTTGTGAAAATGATGCACATTCATTTTAAGGCGTGCTACAGAAAAAGAAAGTATGAAATGGTCATGTTTTTTAGTCATTTTTCAACTATACCTGATTCTTTGTGACCCCATTTGAGTTTTTTTGGCAAAGATACTGGAGTGGTTTGTCATGTCCTTCTCCAGCTCATTTCACAGATGAGGAAACTGAGGCAGAGTTAAGTGTCTTGTCCAGGGTCACACAGCTAATAGGTGTTTAAGGCCAGATTTGAACTCAGTAAGATGAGTCCAGGCTCTGCACTCTATCCTAGGCCACCTAGTTTCCTGAAACATCCATGAGCAGTCACCTAAAAAACTGTAAGCCTTTTAAGTTTTCTGAGAACACTATAACATTACAGATGAACAATTATATGGGAGAAATGGCATGAAGGATGTCATCAGAGAAATGGAGAACTGAAATAAAAGAGGACTGGATAAATGAAGAAAGTGAGGGACAGTCAACTCTGTATTGGTTTCCCTGTAATGCCAGGGGGTAATGAGAGGAAGCACACTTCAGTCCCTTCCACTCCCCCTTCAAATCACAACTTCATAGGAGGAGATGTTCCAGATTTCCATAAACTAGACAAGCACAGATGGATTATAACCTGCGTCACTGGAGGGAATTTCCACTTCAGTGAAATCACAGATACACTGAAGTATTGCCATATTGGAGTATATAATCTGTAACTAGAAATTAAAAATATATCAAAGTTTATGCAATTTTAATATATATTTTTCTGTGTGTGAACACTAATGACTGGGAAAATCAGGAAAGGTCTCAGTTATGAAATAACACTAGAGCTGAGCTTTGAAGGGGGCTAGGGATTCCAATCAATCAATCAAGTAAACAGCAAGCATTTATTATGTACAAGTACTGTGCTAAGTGCTGGGGGTACAAAGACAGGCAAAAGCAGTTCCTATCCATAAGGAGTTCACTTTATCACAGGAGAAACAACATGCAAACAAGTACAAGGATATATGTGTGTATGTGTACATATACAAACATACATATATATGGTAAATTGTAAGTAATCAACAGAGGCAAAGTACTAGAACTAAAAATAGTAATAGCTAACATTTATTTAATGCCTACTATGTGTAGTACAAAGCACTTAATAATTATTTGATGAAATAATAATATATCAATACATCATCAAATGTAATATTTGATGGTATAATAATTGATGTATTCTCATTTGATTCTTATAACAACATTGGGAGGTAGGTGCTATTTTTACCCTTATTTTATAGATAAAGAAATAAGGCAAGCGGAGGTCAAGTCACTTAAGTGCCCTGGGTCACACCGGATGTGAGGTTGAATTTGAACTCAGGTGTTCTTGACTCTAGGTACTGCCCCCCAGGGATCCCAGGATTCTTGGGAAAAGTGGGACTTTAGATAAGACTTAAAGGAAGTCAGGAGGCAAAGAGGAGAAGGGAAGGAATTCCAGGCATGGAAGATGCTCAGTAGGGCAGGTGAGGAGGCAGAGTATTTAGAAGGAGAATGGAAAGGACTGAAGTGTGCTTCCTCTCACTTAAAACTCATGGAAGTGATTGTTGAAAACTGAAAACAAATACATTAATTAAATTTTAAGAAAAGAATGGGAAACCGAGAGGATGCCGTTATGGTTGGATCCCAGAGTGCAGGAAGGAGAGTAATGTACAAAGAGATTGAAAAAGGAGAAAAAATGTAATTGTCATCAAGATCCTATAGAATTTTACTAACAATGACTTCCATGCAAAAAGTGGTATAAAAACTAGTAAGCGATGTAAAAACAGAAAAGTGAATGGGTCAGTCATGCAGGGAGAATGACAGATAAAATTCAAGGCAGACTCTATGTTACTTTTCTGTACTAGTAGGTAGCATCATAGCCTTAGTTCAGGCCCCCCCTCACCTTTGGCCTACACCTTGTATTAGCCTCCCTCCTCTCAGTCTCTCCCTCCTCAGTCTAGCTTCCCCTACCTCTCAGAGAGGCATTCCTAAAGTATCACTGACCACGCAATTGCTCTAATTAAGAAATTTTGCTAGATCTCTAAGTTTTTAGAATAAAATAGAAGTTTCTCTTTTTCCCATTTAGAGTCCTTCATATTCTACCTCAAAATATTTATATCACTTTACTCTCTTTCATGCGATCTCTGTTCTGGCCAAAACGGCCTCTGCTGTTCCTTCTACGCCATAGCCTCCATACTCCACTCAGGCCCTTCCTTAACCCTACTCACCACTGCTTCTTTCCTTATACACACTATTGTGCAGATGTGATCTGACCAGTTCATAGGACAACAGAACTAGTTCCAGATGCATTTCTTCTATCAAGGTGGCCAAAGGTCACCTTACTTTAAAACAACAACAACCAGTCAAACTATTATTTTATGTTGCTATTGTAATTTACTAAATTTAGATCTTTTTACAACTAACTGTACTGCTCTTTGAAATTATCTGTCATTATTCTAATTGATTAAATCATTCATCATGTTCTAAATCCACCTAATGTTTTATCATCTAATCCATATTTCACCACCTCATTTATGATAGTATCATGGGAAATTTTGTGAAATGCCTTCCTGAAATATAGATAGAGTAGGTCTATGGCATTCCTATGGGCATGACTAGAAGGGTGTGGTAGGTGTACCTTCACACGCTATGAAGCACTTTGCTTTCTGGAGGATAAGGAGCATCGAAAGGGAGAACTGTTGATAATGTCCTCTGCAGGGGGTGTCCCTGTTAAACCTAGCACAACATTCTATACACAACTAAAAGCATTCCTCTCTTTTATTAGTTGAGGAAGATTGCCAAAAAAGGAAATGAGAGTACAATTTGGTTGTTATTGATAAAAATACTATTAATATTCACCACTTCCCTTCTTAAATGCCTATAAAATTTCTGCGGTCTGGTGAAAGAGCACTTAATCTGAAGTTAGAGAATCTAGGTTCACATCCTGTACTTGCTTCTTATTTATTCATAGTTATTGGTAAATTGTTGCTGTCATTAGCTTTCAGCTTCCTATTCTGCAAAATTGGGGTTCTGGACCAAATACTCTCCAAAATCCCTTCCAAATCTAATCTATGATATGGTAATAATTGTTTTCATTATTATGGTAGACTGAAGGCTTAAAACTCGAGTCACATTGAACCAGTGAATAAAAGTGATACATATAAATGTCTTGTTTTCCTCCAGGCGAGACAGATCAAGTATAAAAATTATGCATCAAAGAGAAGATTGCAGATGAAGATACAGGCTGTCTCAAAAATCTTGGTGTTGTTTTAAGCTTTAATAACTTCAGAAGTATAAACACTCTAAACTTACCAAAAACATCATGTGGAAATTCATTTATATTTGTTTTATGTTTTGTGAAGTTTGAATAACATTTTTGTTTTAACTTTAATAGGATGCGAAATCGTTTCATCATGCATTTTGTGTAGGAGATAGTTTATGAATGACACCTTCTCAGACTGTTGATCTGGTAGAGGAGGTGCTCTTTCTTGGCTACCTCTATTGTCTGCCATCACCATTAGATGTCTTTGGGGCTGGTGGGGGACATCAAGCAAAATCATCATGCATGCATCAAAACCTCATTATTTATATGATTTTAAGGATAGGATTATCAATGCAATTGTTTCAGTCACAGAGAATCAACTAATTAATTTTTTCACAAAGTTAAAAAAATCAACTAAACTGAAATATGACACATATAGTGGTTATGTTGAATTTTATAAGAAACATCAATATTTAAAAATTTTAAATAGTTCAGCTTTCACATTTTTAAAAGTTTGTAACAGCATTTGTGCTTCTGGAGTCATTAAGGCTTAAAACCACACTGAGAATTTGGGCACATCCTATTACTTTATTGGTTAGTTGTTGTCCTTTTTTCTTGAAGAGAATCCAAAGGACATCACTATATTAGGGTCAAGGTACACTCTGTCTGACTGTGGCTGGTCAACCCAAAAGGCTCTACCACAGGTCGGGCATAGATACTTCATAGGAACATTTAGAGTGGAGATGTCTCTAAATTTGCATATTCCACGTTTCTTTTGAAAAATCCTATATTGACTTATTGGCCTCCCAAAGTCAAAGCTGAATGGAAAGTACACCTTTAAAGCCATTAACACCTAAGCAATACCATTCAACATCCACTTCAGAACTATAAAATGGACCATAACAGATCTAGAAAGTAAACCAATATAAAACTAGTAAAATATAAGAGTCATCACCCTAATGCATCCTTACCAAAAAGGAAGAAGGAAATGAATAGATAATCTTAGAATACATGATAAACAAGTAAAAAAAAAGTACAGAAATACTTTTGGAACAAACTAACACCGTTTTTGTTGAACAGTAGTTAAAGCTAATCAAGTATACATGCTATTTGATCTGCAGCTTGCAACCAGAAGGGATTTACCCCCAGATCAATCTTATGAAATGGCTAAACTTCAACAACTGAATCTAAAGGCCTTCCATAGGTGACATCTGCATGAACTAATCCAAGAATATGTTAACAAAGAAACCTCAAACAAATGGCTGATTCATTTGTGTTTATTTATGAAAATGGAGGTGTTTTTGATGGCAATTCAAGACCAGGCCGTTGCCACCAGAAATTACAGAAGTGTTATACTTAAGTATCCTGGACACCATGATAAACGCAGACTATACAAGAAAACATTAATGACTGTGCAATTCCCCCATGCAGGTTGTCAATATTGTAAGCACCTACCAAATACATAATCTACCACGATCTGGTGGGTAGAAATATATGTATATATACATATATATATATATATGTATATATATATATGTATGTATGTATATAGACATTCACTATCCTTTAGATCCTGAGACATGACAGATGCCATAAATACATATGTCAGAATATCCTGGAAAATACAACCAATGAACCATGCTGGAACTAGACCATTATCAAAGATTAGACTGTTGCCCACCACTCCTAGAGGTGAAATTCATTCAAAAAGTTTCAGAACAAAATTTTAATAACTTTTGCTATGACAAATACATGGAACAAAATGCTTTCAAGTTAGAAACTTAGCAGAGGATATCAAATTCATGTGGGAATGAGATGGGGTTTGGGTCATGTCTGCTAATGTGTCTGTGTCTGCTAATGGAGTTGTACCAAATATGTTTTCACTGAACCTTCAGACAATGAAATTTCTCATCTAATGCTTTTACTCAGCCACAAAAGGTAGTTATTTTATCCATCTACTCAATAGTCCATAGGACATTAAATATAAAGGAATAATCATAGAACAGGAACTGGTCCCAGGATAATTTCTATCTGAACCCCAAATATGATAAGATGAATGAGAAGACAATAATGAAAAAATAACATTCTACAATTTTCTAGAAATCAAATTCAAATTCACTAGTCTAGAATTAGAAGAATATTCCCTCTTTGTTACCTCCCCTGATTTAAAAGAAAAAGTCAAGACAAGATAAATCTTCTTCCATTTGGTGATGCCTGTTCTGTTCAAAGATCAATGAAGGTTCAATAATTATATTCACAAGTTATTTCATTACTATGGGACATAGCGCATTCAGGTCCTCTCTTTACTTCTCCTTCCATATAATAATAACCACAAATAGCTGATATTTACATAGCACTTTAAGTTCGCAAAGTACTATATATATATATATATATATATATATATATATATACATATGTGAGTGTGTGTGTGCGCGCATATATATGTATGTCTCTCTCTCTATATATATATATATATATATTTATTACATATATAATCTCATTTCAGTCTCACAATAACCCCATAAAAGATAGAGATGCTTTTATTAGCCCTATTTTACAAATAAGGGAACTGAGGCCGAGAGAGATTAAATGATTTCCTCAGAGCCATACAGCTAGGAAGCAGCTGAGGCAGGATCTAAATTCAGATCTAAGGGACTCTAACACATGCATTGTGCTACTTAACGGTCCATTAAGATAAATGTATCTTGATCTTAAATTCCCTGTTAGCCAGTTTGGATCTATCTGTCCTTGTTCAAAGATCATTCTCTTTTTCAGAGAAAGGGGAACCCCAATACAGTTGCATAATTGTGCCTCCTCTCCATCTCATCATCCATTCATCCTCAACAGTGATTCTATCCCTTCTTTGACATTCCTGTTGCTTCTGACATAGCTTTATTTTTTTTTCATTTTAGACAAATACCGAAACTTAAATACATGATAAGAAAAGAAAAACAAACATGATAAACAAATATTGAACTTAAATATAAAAGAAAAAAGAAACAAAACTTAAATATAAGAGAAAAAAGAAAAAACATGTCATGTGCACAGTAGAACATGGAAGATTTAAAATATATAGCAATAACTTACCATTTCAAGAAAGCCTGTATATTAAATACTTTATATTATGTTGAAAGCTATCCATCTTTTCAACAGTGATCTGAAAGTCTGACAGTTTATCAAATGTCCATTTTTTTAAAATTCAGAATCATGTTTAGCTTTGCTGGGCATGATATTTTCACCCAGAAGCCAAGTTCTTTTGTTCTTAAATATATAATGTTCCAAGACCTGTGATCTTTTAGTGTTGCCAGCGCTAGGTCTTGTATGATTCTAATTGTGGCTCATAATGCTTTGTCCTTCATCTGCAATATTTCTGTGAGTTTTCCTCATAGAATCTCTTTAAGGTGGTAATCAGTAGATTTTTTTCTATTTCTACTTTCCCCTCTTGTTCTAATGCTTCAAGACAATTTTCTTTAATTATTTCTTGTATATTGTATCGATTCTTTTTTTAAATCAGATTTTTCAGGTAGTCCAATTATTCTTATATTTTCTCTTCTTGATGTGGTCTCCAGATCCATTGCTTTTTTTATGAGATGTTTCACATTGTCTTCCATTGTTTTCATTATATATATTATATATATATATAATATATATATATTATATATATATAATATATATATACACATATACATATATATATATGTTTTTAAATTTTTTCATCTCCTACAACTTTGCTTGCTTCTCCTTGCCCAATTCTGATTTTCAAGGAGTCATTTTCTTCCTTAAGATTCTGGATCTCCTTTTCTAATTGTTTGAATTTTTTGTCATAATCTTCTTGTTTTTCTTGTATTATTCTTATTTTTCTTTTTAATTTTTTCTCCAGCTCTCTCATTTGATTTTTAAAGGTTTTTTTTTAATTTCTTCAATGAATTCTTTTCGGGCAGGTGATCATCTGATATTATGCTTTGGAAAAGAGGAGGGTTTCTTTGCTTTAGTGTCCTCCTCTGAAGATGAACTCTGGTCTTCTCTATTCCCATAGTAGCTTCTGTGATTGGATTCTTTCTCCTTTGCATGTGCATTTCTTTTCTGTAATGATTTAGCTTTTATAATCACCTCTAGTCCTGAGATATGGGGGATAGTGGCTCTGACCTCTGATCCTTTTCAGTTCTCCCCTATGACCTTGAACTCAAATCAAGACCTCCAAACTACTATAAGTGCCAACAGCCAGGGTCTTTCTGCCCCATTGCTTCTGCACTCTCTGGCTGCGTGCTGGTTCCTTCTCACCCCCACCTCTCTCCTCAGCACAGTTGGGTCTGGAATTCCTTGTCAGCAGAGGTTCCCTAGATCTTCCCCAGGTCAGATGCCCAACTTCCCCAGGCAGCCTCTCAAACCAACTAACCCCAGGGTTTATTGTTTAAGTAGCTTGCTGCTGGTTGTTCAAGTGGCCCCTAGCCTGGAGGTGTTTACTCTTCAGAAAGAGGAAATCTCTCTCTGCCTGCCCAGAGGCACTATTTTATCTTTTTTCTGGAGGAAAGTCTAGAAAGCTTAGAATTTTCTGACTTATTCCTCCAAATTCCTAGAGTCCTCTCAAACACAGCTTTTTAAAAGTTTTTTTTTGTCTTTTGCAAGATTTTTTTTTTTACTTCCATCAGCTTGTTCAACACTCCTGGCATCATTTTTTTAGGGATGGTCCATGCCTTTTTTTGTTGCATTACCATTGTATTTTGTTGAATTTTCAGGCATCTTCTTTCACTTTCATCTTCAATTCTAGGATGGTTAATGATTTTTATATAGTTCTATATTAATCTCTTTGTCAGCTCCTCCTTTCCCCCTTCATTCTTTCTATTTGTTTCATCAGACTTACATCCTTGAAATTATCCTTCTGTTCTTGAGTTGACTACTCCTATGTAGCTTTAAAAAAGTGAAATCTACTTGTCCTTTTTGATTTAAAGCTCAGCTCTGCTACTTAATACCTATGTAAACTCAGTCAATTCACAATCTCTCTGACTTTCAGTTTCTGTATCCATATAATAAGAAAATCAGACTGAATGAAATCAATCAATAAAGAAGTATTTTTAAGCATTTATTATGTTTGTTATGTGCCAAGTACCATGGTTGGCATTGCACATAAAAAATATAACAAACAAAATGGCCCTTACTTGAAGAAGCTTATGAGGCACCCTCCAATTCTAAATCAAGTGGCCCTGTGGGCTGAACTCATTGAAATCTACTCTCATAAAATCAGAAGTGTATATAGGAATATACCTTATCTTGAACTGATCATTTCTTCCCAAGGTTCTCACCATTTCAACATCATCTGAATTTTATGATCCTTGGTCAATACCAGATCCAGTAGCCCTCTTCCTCCCATTTTTTCTTCTCCCATTAGAGGCATGAATTTATCATTAAGTCAAGAATTCATTAGTTATTCCACACTTATGGTAGCAAAGAGTCAGGTAACTAAAGCTCCAACACTACTGTTGTCCTGCCTCCATGTCAGGTTTGTAATTTGTTTTCTGACCTCCTTCTCATCAAATGGTCTATTGTATTTTCCCATAAAATGTTACTTTTTTTCTCCCCCTGTCCTTTGGTTCATCATGCTTCTCTTCTCTTCCTTCATTTGTTTCATTTATCTCTTCATTTAATTATGCTTTCTTCATATTTAAAGACATAAACCATCATCTGACCAACACCTTCTATGACTCCTTAGGGTTTGTTCTTGTCCTGAATTCGACTGACCTGCCTGGTTTAGGACTATTGCTACAAACATCAAGTATCTCAGATTCACCTTGTGAGTCATGACTTGACCTGGTATAATACCTTGTCTGCTTTCTTGTATCATCACTTGCACCATGTCCTCTTTCTCTAGGAAGGTCCTTTGACTCAAGCCTTGTTATAGGCTCTTGATAAGTAATAAGTGCCATTCTCATCTCCCCTAGGGAAGAGGGATTCAGCAAGCAAGTGGGGTTTGCAGGTGCTTATATACAGCATGATATAGGATCAGAGAAGGTGCTAATGGAAGGTATGAGCAGAGTCAGCCTTGATCTGCCTATCTAAACTGTATCATATGAACTCAGACTTTATTTTCCAATCCCAGAGCACAGTATTTGGCAGTTGTCATCAGGAATATAAGTACTTTTACCACTAGATCTGGAGAACCTAAAGAGAAGTCACTTTTTTATGTTCTAAAACCTTATAATGTTACATTGAAAGACATTTTAAAATGTCATAGTCTAGAGAAAGGGTTATTTCATCTTTAATATAAAAATTCAGTGTTTATCTATTGCTGTGTGTAAAAGAAGATCAAACAGAAGTTACCTGAGGAGACACGCACACACACACGCAAGCATGCACACATGCTTTCTTTACATCTTACTTATTTTGTGCTACATTTTTTGTTGACCAATTTTTTTTTAATCCATGTTGGACAAAGACAAAACCAAAAGGAGATCTAAGATGGTTTAGTTTTACTACGATGAAGAGAGAAACAGAATTAAATGAAATAGTAATTGACAACAGCTGAAAATTAATAAGAAAAATACTTAATTTATATATATTCAAAGTTGTCCTGTAAAATACCAATTAATAATAATAGTCAACAACTAGTGTTGATATAGAACTAGAAAGTAAGAGATTTCCAAGAGGCGTGGAGTCAAGCAACAACTCACAAAGTGAATCTGAGGCAGCTGAACTTTTTAACCATGGTCTTACATTGGTAAAGGTCACAGAATTCAGGACAAAAAGAACAAACAAAAAGGGAGCACACAGGCAGGAAGAAACAGAGCTTGTGGCTCCAGATTCTGAGCTCTTTCTAAATCACTGGGTCCACCTAACATGGGACAAAATCCAATGACTACTTCCTGCTTAAAGAAAACTTATGCACTGAAAACCTACATAAAGTTGCCCAAAATTAGAAAGGAAAATTTTCATTGTAAAATTATTCACTTTACAGAAAGATTTTCCATAGAAGTCATTTAAATGGGAGCTCTTCCATTATATATAAGTATTTACTTATCGAACACCAATGAATTGAATAGGCTAGGGACAACTTGACAAGGATAGGGGAAGTGAGTATTTAAGGTTAAAATATCAGTAGCGATTGTCAAATGCAAGGAAATCAGAAATGAAGACTATATATATACATATATATGTCTATATAATTGTATATAAAAGAACTCAATAGGGTTCCATTTTTTAAACTGTCATTCAAGTCAATCAATATTTATTGAGCCTCTGTCATATGCAATAGACTTTTGTTCTTTTGTTTTAGGGAATCCAGGAAGAAGACATAGTTCCATTTTCATGGAGTCTACAATATGCTATAATATATGTCATATAGGTATATTTAATATATGAAAAATAAATCTATTGTAGGTATATTTTCCTAAATAATATATATATAATATCTGTCAGAAATAATATAACATACTATAACAATATAAAACTAAGGAAATTGAGGAAATGCACACACATATACACACATTCTCGTTACATCTTAATTATCTTTTGTTTATATTTTCGTTAACCAGTTATTGATTTTTCTGTCCCTACTAGTCCAAAGTCAAAAAGAGATTCAAGATAACTTAATTCTAGTAAAGATGAGGAGAGAAACCAGATTAAATTAAGTATTAGTTGGCAACAGTTAGAAATCAGAAAGAAAAATACTTTATTACATAGAAACTATTTATGTATATATAATTTTCCTCACCTCTATTTATCACAGAGATCATTTAAATGGGAGCTCCTCTGATATATATTTAAGTATTTACTTATAGAACACTATTTCTATGGTCTAGAAGTAGCTTGACTAAGGGGAGGCATATTATATATCATATATTATACTTTATTGCTATATTTTTATCAACATAAAATATAATGTATAACATATTTTATGTATCATATATGTTATTAAGAATATACCTATAATGGTTTATTCGTAAGCCTTCATCTAAAACACTAGCATTATTTGAAGATTCATTATGGACTGTCACTTTGACATTCAGTCATTATCCTCTTTTTTGGCTAGTACTTGTTACATTCTGTAACTCTGGCCAACCTTCAGAAAGTCTTGCCGTCACTATGTTCCAAAGAACTTTTGCAATAAATGTGCTGTTGTGCTCCCGAGATGCTGACAGCATCAAAATCATCAGTTGGGACTGGAAGCTACTGAAGAGTGTGTTTCTTTCTCCCTCAAGTCCTGCCAATTTTAAATATTTGGGTTCTTGGCCAGTTGTATCTTTTTCTCCTTCATATATAATTGGGGAATGTCATTTCTCTACACATTTAAAGTATTTTTTCTTTGTTTTATTTCTATTATTTTCAAGTTTCCCAATGCATACATAATAGAAATTTCATTGCTGCCTAGGGACTTATATGAAACCAGAGTTCTCCTCCACAAAAAAAAAGCTATCCCAAATAGGATTACTAGAATATTATTTGGTTTTGCCAAAATAAACTAGAAGAACTGGAGAACTTAAAAAATATGAGGAGTGTGGAATAGCAAAGTCACATCTTGTTTTAGACAGAGCATGACTGTGGATAGATAGATAACCTTTTGACTAGGAAGACCTATCTCTGAATCTTCCTAGCTTCCTACGACTCCAAGCAGATCATTTAACCTCTTTAGGCCTCCATTTCCTCATCTCCAAAATGATGGATTTGGATGGATTTGATGAATTGTAATGTCCTTTCCAAAGATAAAATATAAACCCATGAGCCTATATATCAACTATGTCATCCTCAGCAGGTCACTAGACCTCTTAGCGCCCTAGGCAACCCTCTAAGATTACAAGTTGCAGAGAAGGTACTAATCTGCATTAATAGATGAAGTACTGTCATTCGTGAGTTCCCAATACTAATGAAATATATGGTTTCAACCCCTATTCCCATTATGTTTTAGCTAATATTTTTCAAAATCATTTCCTCCAAATCACCATCACTTGGCTCACTGATAGAGCATTTATATACTATGAGATACCTGTATACTAAATATATCATTTTCTTTTCTATACTCAGTGTCTCATTTGTAGAATATTTTTAGTTTTTCAAGAATTTTTACACACATTTTCCCTGTTTGTCACCCAAACTCCACAAGGTACATAGTTAAGACATAATCCTTTCCACTGAACATAGAAGACATAATGTTTATTCTCTGAAATCACTTATTCCTCTCTCATTCAGAGTGATTTTTCAAAGGTTGTGTGACTAGTTAGTAGAGCTGGAGCTAACACCCAGCAGGCCACAATTGGAATACTCCAGTGATTTCTACTCAAGGGGGTGCTGGTAAATGTGTAACAACCAGATCTCTGCCTAACCAATAGTCTTGTTTTTCTCTGAGGGTGATGAACCAGAGATGCTGATTGATAATAAAGGAATATGACTTTTTTTTACTCATTTACCTCTTGTGCAAGGTTTTGTCTTTTTTTTTTTTGCTGAAGGTGGGCGATGGGAGTAGTGACTTCATATTTCTTTGCAAAACTGAATTAAATATTATGAAATTTATGCCTTTGGTGCAAGAGTGAATGAGAATGGCAGATGGTGATGCTTATTTCAACTATCCTTTAGCACTAAATCTATTTGCTATATCATTTTGAAGAAGATAATCCACATTCTTGAGATCAATTACCACAAGCTACTATCAGGCTAAGGGCTGTTAGGCATTAGGGCTATTTCATTATCTTTATGTATTCTTCTCCATGAAGCATTTTGTGTTGTCTAGATAATGAATACCTTTGACATTTTTTCTTTTTGTCAACCTGATCCAAATTACCCTAGGCCTGTCGGAAGGTCATGAGAGATTTATATTTAACATTGAGGCACTGAGCAATTTTCTTCCATAGATTTCCCTGGGAAGGTGACATGCTCTCTTTGTTCTTAATTCGTTCCTTCATGTCTTACTCTCCTCTTTCCTCTTCTCAATAAATGTATGAATGAATTTAAAAGCATTTGTTAAACACTGTGTTCTCAGAACTATGCTAAATCCCCCTGTCCTTAACCAGTTCACCTTTTAATAGGACTATGTATGGGGGTAACACTGGCAGTAGAGGGGATCCGTTAATGGTGCCAGTGGCAGGTTTTTCATTTATTTGTTTCATTTCCTTTTTCTTTTTGTTTAGGACATCATAAGGATGTTGAATGGAGCCATAGTGCATGGAGTAGATTAGTAGTATTGACAGTATTGATTTGAGTGAAGTTTTAAAGACAAAAAGTATATTGGGGAAAAGGGGAAGTTTATGCATAGGCTACATGGTAAGAAGATGGTTGGGGTAGATAGAATATGAAGCATAGCTGAGGCTGGTTAGAAAATTATGAACCAGATGAATTTTTTTGTACTTATGTACTCCCTAGCAAGGACATTAGTTCCCAGGACATTGGATCCCAGGAATTCCAAACTGAGCAGATGAAGCAACTCAGACATCATGGTAGCTGGAAGGTCAATGGCCCAGAGGATGTGATAATGATAAGGTTACAATTGAAGATGGAAAGCAGAGAAAAGGGATCAGAGAATTAAATAAGAGAAAACAAAACACAAGGTGAGGCAAATAGGAAACCTCCATCACAGACATCTGCATCATGTTCATTGTATTCTAGGAAGGTTGAGTTATATAAAGAAAAGATATTAAAAAGGAGTGTATCTAAGTACCATCATTAGAAAGAACATGATAAAGCGGAAAGAAATATGGACTAGAAGTCAGAGGAACAAGGTTGAGATCCAAGATCTTCCATCTTCTATCTGAGCCACCAATTTCCCCATTTTTACAAAAGAGGAGACAGAACTAAATGATCTCCTGCAAGTCTAGCTATAAATCTATAATCCTATAATGAGAAAAACCTACTATTAGCAACAATGAAATCACTTTTTGTTAATGAGATTCAAGATCAAGGAAAACTATCTTCAGATCATATAAAAATCTGCCTAAACACAGTCCCTAAATGGATTGTGTTTTTTTAGTGATTATGCAGATCTTTTAGTTCCCGGATCTTCAAGTTGTGGGCATTGTTATAGAGAAGTCAGACAACTGAAATGGATAGATTCTGTTCCAGAATTCACACATTTGGTGACTTTTTTTTTAAACTTGGCATGGAGATTTCTCGGAAAGAGAAATTGTAAGATATCTCAATGTGCACTCTTATGTGAAGAAAGGGTGGCAGGTATAGCTTAATATATACCATCAAATTTTGAACTACTACGTTGAGTAGGCATTATGGTTCCCACAATTTATTGTGAGAATATTAAAGAGAATATCTCAAAATCCCCTCATTTCTAGCCTAAATGTGGAATTCTTGCTACCAACCCCACCTTATATCACCTTCATCTCGGAGAGAAAGGAGTGAGAGACAGGTATCTGCCCTCATGGCTGTCAGTGCAAAGCAACCAATGCTTATGTTGATAGCTTCCTCACTGAACTCCTTTGAATTCTTAGGTGTGCCCACATGACTGATAAATATGAAATCAAGACGAGGGGGGAGGGGGCTGCCAAAATTCGTATTACATGATTAAAGACAATGAGGAAAAAAAGATTTGCCCCTTTAAAAGACATTATTCCTTTTCAGTAAATAAGCTGAGAGGAGAGGGAGGGGTTGAAAAGAATCTAATTGTATTCCTGTAAACAGGAGAGTATAGGACCATAAACTATAATTATATCTCCTAGACCAAACATAGAAGAATCCCTGAAGCAAATGTAAGCCCAGAGACTGCTTCATGCCTCACTCAGGATGAAGGTGACACAATCTTCTTTGAACTCTGGAGCTGCTAAGTCTGTATGCTACTTTCAGCTTTCACCCCCAAATGCTGAGGGTTACTAATACTACTGCTGTAGCCTAGGGTTGTTTGTTTTCAATTCCCTATGGCCAGTCACCAGCTGGGAATTCTGCCAGCATCGACACAGGTGTATAGCCCAGTTCTTTGCCTCGTTTGTGTGGTCTTGACTTATTGGGATTTGCAAACTCACCTCAACCATTTTTATATGTAGATGTCCTTCTACTCATTGCAACCCCTTTTCTACTGCAAACAGGGTGCTCTTTCCTCTCATGATTAAAGTGGAAAGGGCTGGGAGGGGGCAAATTCAATATGAATTTCCTAGAAATTGCAGATTCAGAGAAATCACAAAGATCAGCAGATTCATTCTGAGAACTTTGATGTCTGTGAAAGAGTTCATATAGGCAATCTTGTCAGGACATTCTCGGGGGTGCTTTCCATTACATTTAGAGTTTGTTCCTTTTCAACAGAATCTAAAATGAAAGACTATATAAAGGACTATCAGGTAAACCAAACTCATATGCAAGTCTTTTAATTATCACTCTGCCACATTGTCTCTGGTAACTATCTCTCTTCTGTATTTTTCAGTTTTTTCCACCAATAGTTATTAGTCAGAGGTGATGTCATCTCTCAACATGAACAGCACTGTTTTTATTAAAGGGGAGGAACCTTTTAAATCCCCAACTTAATGTGATTTTCTAAATGGGGCCAAAAATTAATATGGTTGAATATTGTTATTACAAAGTTTAGAAGCAAATACTGAACAAAAATACATACTAGTCATCATTTTTCTTGAATGTATGAATTTTCCTCAGAGGAAGATTTAACATCCAAAATATAACATTAAAATTCAAGGTACAACATGGAAAGAGTTGATCTTATGCCTCTTAATCCTCTGCAGTATTTTCAGTTGCCCTTTGGGTAAATGTGAAACAGTCAACATGTCAGGGGAAAACTAATGATTTAGCACCTTGCTCTAGGTGCTAAACAAAAAAAAAGGAGGTAGCATAATTCTTAACCACAAGTTGAGAGAGTTGAAATAAGGTACACTCATCAAATAGACAAAAATAATTAAAAGTAATAAAATTCATTGCTGGTGGCAATATGGAGAAACAAGTCTGTTTTTTCATTATTGGTGGAACTGTGCTTGGGAAATATTTTTATTTTATATTTTAATTAAAGTTAATGGTTTTTTTTAAAACAAAATTCAGCTTTATCTCCGTCTTACTTCCCCACCCTGTGAAAACAAAAACCAAAAAGTAAAAGACACATGTACACACACACACACACACACACACACACACACACACACACAAAACCCCTGTAACAAGCATATTTATTCAAGCAAAACAAGTTCACAAACTGACCGTATTTTAAAAAATGCAATTTTTACCTTATGTCCATCATTTCTCTGTGAGGAGATGGGTAGTTTTTTCATCATTAGTCCTCTGGAACCATAGTTGAACGTTGTATTTATAAGAGTTCCTATGTCTTTCAGAATTATTTGTCTTTGCAGTATTGTTATTGTACAAATCGTTTTATTGGTTCTGCTTGATTCATTCCATTCATACAGAATCAACCAGTTCATACAAAATTTTCCAGGTTTCTCTAAAACCACCCTTCTCATTTCTTACAACACAATAATATATACAGTATCTTTTTGGAGAGCAATCTGGCAGTATACATTAAATTTACAAGAAATAAACGTCCTTTCACCCACTAATTTCATTGTTGATCATACATTCTGATAGTATTGTCAAAAACAAACAAAAAAGAGCTAATTGTTCAAAGAGTTTCAGTATAGAATTTAAAAACCAACAAAATATGGGTCTGACAACAGAGGAATGCCTAAATTGCAATGTGCTAATGTGCAATACTCTAATGAAATTAAAATGGACAAGTCTGAAAAAAGACAGAGAAATCTGAAATGATCTTCGTGAAATAATGCAAAGCTAAAAAGATAGAACCAAAAGAATGGAATATATACTAACTACAACAATATAAAGTGAATTGAAAGGATAAGGAAACCTTGAAAAAAATATTCTGATATTTTATGCTATGGGATTAATTCTTTTGAATGTTAAAAGTTATTAAACAAGTTCATTAGGTGGCATAGTGGATAGAACACAGGGCTTGGAATCAAGAAGACTCTTCTTCACAAATTCAAATCTAGTCTGACACTTATTAGCTGTGTGACCCTGTTTGCCTCAGTTTCCTCATGAGTAAAATGCAAACCACTCCAATATTTTTGCCAAGAAAACTCCAAATAGGGTCATGAAGTGTCAGACATAACTGAAACGACTCAACAACAACGATTTGTATTGATGTTTAGTATTACTTTAATAAAAATTTTAATAAAAAAGAGAAAAGATAAGAATGAGGAAGGAAAAAAAGATGAGGATATGAATCAGGACAGTGAAATGTTTTTCATAAATTTCTCATTTCAACAGAACTTTCTCATTCACAGAAATTTAACAAGGACAACTGAACTTGATTTATAATTCCCTTCAGCTGAAAAGGTCTACCTCCATTCTCTAACTTTACACAAGAATTGAGGAGTACTCATGGCAAAGTAGTAAGAAAAATATTCAGAGACAGAGAAGAGACAAAGAGACAGAAACAGAGAGAGACAGAATGAGAGATGGAGCATTTATACCAGGCTACCCATCTAGGCAATGACTCAGTGGTGGAGTAGGGTGATGACAGGAATGAACTAGTAAATGTTTAACAAATGACTGTCTGAAAAATAAAAATGTACTCAGAGTATGTCTTTAAATTTAATCTGCATTAATAACATTTTCTCCATCACTTTTTAAGTTTAGGCAATCAACAAAATAATAAATCAAGCCAAAATTTATAATGTTTGCTGACTCCAGTCATAAGTGCTCACACTGAAAATTTAACAATTGACTTTAGAGTTTATTTGATCAGGTCCCAGCACACCCCTCAGTGATAAGATTGTTTAACCATTTTAACCATTCCTCTGTTCCCCTTTACCCTGTTGACCCCTTTTCTCTAATTTGCTTCTGGGATGTCAAAGATCAACTCTTTTATATACCTATTTCTATACATGTTGAATCTATAATTTCCTCCCTTCTTGAGGGCAATAATAATTTTGCTTTTTATCTCTAGTGATTGTCACAGTACCTAGAATACACTAAGTACTTAATAAGTGCTTATTGTTTGCTTGATTGAACATCCATACTGACCCATGACCAAGAACTGCGAAGAGATGTAGAAAAAAGGTATTCTGTTGTTCAGTCATGCCCAACTCTACACGATCCTATTTGGGGTTCTCTTGGCAAAGGATAATGGAGGGGTTTGCCATTTCCTTCTGCAGTTCATTTAACAGATGAGAAAACTGAGGCAAACTGGGTGAAGTGACTTGCCCAAGGTCACATAGCCAATGTCTGAGGCCAGATTCGAACTCACACAGAAGAGTCTTCCTGATCCTAGATTCAGCAGCCTATCCACTGAACTATCCAGCTGCTCCAATCTAGAATCTACTACTAGAACCACAGAATTCATAAAATGTTAGATCTGGCAAGAAATTTAGATGTAATGTGAGTTTTGCTCTTCATTTAACAAAAAAGGGACCTGAGACACATAAAGTTCAAGTGTCTTGCCCAAGGTTACAAAATAAAGTTGAGCCAGGATTAGAACCAAGGATTCATTTCTAGTCTAGCTACTACATTCTTTTGGGCTTTTCTATTATGTCCCTCTTCCTCCACCTCCCCTGCAATTTTTTTTAGCTTTATTTTGTGTGTTGTTTTTCCCCATTAGATTGTAAACTCCTTGAAGGCAGGAATTTTTTTCTTGTTATTTGTATCCACAGAATTTAGCACAGTTCCTGGAATATAGTATGTATTTAATAAATATTTATTGATTTGAATCACTGATAATGTCTACACCACTGTAGTTGTAAAAAAAATTCCAGGAGGCATAATGTTTCAATCAAGGATGAAGATGCCTCAGTAGGCAGTAAGAAAGAAGATGCCAACCAACTAGAGGCAAGTCAGTTAAGACCATGACATCAGAAATCTAAAGATGGAAGGATAATTTGAGGTCATATAACTCAACCACTTCATTTTACAGATTAGGAAACTGAGTCCTAGAGAGAGTAAGTCTCCAAGATCACAAGAGGACAAGTGGTAGAGCCTGTATCCAAACTTAGGTGCTATGATTCCAAGCTCAATGCTCTTTAAAGTTAGAAAAAAGGTTCTACAGAAAGAAACTGAAAGGGTTGAAGGAGAGGATGTGCTGAAGGAAAGAGATGACTAGTACCTGAGAGTTCTGTGTGGGAGGCCAACTGTTACCTCTGGGAAGTCATGAGCTGCCTGGGGTGCAGTCCAGCCCCAACTTGAGAGTAAGAAAACTGGAAAAACCAGACAGGGGAGCTAAGAAAGAGGACCTTGGCTTAGATTGGGGCCAGAAATAAGGCTGGAACTAGGAAGAAAACGTGGTAAAAGCCTGAGTGTTGTGCTAAACTGAGTCAAGCTAGATTCCAAGAATAATGCATTCTCTGTTCCAGTCAAACTGGATGACTAGCCGTAACCTGAATTGAAATTTCCATCTCCCAGGTCTATCCACCAGCATAAACTGTCTTTAAACCCTTACCTTCTCTGCTTTCTGGAATCTTTCTTTTCTTTCAAGGCTCTCCTATGGTACCATATCATGGCATTGCCTCCCTGATATCATGGTCCTCTTCAAGAATGAAGGGCAAATGGCAGCAGCAACCTACGGTGCCAAGAGGATTTCCCCAATCTTACCACACAAAGCTTTCTCCCACTTCCAATGAACTCTTTTTGAATTATATAGTTAAATGTTACAGCCCCAAAGTGGAATATGAACGCCTTAAAGGCAGATATTTTTTTTTCTTTGTAGCCCCAAAGACTAGTACTGTTCCTGGCTTTTTACATGCACTTGAAAAATGATCATCGAATTGAATTGTAAATTATCTAACTGTAGATCTTATGCACTAGGTTTCAGGATGGCAGTATTTCTTTGCAAAGTAGTTTTACATTTTGAATCACTGACTCATGACTGAGTATGATGTTTCCAGGAGTCATTAGGGAGAACTCAGGTCTCTAAAACCCAAGTACTATATTCTCTGTACCAGGGGGTTTTGACCTGAGATCCCCAGCACAGCAATCAGACTCATCCATCACATAATTTAAAATCCTAAAGTTCTGATACATCAACTGAACTAAACAATTGACACATGTCAAAAAGCTAAAATTTATCACATACATACACCAGTTATTTAAAGTACTTGCTATGTTTGTCACAAGCCATCCTCATCTTAAAGTGATAAGAAGGATAATATAAAATCCTTAACAAAAAAATATGTATATAAAAGTATATGTTTATATACATATATCTGCATAAATACATGCAGATATATGTATATAAATATGTGCATAAATATATAAATACAAATGTATGCATACATATGTATTATACATATAGATGACTGTATTTCAATATAACTGATTTTCTTTGTAACCTATACGTTTTATTTGATGTATTTAAAAACATTATTCTAGAACAAATTTAAAATCCTCAATGAAATACCAGAAAACTATTGAACTAGTAGATAAAACTAAGAGCAGGTTTTATGGAAAAAACCCAATAAGCTAAATTTTGGTTAATTTGATTTAAAAAAGAAAGAAGCAAACCAAGTTACCAGTATCAAGAAAGAAAAAAGTGAACTCATCACCAATGAAGAGGATATTAAAACAATAATTAGGAGTCATTTTGCCCAACTGTATGCCAATAAATTTTATGATCTTAGTGAAATGGATAAATATTTACAAAAACATAAATTGCCCAGATTAAAAGAAGAGGAAATAAAATACTTAAATAACATCATTTCATAAAAAGAAATTGAACAAGCCATCAATGGACTCCTTAAGAAAAAAATCTCCAGGGGCAGATGGCTTTACAAGTGATTTCTATCAAACATTTAAAGAACAATTAATTCCGATGCTATATAAACTATTTGGGAAAACATGCAAAGGAAGAGTCCTACCAAATTCTTTTTATGATAGAAATATGGTGCTGATACTAAACTGTGAAGAGTCAAAACAGAGAAAGAAAATTAGAGGGCAACTTCCCTAATGAGCATAGATGGGAAATTTTTTTTAAAAGAATGTCAGCACAGAGATTACAGCAACTTATCTCCAGAATAACATGCTATGATCAGGTAGGATGTATACCAGTAATGCAGGGATGATTCAATATTAGAGAAACTATCAGCATAATTGACCGTATCAACAATAAAACTAACAAAAATTATATGATCATCTTAATAGATGCAGAAAAAGCCTTTGACAAAATACAACACTGGCCATTACTATTAAAAAAAAAAACACTAGAGAACATAGGACTAGATGGAGTGTTCCTTAAAGTGACAGGTAGTATCTATCTGAAACCATCAACAAGCACTATATGTAGTGGAGGTAAGTTATAAGCATTTCCAATAAGATTAGGGGTGAAGCAAGGAGGTCCATTTTCACCACTGTTATTCAATATGATACTACAAATGTTAGATTTAGCAATAAGAGAAGGAAAAGAAATTAAAGTAATTAGAATAAACAAAGAAACAAAGTGATCACTCATTTGCAGATGATACAATGGTATACTTAGAGAATCCTAAAGAATCAAGTAAAAAATTACATCAAATAATAAACAAATTTAGCAAAGTTGCAGGATAAAAAAGTAAACTCACATAAATCATTTCTATATATTACTAACAAAGCCCAACAGCAAGAGATAGAGAAATTCCATTTAAAGTTTCTGTAGACATTATAAACTGTTTAGGAGTCTACCTGCCAAAACAAACCCAGGAACTATATACAATTACAAAACAATTTTCACACAACTAAAGTTAGATCTAAATACTTGGGAAAATATCAGTTGCTCATGGGTAGGCTGAGCTAATATAATAAAAATGACAATTCTACCTAAATTAATTTACTCATTCAGTGCTGTGCCAATCAGACTACCAAATGTTATTTTATAGAGCTAGAAAAAAATAATAACAAAATTCATCTGAAAGAACAAAAGATCCAGAATATAAAGGGAATTAATGGAAAGAAATGCTAGGGAAGGTGGTCTAGTCACATCAGTTCTTAAATTGTATTATAAAGCAGCAATTATCAAAACTACTTGGTACTGGCTAAAAAACAGAGTGGTGGATCAGTGGAATAGGTTAGATAGGCAAGACACAGTAGTCAATGACTATAGTAATCTACTGTTTGATAAAACCAAAGACTCTAGCTTCTGGGAAAAGAATTCACTATTTAACAAAAACTGCTGGGAAAACTGAAAAATAGTATGGCAGAAACTAGGCATAGACACATAGACACTTGAGTGTAAATGTTAAAAAGTAAAGAGGCTTTAGGATTCTAGTGTAGTAGTTAACAAAACATTAAAATGTTTTTGATGATGGATTCAAGGCTGGACATTGAGGTAAGTGAATCAAGAATGAAGGAGGGAAGTTGAACTGGAAGAATGGAGTGGTTTAAGGAACTAAACATCATTAAGAAATTTAGATCAAAATGGGAAAAACAAAGACAAGAACTTTTTATAAAAATACAAGACAAATGAGTATTCCTAAACATGTAAATGACAACTCATTCTATATAATTCTAGTTTGTGTCACCCTATAGATTCATAGAGTTATCAGATCCCAGATGGAAAGGAACTTAGAGGCCCTACAGATGAGGAAACTGAGGCTTAACCCGAGAGGTAAGTAATTTGCCAAGAGTCACAAAGCAAGTAAGTATCTGAGTCAGGATTTGAACTTATGTCTTCCTCATTCCAAGTCCAGTACTAGATAAACACTCAATGTACTAGAATTCTTTCTTGCAATCTTATATTAACCCCAAATTTTGGAGTTACAGAACAAATTTTACAAGCAGATGACGAATAACAAAAATAGATAATTGGTGAATATTTGTAGTAGTTCAGTTAGACTAATTCTGCTATTTCCATTGCTTTTAAAATCCATCCATCTTTTTTCTTTTACTTTTGTAGAAACAAATGACTTGTATATTGTATAACATTATAGTATGTCCCTTGGCAAGTCACAACTTCTCTAAGTATATTTCCTAGTCATTAAAATGAAGGATTTGGCTAGATGACTTCCTTGGTCCTTTCCAGCTCTAAAGATGTGGTCCTATGAATTCTTCCTTTGTGAATGTAATGGGACTCTTAAAATTCTCATCATTCACTCATCGATGTATCTGGCTTTTATCACCTGATGAAAAGAGAATCAAGATTTAGTATTATTTAAGTCCTCAAATGAAAATTCAATTCCTTGCTCACAAACAAAAATTTCATAATTCACAAAATTTCCTAATTGAAAAATAGTTTCTCCAGGGGAAAGAGTTCTTTCTTTCATGCCTCCTCCCTTCCTTACTACTAACTCTTCTGTCTAATCACTAGCTGCTGTTAGAGGAGGGAATGGAGGGACTTTCCCAAGGCTCTGTCCTTGGGTTAATTTTTGCTCTTTGTTCATCACCTCTTGCATTTTCGTCAGATATATTAGAGCCACATGATTTAATTAAGCCTCTTCAAACAATCTCCTACAAGTATGGATAGTCTAAAATGATAGAAAGGAAAGGTGAAAAATGTTGGAGAGAATGTGGGAAAACTGGGACACCAATTCGTTGTCTGTAGAATTGTGAACTTATTCAACCGTTTTGGAGAGCAATTTAGTTGGAACTATGCCCAAACAATTATTAAACTGCATATAATTTTTGACCCAGCAATTCTACTACTAGGTTTTTCTCAAAGATGTTTAGAGGGAAAGGAAAGGAACCCATATGTTCTAAAATATTTATAGCAGCTCTTTCTGTGGTGGCAAAGAACTGGAAATTGCTTTGATGCCCATCAACTGGGGAATGGCTGAACAAGTTGTGGTATATGATTGTGATGGAATATTACTGTGCTATAAGAAATAATGAGCAGGAGGATTTCAGAAAAACCTGGGAAGACTTATGTGAGCTACTGCTGAGTGTAGTGAGCAGAGCCAAGAGAATATTGTACACAGTAATAGCAACATCGTGGGATGACTAACTTTGATACACTTAGCTTTTCTCAGCCATGGAAGGATCTAAGACAACTCCAAAAGATTCATGATGGAAAATGCTGTCCACATCCAGAGAAATAACTGTGGAGTCTGAATGCAGATCAAAGCAAACTATTTGTCCTTTTTTTGTTTGTTTCTTCTTTCTCGTGGTTCCTCTCATTGTTTCCAGTTCTTTTTTACAGCATGACTAATGTGAAAATTTTTTAAAAAGATGAACTCAGTGGTCTTAGAAAAACATAGATAGACTTGCATGAAATGAAAAAAAAGGAAAATAAGCAGAACCAAGAGAACTACATATAGTAGCAGCAATGCTATTTTGAGGACAAAATTGAGAGAATAAGTCATTTTGACTATTATAAATAGATTAACTAAAAAGGGACATATGAAAGAAGATGCTATCTGTATCCAGAGAAAGAACTGACAAATAGAAGTATGTATAGGATGATCCTACATATGCATACATAATACGTGTGTGTATAATGTGTGTATGTATATATGTGTACATATATTTATGTCTAATAGTAGCCATTTTTAGGACTGGTGGTAGGGAGAGAAGAAAAGAAAGGAAAAAAGAAATTTACATGATAACTTTATTATATATTTAAAAGAAATAGCACAGATTTGCAGTTTCATGTGCATTTTTATTACATTGTGTTATGGAATGCTTGTTTTATTCCATAAATTAAAAATAAAATAAATAAAATTTTAAAAGTCTAGCTGAAGTAGGTTTTGTATATAATATGCTCTTTGATGGAGCCTAATAAATTGATATAAATGTCATGTGTTAAACTCAATAAGTGTGTGAATAAGAGAGAGACAGAGACAGACAAACAGGGAGAAAGGGGAGAGAGACAGAGAGAAAGACAGAGAGAGAGAGAGAGAGAGAGAGAGAGAGCGAGCTACTGGAGCACATAGCAGCCTTACTTCAGCATTTATGTCTTGGGTCCACTTCAGCTTTTGGAGATCTAAACCACACCGTAAAAGTGTATTGAGACTACCAATTAAACAGTGTCAGCTATCTACATAGTGTGATTTGAAATATTCCAAAAGGTACTCCAAATATTTCCATCCATTCACCAAATTGTCTCAGTTTCTAACTGTAGAAGTATAAGTTTTATGGAATAAGGCATCATGTGCCTGGAAGTTCTCTATTCAAATCGATAGACCCTAAGATAGGGACTATTTAAACATTATCGGCTATAGAGTTAGATGAAGTTACAAGGGACCTCTGCAGTTATCTAATCCAACTCCCTCGTTTTACAGATGAGGAAATTGAGGATTTGGGAAAATGATTTGCCTAAAGTCAGGGGGGTAATAACCATCAGAGGTCCTCTGATTCCAAAATCACTGCTCTCTCTACCATACTGTGACTGTGCTTCCTGAGGCTTCCATGAGATCTCATACACACTTGATGTGACTAATCTGAGTTCTTAAACCCTAGGCCAATAAAGCACAAGTTTTGGCAGGTGCTACTAGGTTGGAAAGACTCTGAGCACAGACCTGGTATCTGACTGTATCTGATGTCCAAGGGTCAGAACTAGATAAAAACAGAGAGGCTCCTTACTAGTAGGTTGTCCACTATGAAATGCATCTACAAAACAAAGAGAAATCCCAAATAAGCCCCAGTCTTATGTATCTCCCTTCCATTTCTTTCATTATGACAAAATATTATGGAAAAGGGAGAAGAAGGTTCTAAGGATCATAGTTTTTGGCTTTGTAAACACTGATTTATCAATGTACTCTAAATCTGAGTTCCTTGTCCAATACACAATTGGTTAATATGCTTCTGAGGGAACAATATCAGTATTCTTGCTATAAATAAAACTAGAAAACATGATGTAGTTACATCTAAATGGAGGCTTGCCACACAGTCTTTTCCTATAGAAAAAATATAAGCATTTATCAAAATTGTTTCTGTCATGTGCCCAGAAGCAATAAGGAAGTCTCATTTTACCTTGTATTCTTTTTTCTTATCCTTCTATTCTGGATGAACATTAGCAAAACCATTAGAAAAATAACAAATTACTCATTAGTAGAAAATTCTAAAAGGACTTTGACAATATGCTTCAAAATAAGTCACCATATACCTTGACGCTCAGTTACTGCTAGTGGAAGATAGGCACAAGAGATGACAATGGAAAAATGTTATGTCATTTATTGAGATTAGCAAAAAAGATTATCACAAGATTGTAAACTACTCATAAGCCTCCTATCTGTGTATAAGAAGAGATAGCTAGGCATGATTGTACATAATTAATAATCTCTGCTACTAAGGGAGGTTGAAACTGTTAATGAGTTTGAGTTTAGGAGTTCTGAATTCTATAAAGCTAAAATTGATTGGGTGTCCATACTATATCCAACAGAAATATGGCAAGTCTCTGAGGGAAGAGGATCATCAGGTAGCCTGTAGAAAAAATTGAGCAGGCTAATGCTTCCATGTTGTCCAGTTCTGGAATTAGATCTGTGAGTGGCCAAAGGCAAGTGTAGTTTAGAACACAAAATGGACAACAGTAGTGGAAGGTTATAAGTAGTACCAGCTCACAAAATGGCAAAAAGGAGTGGAATCTACTGGAAATTTAACATAAATCTGTACCAAATCAGATCACACCAAGAACATTTTTAAATGGAACTGGAAGGACATAAAGCCATATGAACTGAATAGATTTGCTAGTGTTTCTATATTTTTCTATGGGGAAGCAGAAATGCATCTTAAGATGAAACTAGAAAGAGAAGATAGAAAAGATCAAATTCACACTAAAGAAATCTGTGATGGTGACAACAAAATTTTGAAAACTTTGAGAAATCAATTTTCCGATATTTTAATGATGAAAAATATTGAACAACTGGGGAAAATGTGTATAACATTATGAGCCCCTACAAAATAAAAGGTGATCAAGAAGATACTAGTGACAATCAATACACTGGTCTATTTTCTTACCTCTATAAAAATTTGTAAGAACAATCTACACAAGGCATAGAAGGTTTCTTTAGTAAAAATGTGTGAAAGGAACATAGAGGTAGTCTTCTATAGAAGACTGCTTTATAGTCAAATTCAACCAAAAGAAATAGAGAATTCAAGATCTTGCTGAAAGTAATTTTTGTTATAGAAAGTATTTGACTCAGTTGAGGAAAACAATCTTAAAGGATATCTTCCAGCATTATCTTTCCAATGTATATGCTAAAATGATATAAGATTCTTTGATAGATGCCTGCAGGGAAAGCTTTGTTTAATATCCTCTGATTAACAGCATCGAGAAGTATAGATCATGGGACACATCCTTGCCAAAAGTGTCTTTCATTGTTATGGAAGATATCTTGCACAGTCCCAAAAAATGCAAGAGGTTTTCTCTATAAATGGTGGTGTCTAGGATGTTCTTGTTTGTGAATAACTGTGAGAGGAAAAGTGGTTCTATAGAAAAAGTGGTAGATTTGGAGTCAGGTGATCTCAGTGGAAATTCCATCTCTACCACTTTGGGCAAATCACTTAACCTGCCTGGGTCTAACTTTGCTTGTTCACAAAATGAGAGAATTGAACTGGATGAACTCTGAGGTCAATTCCAGCTATGATCCTACTACAAAGCCACAAATCCTCCTTAATGAAAACATTACCAGTCAGAAGTGATTGGCCCAGCAGTCCATTTAGAAGAAAAAAATAAATTGATAAAGTGGTTATTCCATCAGGACATAGCCCTTAGATAGGTACTATAGATAAACAATAAGCCAAACCCAGAATTATGCAGGAGGAAGAAGAAAATAGGCTAGGTTACATGTGAGAAATTGCGCATCCCTTTCAATAATTTCAAGTTCTTCATTGCCACAAAACTCCATATTTTTAATACCGACATTCTCCCTATGATACTGTAAGGAAGATGAATAATGAACACCCTAGCCTCTAAAGAATCAAATTATAGGTGACCCAAAGAGTGATAAAGAAACATGTGGTGGGTATAAATAGGCTGTTGTATATTTCCAACAATAAGGTAAGGAATATAAGGGACATAACCCATAAAATGCATCATCATAAAAAATAGGTGGATCACTCATGTAGTGAGAAGGATGGAAATTAGATGGGTGGCCCAAGACTGCCGTGGTAATGGAAGTGGGGTGGGGGTGAGGAAGAACAATGTTTAAAAAGTTACAAGAAAAGCTCTGATGCATTAGGTAGGTTTTCTATGGAAGATTCATGAAATGACATGGACAAGAATCTGAAGATGATAAAAAGTAGATCTGTTACAATATACATCACAGGAAGGAACAGAGGCATAGAAGTACGAGCCATTATCATTTTTGCAAAGTTGAGCTCATCACAAAGCTAGTTGTTATGTTAAAGGAAGAAAGCAGGACTCCAAAAGAATGGGGCATGAGACAAGGAAATTTTGATGACTGGCAGGGTTGACAGATATGTTTGGCTGTGAGGATTCTGCCCTTTACAAGCAGACACCTGGAATTGGAATACCACTATTGGGGTTCTAGAAAGTCAGGGCACTGGGCAGTTGGGTGCCATAGAAGAAAAAATGTGTCAAAAGGGAATTCAATTGTCTTCTCAGTTTTCCTTAATTAAGAATCAAAACCTTAGCCACAGTACTACGGTAGTAGCAACAATACTTTTGAGCACATTTTAAAAGTAGATAGACATCTGAGAATAATTTGGGGCACCTATTATCCAGAACTTAACAAGTTACAGCAAGGAATATAATTTTCTCCTTCATTTCTAGTTCATTATTAAAGGAAAGGACTGTTGAATTAGAAAGGGAAGAAAATGACTTTAGAGTGGTGGCTTCTAAGATGTATATGTTGTGAAGAAGGCACTGAGGAGAAGAGGGAAGCCTGAAGTGAGGACTATATACCTGTTGTGGAATATTATCCTGTAACTAATAAAACATGAGTGACAGTGTTATTGGGAAAATTGCCAATATGTCCCAAATAATAAAAGTCCCCTAGCTGTGATCATTCTATTGTTGTTATTCAGATGTTCAGTCATGACAGACTCTGCTTGACCCCATGGACCATAGCATACCAGGCCTTTCTGTCCCGCACAATCTCCCCAGCACAAAAGTTACTGTCCATCTCAAAGTATGAGTGAAAGACAGAAAAAAAAGAAGAGCCAGAAGCTAAAAATTTTCACTCCAGGTAATGTGGACCCTCAGCTGATTTGCACAATTCATAGATTTTTGGAATCAGAAAGGACCTCGAAGGTCTTCTAACACAATTTCCTCATTTTACAGTTGAAATTTATCCCAAAGAAGTGAAGTAACTCTCCTAAAGTCACACAGGTTACACATAGCAGCAACAGATTTAAACAAATAGACTCTGACTACTAACCCAATATTCTTTCCACCACATCATGCTGACTTTGTGTTAAGCAAGGTTAAGTGCATACATGGTGTATGTGTGTGTGTGTGTGTGTGTGTGTGTGTGTGTGTGTGTTTGGACTAGACTGGAATCCTACTAGTGGAAGGAACTCCCACTGAAGAACACTCCCTCTATCAATGTACATCTCTGACTATCCAGCAACTTACTGTTTTAACAGAGTTGTCGGGGTTCTCAGAGAGGTTCAATAACTTGCTGAGGGTCACAAAGTCAGTGGAATCAGAAGCAGGGCTTGAACTCCAGCCTTCTGATTCTGTGCCCTCTCTCTACCTGTCAGGGGATCTCTCTCTCTGAAATGATCCCCTTTATTCAGGGAAGAAAATAAGGGAAGATGAAGTTGCTCATGAAGTGAGCAACACTAGTGAAGTGTCGATGTGTCTAGATGCATCTACCTGTAAGAGATGTAAACTAGGATGTTATTCCTTTTAGGGTTTTTTTAATTGTTGCTTTGACCCCTATCTTATCTGTACCTAAAAGGTCACTGAAAAGTTAGATAGGTAATAAATAGATAAATATAGATATGCATACATACATGTCTATATATCTATATTTCTGTTTCTGCTTATCTCTACATCTGAGTTTTCTGTCTCTGTGCACATACATATGCACACATACATATATGTATCTATATATATGTTTGCCTTTTTCTCTCTGTGTATGTGTATATATATATATATATATATATATATATATAATCTACAACTATGTCAATATGCATCTATATTTCTTTCTGCCTGTCGCTGTCCGTCTGCCTTTTTCTGTCTCCGTATATGTACATATGTATATCTATAATTATCTTCTATACATATGTATGTATGTATCTGTATTTCTGTTTCTGCCTATTCGCCTGTCTTTTTCTGCTTCTCTGTATACGTGTATTTATATATATTATGTATCTTCTGTATCTCTATGTCTGTTTCTGTCCATTTGCCTATCTCTGAGTTTTTCTCCATGCACGTATAGTTTAAACCTAAACTTGTCCAAGGCTTCCTGGGCTCCTTAGCGTGTGGGGGATCCTGACTAATCACTGTCCCAAATTCTTCCCATATTACAGTACTTTAAAATTAATAGCACATGCCGAGGAAAAACTAAACCCTTTGACGTCACTCCTGAAATGAGGAAACATAAACAGTAAAGGCTCCACTCCAGTAAGAGCTCCCAGTGCTGAAGCGGATTGGGTCCCTGATTTTCCTTGCCTGTGGCCACTGACAGCAGCAGCTCCCGGACTAGCAGGGCCTTGTGCTGGAGAACCGAAGCGGGCCAGGCAGCCGCCCGGCAGCAGCCCCGCAGCAGCCCCGCAGCAGCCCCGCAGCAGCCCCGCAGCAGCCCCGCAGCCCGGCGGCCCCGCAGCGGCAGCACCCACGGCCGCAGCGGCAGCACCCACGGCGGCGGCCGCCAGACTGCGCCAAGGCTCACCCGCCCAGCCCGGCAGAAAAGTAGACTCCGAGAGGAGAGAGGCACCAGCCCGGCTCCCGCTCCCGCTCCCGGCTCCTCCTCGCCCCCTCCCCTGCTCCTTCCCAGCTCGTGCGTGTGCGCGCGGGCTTTTGGTTGGCTTGCTGGTTTCTTTTCTCTGCTTCCTTCTTCTTCCTTGTCGAAACCGTAATTACATTCCTCATCCTGGATGAAGTTTCCGGACCCTGCAGCCCAAGTCTTCATGAACGAGCAGCACCGCTCGGGGCTTTCACCGCATTCAGAGGTCACAGAGCTGCCACTATGGTTAAATGTCTTGTTTAATGGTTGAGGTACGTACCGCCGCGGCGGGCGGCGTTCTTCATGCGGGTTTGTTTGTTTGGGGAAGAGTCACATACCTGGGGTGGAAGGGTCTGGGGGGCATTTTTATTTTAAGTGGCCACACACACCCGCAGACACGCGCGCACAGGCACACACACACGCACACACGCACACACGCGCACACACACACACACACACACACACGCACGCACGCACACACACACGCACACACACACGCACTCACACACACACACATACACGCACTTTCTGCCTGTGATTGTTTCTACAGCAACAAGCTTTTGAATTTGCTTCTCCCCCCTCCCCACCCCCATGCACACTGACTGGAACATTTTTACTTGCCCCTGAATTAACCCTTTCTGAAAGATTCTTGGCCAAGTGAGAGAGGGGGTCAAAGGAGATGCGGGCAGCAGCCCGGCGAACCCTCTCGGAAGAAAAGGGGTGACTTCCCTCCTGGAAGGTCTCTTTCAAAGGCAACAGCAGAAACCCTGGAGTTGAGTTGTTTGCTTTGCTGGGGTGGGAAGGGAAAGGAGCTGGGGTGGGGGGAAAAGTGGGGAGGGGGGAAGAGTAAGGTGGGGAGGCTCACAACAAGAGAAAATGGGGAAGCAAGAGGTGTCCCCCCATTGATTGGGGGTTTTCACTGCAGCCATAAGCTTAAAGTAAATTTTGAATGGAAAGAAGGGGATGGGGGCTCTAAGATGGGGAACCACCAACCTTCAAAAAGTGTGTCAGAATAGTTAACCTGATGTCAGATTTCATCTCATCACCTTGTTGCATTTTCAGTATGTTTTGAATGGATAAGTCAAAAGACAAGATCCAACCATTTTCGTGTATGACAAATGGTTTATTTATTTAAAAGAAATAGAAAAAGCAGCTTCCTTTCTCATACCACAAATTTGCAAATAGTCCTTTCCTACAATAGTTGGAGACAGAGTAGGAAATTGAATTAGGGACTGAAATGATTGAGCCGGATGGCTTTTTAATGACATATAGATCCAATCCATCATGTGGTCTGGCCTGAATGACTATTGCAGTGTTACAGTAAACATCTGTATAGGACAGAGAGTGCATACATGCAAGTATAATAAACACAGTAAGTACTGCAGGAATCTGGGATGATTGTTAACTCAGGACTAAAATCATTGGTTTCAGTGGCACAGTATTAACATGTGTTGAGGGAGACACTGTTGCTAGGGACTTTGCTTTAAAAAAAAAAAAACCTATCCTAATGTTAAATCTATCCAGTGAAATTCAAGTAATGCCTGGTAAATATGTATCAACTAAGTGATGGTAATGTTTAGGGAGTGACCCTACCCCATCACACATTTATGCAATAATAAATAAAGCAAAACTATTTAAATATGTTACAGTGCTTGCAAAATAGCACTCACTTTATTTATTTATTTATTTGGTTTCCATTCTGAACTTCATAGAACAGAAGCCTTTAAAATCAGGTCATGTAAGCAGCACCAGGCAGGGTACAGCTCACTCAATGAATCACAAAGGGTTAAAAAAAAATTAAGTGCACTAGACTCTAATGTACTAAGTTAAGGACTGCAAAAATATTAGCTCTGAAATGCAGAGGATGTGCTGTGAATGGACAATTGCTATTCTGCAGTGCCTAGTGGGAAAACAAGGACTTTGTGTATTGCAAATGCATAACTACAGCTCCTCCATTTCCTCTGCTCTATCTTTCACTCCTCTCTAGTGAAACAAAGAAGCCTGTCAGTAATAAGTCTTCACTGGCATCTTCTCTGATAAATCACAGCATCTTTTTGGGTCAAGTGGTAGCCCAGAGTTAGGTCTTATTAGCTGCTGCTTCCTAATAACCTTTAAGCTGCTTTATAAGGGCTTTTCTTTTACTTTTCGGAAACTGGGAACTATCTGAGCTCAGAGAATACTCACTCAGATGAACCACAGGAGGCAAAAACCAGTGGTGAATTAGTGCAGACACCTTAACCATGTCCACACACACAAATTCATGTTCCTGATGGTGAGGAAGAGAGAAAAAAATCCAGGCTTTAAACTTTGCCTGCGTGTGCTGGGAGGAAGGGGGAGCATGTAATTATAAAAAATACATCTTTTTTACTATTTCCACTATCTCCAGTGCCCAGCACAATGCTATAGGAGTGCTTGGTGAGTACTTGTTTAATCGGTTCCATGCTAGCGGCAATAATTTATGGATTAAAAATAGTGAAATATATTTGCTTCATCAGACATTTTCATATAGCATGATTCATTTGCTTATTTTGGTGATAAGACAAGCTTGGAATCTCCTCTAGTGTTGCATACCCAGGGAATTTCCCATAGACACTATATACAATGCAGTTAGAGGACATTTCATTCAGACACAGATCTGCCTCTGAAAATGGTGAAAGTAAATTGACCAAGTTTGCTTTCAGTGGGAACATGCCATTTAGCAAAGCCTCCCTGACTGCTAATTAATCTGCCAAAGTCTGAATTAGGTGTGAGCCAGGTTCAAGTCAAAGCAAAGACTATTTGTTATAGAATCATGGGCCATAGGGTTGGAAGGAAACTAGCCAGGGAGGAAGCCCACTCAAGACTTAAACCATAGTTAGATGAAAGAGATTAACAAAATTAGGTATTAGTGTGATATTCAAATGCTAACAATGCAGCTGCTAATAGGTAGGTTAGGTATAAAGTACATGCCTGTGATCTCTGTGATATGTCTTTGAGAATAGAAATCCCTGTCTGAAGAATCTTGTCATTTTATCGATATCAATAACTTCTCTCATATTCCAGCAGAATCTCTGCTGGTATACATAGATACAGTTATATTTTCCACCAAGTACACTGCATGGAGATATATGACAGAAGAAGAAAAAATCAAAATGATGGGGAATTTGTTAATCCCCCAATATTTTCCTTATCTAGATCTTCCCACTGTGACCCATCTTTTCCCCTAAATTGGATAATTACTGTAGCAACATTATAGGAACATATGGGATTTATCCTTTGGATCATTAGCCTTAGCTTCCATTACTGTTCTATTTAGTCTCTTTACCAAATTAATTGTATTTGTAGGAAAAGAAATCCATTTGAGGCCACCTGGAATTTTAAGGTTACAGATGAAAATGCCCCAAACTTTGGGGTGAGAGGGGAGAGGAAAAAAGGGGAAGAGTCAAATTCCATTGTCTAATTGAGGTACTTAACATCTTAATTTAACCCCACTTCCTTTGCTTTACAACAAAGATTTAACTATTATTACTAGTGTAATTTCTTTGTTAATCACCACTGCAGTATATATTAATAGCAAACTGATGTATTCATTGTACAAAATGTAACAAATTAAAAATGTCTGAATTTTTGTATTTCAGGCTGCTTGTCTAGCTTTTTTCTTCAAATTTGTCACATTTTAATTCACTGCAGCCACATAGTTATGACAGAAAATAGGAGGCCCATTTAGCTAATTAATTTAATTTTCACATTAAGTCGTCAAGGGGCTAATTCCTTGCTTTGTAATTTAAAAAAAATTTCCATCAATCAATCTATGAAGAAGTTACTTAAATGGGAATGTGAAGGTGATAGCAATACAGCCTTGTCAGTCAGTCAATAAACATTTATTAAGAGTCTACTATTCGCCAGACACTGTGCTGAGTGCTGGGAATGCAAAGAAATGCAAAAGACAGTCCCTGTTTTCAAGGAGCTCACAGTCTAGCTTTATAGAGAACAAACTATATGTGTGTGTGTGTATGCATATATACAGATATATTTACATATACACATCTATCCATATAACACATATACACATGTAACTATAGTTATATAACTATCCATAGTTTTATATATGTGTATTTCTGTGTATTAAATGAATATATATATAGTACACACACATGGGCATATATAATATATATATAAATATATATATATATGATTGTCCTGATTGGGAATAAGTTCATTTTATGGCTATGATTAAATGTTTTAATATCTTTTAAAGAAGTACAGTTTGAATATTTTATATAGGAAAGTTCTATAAAAGAGAGATAAGGCTTTTCATCTGGACTATTTCAAATACATTAGGTATTCAACGGTAAATTGAAGAATTAGTGAATTGCTACATTGCTTGCAATAATCTTAGCAGGCTTACAACTCTCTAAGAATTGTGTAAATAAGGAATCCAGAATTCAGAGAGGTTTGAAAAAAGCCCAAGTCCCCAAAACCATTTGCATTCCTGGTAGGATGACCCATAAAGCTTTTATTGACATAAATAATATGGCATTGTGATTCAGTTAAAAGAACATTGGATCTAGTCTTCAGTGGAAGCACCTGGTCTCTGGTCCCAGTTCTCTGTCATCAGTTGGCTAGGTCACCACAAACAAGTCACTTGACTTCTCTGGGGCTCAATTTTCTTATCTGAAATACAGAAATGTTTGAATACATGGTGAAATAATATAATATAACAAAAAGTATGCAAGATCTAAAGTTAGAGATGACCTGCTTCACATCTTGACTTAGTTACTATCTTTGTAAACTTTGGCAAATTACTTTTTCAGAGTCTCAGTTTACTAATTTGTAAAACAAGATGCATGTGTCTTTGAAATTCCTGAGCTGATGTTGAAGGCATCCACAAAATTGCTTCCTGGGCTAAATTTTAATAATTTACTCTGAGAATGATGGCTATTTTGTTAACTCATTCATGTACAATTATGTTCATTCTTCCATCTCTCCTAGCCCTTATTGCCATTACTTCCAAACCCAATATCACTACTGTTATATAGGACACAGATTTTCATCATTTTGCCACAAAGTTCCTCCTTGAAAACATGGCTCTGGAAAAGATTCCCAACCACACAAATGCCACTATGGGAAAATTTTCTGCCTTTGAATAAACCCACCTCCAACAAATGAGAATAGAAATGGCATTCTGAACCTATTTCAAGTACTAGAGTGTTACTATTTATACTGACTACAAAGTCAGTTATTCAGGACATTAGGGTTTGTGGTACTGAACTGTTGCAGATGGAATCCATGGTTTTTTTTCCTCTTAATTTGTCTCATGAACTTGAACAATGACTTTAAGATTCCTTAAGCTCTACTTGTACCAAATAATAGATAGTGAAGGAAAATGATTTAAAACATTGCTCAATAATTTTTATGCCCTTAGTTAAAATTGTTATATAGATCTAATAAAATCAACTATTGAGCCCTTGGATCAGTGGCAGAAAATGTATCATAAATAATACTAATTAAAATCACAGTAGTATTTTTCCAATAAAACCCTTTGAGACATAGATTATAATGATAATTCATATTTATATAGCTCTTTAAAGGTTATGAAGCGTTTTCTTCACAGCAACTGTGTATTATAAAAGGGGTCAACCCATTTCACAGCTGAATAAATTAATGATCAGAGAGGTCAAGTATCTTGCTCATGTTCACATAACTTAAAAATGGAAAATTCAGGACTTGAAGACAGGTCTTTTGGGGACCCAGGCTTATGTGTGTATTTCATTATATCAAAATGTCCCCTCTAATCGAAAGCTGTGTGTGCTATACACACTTAGCTCAGAGTCATGGATCAAGCCTTAGGATTTGTCAGTGTCTCTGACCAAACCAAGTCTTATGACCACTGAATGACTTGAGAACCTTGCTCCTAGAAATCCCCACTTTGCTGGGATAGCTTACTCCATCCATGGGTGAATAACTGGCCATCAAGTTTGTTTGTTTCAGTTTTCAATTAAATTTTTAAACAAAAATGCTTATCATTATAAATGATTATTTATTAAGAATTACAATAAAATTCTTCAAAATTTGAAAGTTTTCAGCAAGTGGGCTATGGTTATATGCAATTATTTCATATTATATCAGTATGAAAATAATCTCTCATCAATTAACAATCAAAGGAAATTTTCATGTTACTCCTTTAAAATTCTACTTTATGAATTTTTACTGGGAAGATGGGAAAAAGAAGATTGAGAATTGGTTTTGTCTTTAGCATTTTGATGGTTTCCAATCCAGATACTATGATTTTTTCCTGTTGAAGCATTCTATGGGTTACACTGTCTTCAACAAAATTGATATTGATATTTCTTAGATGATGAAATCCATTATTGCTGAGTTCTCTTATATAAGGAAAAAATGCTATTTTTTGATTCCTTAACCAAACCTAAACACAGATTTCTCACTGAAGACAGCATCAAGTACTTGAAAAGTCCAATAGTGCTGGAGTAGTAAGGACTGGATATTTTGAAGACACAAAGTATTGATCTTCAGGATTTCAGAGCGTTTATTAGTCAGTTTCCTTTGTTGAAAATAGACATGTGGATAGAATGGGAGGAAGGAATTTAGCTTTAGCCAAATGAGCAAATAACCAGAACAGCATGGAAACCATTTTGGATTAGGTCAGAAGATGTGGTTTTAGCCTTGGCCCTGCTACTCTTTGTTTCATGTTCCCCATTCATAAATGCCATGATACGAATGACACCTCAAGGTCTAATATTCTGTAATTCTATAGTGGATTTTTACCAACACGCTTTACCCAGACCCATCTGAGTTCTTCCAAAGGCTGTCTGTATGTGCAATTGATTTAACCATTTTGACTAAATTGACTAATAATAGTCCAGTCAAAATAGCCAAGTTGGTAGTATGTGAAAAATAGTTTTATTAAAGTACAGTTAAGATAATCCCTAGACTTTGGGGTCTGAAGCATTTAGAGCCTTCCTTAGGCTATGTGATGGTTAATTAGGTTTTTTGATACTTATCTTGACATATCTGTAATCTCTTCAGCGTACATACTATTCCAAAGGTGCAGATCAAAACACAGCATGATGCAGTGGAAAGTGTGCTGTATTTGGATCCAGAGTGTTCTGTATTTGGACTCCTGACTCTGTCACTTTCTGAAAACAACCTGAATGAGTATACCTCTTTGGGATTCAGTTAGCTCATCTCTAAAACGAGTGGAGTGGGGAGGGGGGTGGGTAAATGTTTCATCTCAATGAATTCTGAAGTCTCTTCCAGCTCTAAATCTGTATTCTATGTTCTGTTTGTGTCTTCAAATATTGTGTGTGAATCTTGTCCATGGACTTCCACAAAGGTCCATCCAGTATACCAGAGGCCATTCTCTACATTTCTTGACATTTTTGACTTTCGGTGGAACATGGAGGCCATTCATTGGTTATCCTTTCCTCTTGCTATTCAAGAATTACTGTATAAATTATGGTCATATAACTTTCTCATGACATTTATTTTTTAAATTCCTTTTTTTATTATGAACTTAACAATGATCAATAAACATAAAGACATCCATATACAAAGAAAAAGCAAGATTACATTAGAAAATGAACACCCATTAGTTTGTTCAGATATATGTATATACATACACATATAGGATGTATATGTTTTACATTCAATGAAGTAGTAAATTTAATAAAATATTAAAGTTTTGTCTTTTGGGGTTCATTGTTATATTTCATTGCTTTTTTCTGGGCTTTAAAAAACAATGTCTTATTAATATTCTTTTTTTTGTATATTTATTACTGCCCATTAAGCTATCATCACTGTCACCTACCTCCACACATAAGCTTTCCTTTTTAACAGATATGTAAAGTCCAGAAAAATAAATCAACCCATTGGCCATTTCTGAGAATATATATCTCATTCTACATTTCTTTGTCCATTATTTTTACACTACTCTTTCTTCACAGTTCTTCATTGGAAATACATTATGACTTCCATCATATGCCTCTTCATAACTTCCTGAGAAACCCATAATTCTAATTCTTCAGAGACTGTAATACTTTATGAATTTCAGCATCAGTGGAAGAATACAAATGTTAGATGAGCCTTTGTTTCAGGAAGAAGCCTGGAATAATTATAATAAGCTCTGTGAAGTTTCCCAAAGAAAGCCCAAGCTGCCATCCTCCTCCTAGTCAATTTTGGGTATACCCTATGCATCTACAGGGTGCATTTAATTGATGTATATATGCTGACCGAAAAACCTATTAAGTACTAAAACTTTTTATTTATTTGTACATACTTCCATTCATTAGTATAAGAACCATCTTATGTGCAACACATTAGACTTGCCCCTGAGAAAAACATTCAAACATGCTAGACATAATCCCTATCTTCAAGAAACATAATGCAATAGGGATAAGTCCACAAGCCTTGAGGCTGCAGGTTCCCCATTCCCTGAGAGCTTGAGTTTAGTTTTACAAAACCACTTAGCTACACATTTCCTCTTTGACTCTTTTGTCTTTGGGGGATTATGAAGTCAAGAAATTCAGGTCTGCAAAAGTGACTTGAAAAGTCTGTGACATTTAGTAGGAGTAGACTGTCATACTCATTTCCCTTTTTCCAATTTTACTATCAGTTTTGAAAGAAATTAAAAGTTTCAGTCATAAATGTTCCAATGAAAGAAAATCAAAATGTAAGTAAAAACTATATTATGATAAATGTATCACAGAATTTCCCAATGCTGTGAAATTAGGAGAGGGAGAGATTCCTCCTACTTGGAGGAAGCAGGGAAAGTTTTATGACAGTGGATCTAGGTCATGAAGGATTGGTTGGATGTCAACATCTGAGGCAGCACTGGGGTAATGGAGAGAATTATATGACCATGTGAGGGTGGTAGAAAAAGTCCAGGACATCCTGGAGAGCTTGTTCACTGTGGCTAGGTGTAGGATATGTGGCTAAGGGATGAAACAGAGGAGGAGACCAAAATTAGGATGGGAGAATAGATTAAAGCCAGATTGTAGAGGGCCTTCACTGCCAGGCTAGGGAATTTGGATTTTATTTTATTGACAATGAGAAAAATTTTTTAGTAAGTGAAGTGATATGATTTAAACTATGCATTATGAAGACTGACCTCAATGCTAAGAATATAGTGAAAATGGGAAAGACAGGGATGTTTGTGTATCCCTTTACAATTAAAAAGCAAATCATGTGTGTTTGCATAGCACTCTTGAAAGATCACTCGAACGTTAAGAGACTGAAGCTCAGATCCCAATTCTCCCACTTACTAGCTGAGTGACCTCAGGTAAATCACTTTACCCACACTGAGAGTGTTGGACTGAATGATCTCCAGAGTGTCCTCCCTCTAGAAATGCTGTGATCTTCTTCGGTCCTCATAACAACCTGCTACATAACTAGAATTTCTTGACCTGTTCCACGCTCAATAGAACATACATTATTATTCCCCATTTTACAGAGAAGAAAATGGAGCCACCTTCAAAGATTAGTGTGTGTGTGCACGTGTGTGCGCGTGCGTGTGTGTGTGTGTGTGCACTAATGCATGAAAATGATGCTCCTACAATACCAATGTGATCTGTACACTTTTGACCTCTGGGGGGAAAAATGCCTTCTGTTCCCTTTCCTGGTATTCCAAATCCCAGCTGTGTCCAGTGAGATGAAAGAACTCAGTCAGTCAGAAAAGTGTTGAAAGCATCCCCATGAAGGAGATGCCATAGCAATACAGAGCTCTAAAGTAAGTTTTGACTTTCATGGACAGTCAGGAAACTTCATTACAGGGAAAAAGCAACTTTATTTTCCCTGGCAGGGAAGAAAGTTAGATTTTAACTTCTTTCTGAATTGTGGTTATCCTTATGTTGGTAACAGAAAGCTTAATTTTGTAAACGAGCCATCAGGATAGTCATGATTTATATTTCTCAAAATGCCAAGCCTATAAGCATCCTTTATAAGCTGAAAATTTAAGATTTTTTTTCTTTTTCATATTCTTTTGTCCACAAAATAAAATAACAATTACTGAGTGTTGAAAGGGGGAGAAAATCTATTTCTAAAATGTTTTAAAAGGACAGGTATTCCTGATATCTATATTTTTAAAAATATTTTACTTTTATGCTTCATGTATTTTCACAAGGGTTTTCAATAAATTCTTTGTTTTTATGGTTTTTTTTACTTTCCTAGACTCATTTTTTGTTCTAAGTATAAGAAGTCTTTAAAATAAATGAAGACAAAATAATAAAATAGATTTATGCTTAGTGTCATTTTAATAGTTGTTTGACACTATGACCTGATTAAATTAAAATTTTTCTGTCAATTACTCAATATTTAGTGGACAGAGAGGTTGTGAGAAGTATCATTGCACAGTATATAAGGTACTCACTGAACCTAGGAGTCAGTAAGGCCTAGGTTTCAATTCTACTTGTTACTTAATAACTGTGTGAGTGAACAAGCTACTTTAACCACTTTGTGCCTCAGTTTTTTAGTTCTCATATGGGAGTTGTTTTTGTAGGCATCTCAAGTCCCTTCCTGATCCATGTGATAATTGAAAAAAGGATAAATTATTAAAAATTACATTACACCCTTAAAGAAATTTCTGAAAAAAGTTCTCTTTCATTGTATATGTCTCTATATAAATTTTACACAGACTAATTTGAAAAGCATATATATATGTATATCTGTGTTTTTATATATCTGCATATATATGCATATACACATAATGAGTTTGAAAATACCTTTCAATTGAAAACATCTTTGCTTAGTTAACAGTAAGTTTAAAAATAAAATAAAATATATTCATTAAATCAAATGGCGAAAATGCTCATTGACTTTTTAAAAACTCACTGCATATGAACCAAATAAAAATACTTGTTATTTTTAAATCTTGCATTTAGGTTGATCACATATGCCAAATAAGCTAGTTTCTGCATGTGAGGTTTAACACTTTCTGAGAAACTAATTATAGTATCTCTATTACTATTTTGTGTTTCAAAAATATTGTGAATTTTGATTCATTATAAGTATGCGCAGAGCCATAACTGTGAATTTTTTAATTAGAACATATTCATCTGTGGTGGTGAAGATGCAGATAAGAGGTAGGAAGCTCTTGTTTAAGTTGTGCCTAGAGAAGGGGATCAAATACTCCTTAGAAAAAATGCGATCTCAGAGAGTCTGACCTGAACCTTTAAGACATAGTCAGGTGTCCTTAACCCTGGGCACATGCCTCTGGGCAGAATGTTGGTGTTGGACTAAGAGACATATACGTTACTGTGATGGGGACCATAGAAAGTAGTGTCTCAGAAAACAATGAGGGAGCAGACTATAAAATTCAGTGATGGCAAGCCAATGGAAATCTCCCGAAAGGATCTTCCTCCCTGCCCTACTGCAATCTTAGTGCTTTGAGACCATTTCTAATTACCTACCTTTGCTGCAGCTCAGAGTATGCAATATAATAACTTAACAGCAGTGTGAAGGTTTATATAAAATGTGTATTGCCATGAAATATGTAAATATTCATAAGAATGATTCTAGAGAAGTCCATGGGATAGAATTTTTGAAAGGACTTTCAGGCCCAAATAAAGGCAACATTGGTTTTTTTTTTTTAAAGTTATTTCCATTTCGGTTAATATATTGTACAAAATGTTAAGTTTATCAGTCATGGAAAGGTAAATAATAACTTTACCCTTCACTTGCCTTCCTTAGAGTATAATGGTATTTAATAAATAACTATTTATTGAGTAACTTTTATGTGTCTATCACTATTGTGATATCTTGCATCTAAGGCTTCTTAATTAGATATTCCTCAGATTACCCTTTGGTGCTTGTGAGGTTTTATCTTTTGAGAACTGGAGAATGGAGAGCAGAAGGGGATGTGGGAATTCAGTCACAAAAATTACTTTAGATTCTCTGGAGCTCAGCAGAAGTGGGCTACCAAATTCGTTTTGTTAGTTTTAACTTTACTGTTGCTCTTGAAGTAAATGAAAAGTTTTGTTTATCTGCTTTTGTTTGTTTTTGTTTGAACCTATAATTTCATCAGTCTAAGGTTCAGATCAATAACGCGTGGAACTATTATGTTAAAGAATTGACTGGGGCTCTCAGAAGGTCAAGCTGAGTTCAAATCTAACATCAGACACTTAACTAACTGTATAGACCCTGGATAAGTCATTTAACCTCTGCCTGCCTCAGTTTCCTGCTATAAAATGAGGATGATAACAGCCCTATCTCAAAGACTTGTTATGGGCATCAAATAAAATAATATGCAGCAGGCATTTAATAAATACATACTCCCTTGATCTTGAGGTACTTGCTCATGAGGGGCAGCTATGTGGTGCAGTGGATAGAGTACCAGTGCAGGAATCAGGAGGACCTGAGTTCAAATCTCACCTCAGACACTTGACACTAGCTGTGTGACCTTAAGCAAGTCACTTAACCCCAGTTGCCTCATCCTGGTCCATCTCCAGTCATCCTGATGAATATCTGGTCACTGGATTCATATGGCTCTGGAGGAGAAGTGAGGCTGGTGACCTGCACAGCCTTCCCTCACTCAAAACAAAGTCAGGAGCAAGCCATGTTATTATTTCTCTGATGGCATGGTCTTCTTCAGCAAGGAAGGACAAATGTACTTGCTCATGGTCATGGTCACATACTATGTATCAGTCAAGACTTGACCTTTAGACTTCCTGATTCCAGATCCATCCTAACAGTTTATGCCTGTTGCTTCCCAAATGAAAAGTTCCAGTTGTGAAATTTCAAATACAATCAAATTTGATTTCAAATAAATAAAAAATCAGTACATTCATCTTCCTTGTTCTACCCTCTACTGTGGTTGTCACGGTCACTTTGGAAGTTACAGGGTCATTCTAAATTTCCAAATGGCCATTCACTTGGAAGAGTTTGTATTTCTCACAATCTGGAAACAATGTGAAATTGAGATTCTTTCCACTGGATAATGCCCTTATTTTCAAATAGTCATTTGTTGAAGTTTTCTGACAAGTGCTATACTTAGACTTTAGATCAGTGGGCATCTTCATGACTGTTTGAAATGCAGAACGCCAAGACATTTTGCTACAAAACATTTCAATTTTTCCCTTTACTTATGTAAAAACAAATCCTCTTGCAACTCTAGATGTGGGGCATGGAAATTAATGTGTTCTCTCATAGTAACAGGCAAAAATTAACCACGATGTGATGTTAACAACTTTCTTCATTATCCAAATTGTTTTACACTTTCATTAGTTTCAACACAAACAGATTTAATGCCTTAGAATAAAAACAAAGGCATGATTCGTGTTATAAACACTTATTTTCATGAAACTTGGCATGGATTATAGAATTCAACAAACTAATTACTATTAAGCATCTTCTCTGTGGAAGGCATTATTTTTGGCTACCAGATGAAATGACATTATATAGGCTTTTAAGGATGTTAATCTACTAGGAGGATGAAGTTTGAAAACAGATAACTATAATATAAAAGAGAAAATATTGCATAGAAAACAAGGAATAAAGTGGCATGAGAAATTAAAGGAGAGATGATTCACCTATATCCGGAAAGATGAGGGAAGCATCATGAAGGAGCTGACGCTTAAGCTGGGTCCTGAAAAAGAAGGATTTCAATAGGCAGAGTTGTGAGTGGGGTAAGGTGAGTGGGGAATAGGCATAGAAGAAGGAAAATGAAAAGTCAGTTCCAGGAAAGACCAAGATGAGACTGAGAAACAAGAAGTGATCCGCTTGATCTACTTTATGAACTTCAATCATGATATAAAACTAGACATGTAGATTGGAGCCAGAATATCGACTTTAAATGCCAGGCGAAGGAATTAGTGTTTTATTCAAGTAGCCATAGGGGATCATTCTCCCTACTTTATCTTCCCTTGTACCCTAAGGAATGGTTTTTCCTGGTTTATTTCCGGTAAAGCATTTTATGTTTAGGGGAGGGTGTGTTGGGGTTAGACGTGTACGTTAAGAAAATGACTCTGCCAGAAGGGCAAATAATGATTTAATTAAAAAGTTAAAATTTTCTCCTATGAGATTATAAAACGTTATCTCCCTTTTGAGTCTTGGGTTCCCATTCCCTTCTTTTATTTTAACCTTACTTGATTGTGAAACGAAATCATCCGTTCTGACGTTGCTTTCTCAAGTTCCTTCACCTCTGTAGCACAAGGGAGTCTTCTTTGTTGCTCAGCTAATCTTCGACTTGCTTCCTTCTCCTCCCTTCTTCTCTGGGACTTCGCTCCCACCATCATCCCGCCAACCCTTTGACAGTCTTACCCACTTCTATGGATCTGTCTTCTATGGAGATGATAACCTCCTCTGTTTCTCTTGTCTTCTTCCTTCCTTCTCTACACTTTCATGCTCTGATCCTCCCATCTCAAAACAAAATTCTTCCCTTGTCCCTGCTACCCCCTAAAATTATTATTCTCTCTATCTTCCCTTTGCTGCCACACATCAAAAAAAAGGAATAGTCTGTTTTTACTACTTATACTTCCTCACCATTCACTCATTCCTCAGACCTTTCCTATTTGGCTTCTCTCCACCACTCTTCTCTCCAAGGTCATCACCAAACTCTTCATTGACAAATCCAATTACTTTTATTTCTCTATCTTCATCCTCTAGGAACTTTCTTCAGGATTTGATACTTTTGACTAGTTTCTTCCTAATAATCTCTTGTCCATCCTCGTTCTTCTCCTGGCTGTCTCTTGTACTAATATTCAATTTCCTTCTGTGTTTCCAATTGCTTCTCTCTAAGTGTGGGTATACTCAAAAGTTCTCTCTTCCACCCTCTGATCTCCTTGTTGTATGTTCTTTGTCTTTTTTTTAGCCAAAGAAAAACAAAGTTTATTTAAGATCCATCATATTGGGTTGACTCTTAAGTCTCCCATTTGTGACGCTTGTATATTGAGAAGCGGGCTAAACAGAATCTGAGCTAGACTTAATCTGAGCTGTATACTCTATCTGACACCCCATGACTTCGTTTTTACTATGCATTCAAATTAATTCTAAATCTATTATCCAGGTCCTAGAATTCCTCTGAGTTTCATTTCCTTATTTCAAACTGTTAGACATATTCCACTTGGTTCTCTTTGCTTTGACTTGAAATGTACAAGAGCAAACCCATCATATTCTGTAATCATACAGTGGCATAGTAGGAAAAAAGGTACTGGATATTGCAGTCAGATCAGATGATCCAAGTGCAAATCATGATTGATATTTAATATTGTATTACTTTGGGTATATCACTTAATCTCTCCATCTTGCTCAGTTTTCTCAACTGTAAAATGAAGAGGTCATTCTACATTATTTATGTGGTCATTTCTAATTCTAAAATATGTTCTCTCCTCAACACTTCCCTTTTTCATTTAAAAGCACTACTGTGATCCTGTTCACCAAAGCTGATAAACTTGGAGTCAGTTGCACATAGTAGATATTTTAATAAACTTATGTTTTATTGTCACATTATAAGAATGGTTTTCTATAAGTAAAGGGAGCTATCATGAAACATCAATTGACTGCTATATTCCATATTTATAATCTACCCTTTTTACTTCCTCTTCTACCTCATCCCTTGTAGTCCCCCCATATTTTCTCCTTCAATTTTTTCTCTTGTATTTGGTGCGTATTAGAGCCATCTTTAGAATATTTATTAATTCTAGATCTTCTTCCTTTTTATATTACCATTGCCTGAAGAAAGGGAATAGAGAGTTTTAAGTGAGAAAAATAAAAGGGTTATATCTAATTATATCTAGATGTACATTTAGATTAAAGGGTTTAAAGGCTTTTCATGTTACACAATTCAATCTTTTTTATACATTTGTACATTTAAATTTTCTTTTCATCTTCTAGCCTTATTCGAATATACAGTAGATTTTAAACAACTTGAAAGTTCTAAATGACAATCAAGTGCTTATGTCCTAAAAGTAGGAGAGAGGCCAGAAAAACCATTATGTCTAAGGGTCAATGAGGGAATAAAGAAAGATAAAAACAGGCCCATTTTTTAAGAGAAGAGAAGACAAGCAAAGGAAAGGGAAAAGACAGGAGAGGAGAGAAGAGGAGAGGAAGGGAGGGGAGGGGAGGAAATCAAGAAGCAAATGAAGGTGAGAAGGTGAGAAGATAGGAAGGAAAAAACATGGGAAGGGAAAAGAAAAGAAAGGAGAGGGGAGAAGAGTAGGTGGTATAAAATTATTTTTCACAATTGGGGTACAAAAGAGTAGACTATATAAATATGAGGTAAGGATGGAGTGGGAACTTATGGACCTGACTGTAATATGAGCCAGACATGGGAAGATTTGGTGAATGAGGAGAAACAGAGTGGTGTGTAAATGCAATGAATTAAATAGGGAAGTAGTATGGGACAAGGAAAAGGAGTCTATGAGAGATGTAGAATTGGGGAGAAACAAGCAAAACAAGCTTCAAATATGTAAAGTTTATTACAAAAGGAGAGAAAGTTAAAGAGAGAGAGCGACAGAGAGATAGAGAAAGCAAGAAAGAGATAGAAAGAGACAAGGAGAGAGAGAAAGAGAGAGAGAATGAAACAGATAAGGCTCAGTGATGTAGTGGATAAAGAGAAAGGAATAGGGTTAGGCTTTTTGAACTAAGGATATGTAGGGTTGATTTCATTCCCTCTGCCCAGCTTTATTCTCTTTTCAAAAGGGGGGAGTAGAAACAAAGGGAGGATACATTGTAATTGTATATGGGGGGGGGGACGACTAACAATCATAACCGTGAAAATGAATGAGATAAATTGGCCCATCAAAAGAAGAGGGTGATAGAATGGGTCAGAAATCAAAATGCAACAATTTTTGTCTACAGGTAATAAACTTTGACATAGAAATTCATGAAGTTAAAGTAAGGGTTGGTAAAGAATGTATTATGTTTCAGATCATTAAATAGATGAATAGATGATAGATGAATACATAAATGAATAGAGAGATGAATAGAGAAATGGATAGAGAAATAGGTGGATAGATAGATAATGAACCAGCAACCTGGCGATCATAATCTGAGACAATGCAAGAGTAATATATACAAATATATATTTAAGAGTGCTAAACACAGAAATTGTAATTATTTGTAAAAGCACCATAGATAATTAAAAAGTGTCACTATAAAGAAAGGCAGTGTTGCATAGCAGATTAGAATACCTCAGAGTCAGGAAGATCTGATTCAGTGTCGTGCCTGTGATATTTCCTGACTCTATGATCTTGAGAAAGTCACTTAAGCCCTAGTTCCCTGGCAGCCCTTAGCACTACAAGTTAAAGAACAGTTGTAGTTGTACATTGGCATAGGGAGTTTCCTGAACAAATGAAATAATACATTTAGAACAAGCAAAAAAATCACCATTGAATATAAATGTATGGCATTTTCTCAAAGTACTTAAAGCAGAAGCTAAATGAACCACAGCAGGAATTGGATAGAACAAAATTTAAAAGAACCTGGACAGATCTCACAGGCAAAGAAAAATAAGTGATAAATTAAGGAATTATTAGAGAATTTTAAAATGACTGACTTTTGGTGATTATTGAATAAAGAGCAGAAGGATACATAATTTAAGCATTTCCCATTAGTTTTTGAAAATTTACATGCTAAGGCATAAATTACTCATAAACACAAAGACATATACATATATGTATACTTTATAACCCACAATGCAAAAAAAAAGCAATTGATAATAGAAATTTGAAGAAAGGAATTAGCTTTAACTAGAGACTAAGTAATGTACCTTTAAAGAATGAGTCAGAGATCAAATAATAGAAATAAATATTTTTGTCCAAAGAAAGATATCAATAAGACAATATACAAAACTTATAGAATATGACCAAAGCAGTTCATACAAGAAAACTGATGTCTGTAAGCACTTATATCAGTGAAAGAGAAAAGGAAGAAGTCATATTGAGCATATGAGTAAAAAATAGAAAATCATCAAATTAACAATTTTCAAGTTAACAAAATAAGATATTCTGAAAATCAAAGGGGAGAGAAATAAAAATTAAAAACTACTATTGAAGTCGCAATTAAAACTAAAAGAGGTTTCATTCTTTAAAAAAAGAATTGATAGTTAATTTAATTGAAAATAAGAGATGAAAATCAAATTGCAAAATCAAAAATGAAAAGAGATTCATAACAAATTGGAGAAAATAAAAAAGACTGAAAGAAATTGTCATACCCAAACATATGCCAATAAAATTGAACATTTAAACAAAATGGATTAATATTTATAAAGATAATACATATTTTATATTCAAAAATATAAAAAATAGAGAATATAAACAACTTGGTTTCAGGAATGGAAACTGAACTAGTTGTAAGTGTATTTCCAAAGAAAAATAAAAATTTAAGTTAAAAATAAACTTACAGTACAAATACATTTTATCCAAAACTCAAAGACTATTTAATCCATATCAAACCTAAATTGTTTTACTAAAATAAAATTCAATTTGACAATCTCCTTTGAAGGAGACAAAGATGGTCTTTATACTGACAGCCAAACTAGAGAAAGATAAAGGGAATAAGTAAACCTATAAATCAATATCACTAATGAATATCAATAATGAAATGTTAAATAATTAGCAAAAAGATTAGAGATTAAAAATTATTTTAATTATCAGATTCGATTTCATATTGCAGTGAAGAAATGACTCCATGTCAGGAAAACTATAAAGGAGAGTTTATGTTAACAAAATAAAAATCACATGGTTTTATCAATAAAGTTCAAGATAAAATATAGCACTAATGGTTTAAAAAAAGCCACTAAAACATATGAATTAATGGACCTTCTCTTAATATAATAAACATTATCTATCTAAAACCAAGAACAAGCATTACTTATAATGGAAAAACAATAAAAGCTATTCAAAAGATGGGGGATAACACAAGAATATCCATCGTTACCAGTAATAACTTATATGGTTCTAGGAACGCTAGTTGTACAAATAAAGCGAGAAAAAAATGAAGGACAACTTTCTTTGGACAAAAAGGAAACAAAATTATCTTTATGTCCTGATGATGTCATTTTTTATCTAAAGAGTTCCAGGAATTCAACCAAAAAATGTAATTTAAAATAGCAATAACAACAGAGTAGTTGGATAAAATAAACCCACAAAATTATCATGTTTCTGTAAATTATTCACAGAATCCAGTGGGGAAAGATAGAAAAAGTAAGCCTGCTCAAAATTTCTATAAAATGCATAAATAACTGGGAGTTAACCTTCTAAAACATACACGCTGATGCTCTCTCAAATACTCTTAACTTCCCATTTCCCCAATGCGTACAACCTCCATGACCTTTTCTCTATCTCCCATACACACAAAAATGATCATCCCCTTGCTCTTGCCATCATCCACAAGCTTTTTACTTCCATGTTTAAGAATTATAAAATTATTTTATTTACTCATTATCTTTTATCCAACTCTTCTTAAGAAAATATATATATGAATGATATGAGATGTAAAGCATAAACTTTACTCATCCCAAACCCTATTCTCTGTCTTCACCATGATCTCCAATTTCTCTGTTCCTCAAAAATATCAAAATGCATCACCCTTATGCTGGCTAAGCTTTCCTACCTTCCTAATATTGACATGTTTGTCAATCAATTCAATTCAATGCTAACCCTTCCTTGTTTTCTTGTCTTACCTTGCTAAACTCCAGCCCTGGAATGCTCCCACCATCCACTCATATGCGGCTGAATAGATTTGGAGGAAATTGTGAAGCTAAACTGAGAGGTCCTCACTATGCTCACTAATCTCCAATGCATCATCACTACAGTGTCAGTCCTCCTTCTCCCCCCTAATTGATCCCCTGTTTCCACTCACTGTAGCAATTGTTTGAAACCATTTCTACTTCCTTTAAACTACTCTTCATTTTCTCAACTGAGGACCTTGGCCAAAAATATTGAGGCCATTGACCAATAGCTCTGCCTTCTCCTTCCTCATTTCACATACCCCTGACATCATCCTCCATTATTGCTTTATATTCCAATCTCTGGTGATAAGGAGCCTTTATACTTGCCAAAGCTAACCTCTGTACATATCCCCGTAATACCATGTTACTGTCTTCTCTGGGACATTGTCCCCACAGTCCTATGTATTATCTCACCAGTCGATCTTCCTGTTATCAGAGAGGGTACCACTATTTTTCCAATCACTCAGGTTATCAGATCTGATGTTATCCTCAGCTACTCATTTTTGTTCACCTCCCACAGTCATTTGTCCAGTCTATTAATTTCCTTTTCTACGTTATCTCTTGTGTATATGTTCCAGATTCTACTCATAGAGCCATCACCCTGATTCATGCCCTCATTGTTTCTTGCTTGGATTACTATAGTATTTTTCTAACTGGACTCACTACCCCCAGATACCTCCCCACTCCAATCCATCTTCTACACAAGTGGCAAAATGTTTTTTTCTAAAGCATAGATTTGATCATATTCTCCTTCCTGTTCAATAAGTTCCAATCTATTATTTCTAGGTCAGATATAAAGAGGAGAATCAGTGACCAGGATTGGGTAGCTAAGGAAGTAGAGGAAGGGTATAAGGGAATCGCAAGATCTGTAATATGAAGGGAAGAAAACTTCTTTTAGATCCAATCATTTGGATATAAGCAATTAACTTATTTATGCATGTTAAGACATACCTGTATAAACCAACATTGGTATCATCGTGGAAACAACTTTGCACTCTGAATTAGTAGACCCAGATTCCAATCTTGGTTCTGCCACTAAATAGCTATGTGACTCCACAGAATTCTGTTAATGTTTTTGCCATAGTTTCTGTATGTACGAAACAGGGATAATCATTCTGGCTTTGTCTAGGACCATTTGGGAAATATAAGGATAAAAAGGGTGGGCAGATGTGAAAGTGCTTTGCTTTGTAACATTTTTTATCTAGACCTATTATTTCATCAGTGTTGAGAATTCCTCATATGGGAGCTTCTTAAGCATATCAACAATTTCTCTATCTGTGATTTATATTTTTAGAGAATTTCCTGAGCTGCTGAGGAGTTGTATGACTTACTCATGATCATTCAACTAGTATATATCAGTCAGGAATTGGACTTAGTCTTCCTGACTCTATCCACCAGTCAGGCCACTTTTCCAGCATATTACTGTCAAGAACATAAACCCAGGGAAATGGTACCAGTGTGTAAGAAACTCAGTGATAATGAAAATCATGCTATGAGCATGTCCAAAAGGGGAAGGTAGAATACAAAAGGAAATAAGATCTATCTAAGAAGAAGGACTATGAAAAGTAGTAGTATCAAATGGCAGCATCCAGTGGAAAGTACTTTAGATTTAGAGACAGAGAAGTTAGGTTCAAATTCTATCTTGATACTTCACTACATCTGATATTAGCAAGTAATAAGTTCTCCTAGCCCCAGCTTCTTCATTTATACAATGAAAGGTTTAGACTAGAGAGCATGTCTTACAATTCTCAATTTATCATCCTACGATTCTAAGGCTAGGCAAACAAGATGAAGCATCGTTTCCTCTCCCAACTCATAACCAGGGGATTTAGACTTTCCATTTGCTTTGAGAAATGCAAAAAAAGTCTTTAGAAAAAACAAAAGGCCACTATTCCCTGCCCAACTGTGTCTCAATACAATTTTAGCAACTTCCCATTTTTTGTGTGTAAATGTCTAGTAAGCTTTTTTTAAAAAGATGTATGACAGGATTTGAGAAATGTAGGAAAGTAAAAAGAAAAATGATGCAAAGAAAAATCACTATATAAAATAACTGATTGTTTCCTCCGTAGATTTTTACCAATGTTCTTCTTATTGATTATTTAGTTTAAACTTTGGGGAGGTAGGGAATACAAGTATGTCAAATTAGCTTTGCAAGCATAACTTTAGAGTTTGGGTTCTAATTTAGACTCTGAAGCAAAGGAGGCAAAAAATAATTCTATATTGTATCCAAAGAGTTTAACTCACCCATTCCTATTTAGTGTATCAAGAATTTTTAAAGTCCCTAAAATGGTTTCATTTTTCATTCTGGGTAGTTTCCTTAAGCAGATTATGGCTACATCTTAATTATGGATGAGCTCCCAGAGAAGAAATGTTTCAGAGTGAAACTGTACTTTATGGGTCCATTCTTACTAACAAATTCTCATAAAGAGAACAAATTGTAAATTTGCACCACTGGGTCACAGTAGAACTCTCTGGGTAGTTGATTACTAGCAAGAATTATGTCAACAGAGTCTGGGAGGCAGTTCTAGCAGAGCGTTTATTTTTAACTGCTATGTAACTTCATGCCAGTTAATCCACTTTTCTGTTGAACAAACCACTACTTGACAAGTTAATAAAAACATATTGAGAGTGCATGCTGGATTTTGAATGATTCAACCTGGGACTACACTAAAGAGAGCACATTGATCAAGTGTACGTTATGAAACACTACACATCTATTAATGGTTTTTGGATTATGCTATTTGGTCCCAAAAGGTGAGTATTTATTTGAGTGTGGTTGTAAATTAATCAGAATATTTGACTGGTCATCAAGTGGCACCCATTTAAATATTAGGGCTCTCAAGCAACATTTTTTTCTCTTCATGGAATATCAGTTTGGGTGCACTTACTTAAATGGCTCTTTCTACTCTGAAGATGTGCATAGTTACTGAAACTTTAGGACTTCCTATGCCCATGATTTCATCACACTGAGTACCACTTCTAAAATTGCAAATGGCAACCTCTTCTTGCTTCAATAGACAGTTGTCATGAATTGCTTAAATTGAAGAAAAGACTTAGGGCATGATAGCTTTCTTCAAGTATTTGAAGGGTTATTTAATGGCAAAGGAATTCAATTCATTCACAAGGGAAATTTCACCTTTCATAAGGAAAAAATTCCTAACAGTTAGAGTTATCTCAAAGTAGAATAGATCATGTCAGGAAGTAGTAGGCTTCTTCTATTGCAAAGGCTTTAAGAAGACTAAACTACCACATTAGGTGTCTCATAGGGAGATTCTTACTTGTGTGGAGGTTGGACTGGATGGTTTCTGAAGTCCTGTACAACCCTGAGATTCTGCAATATTGACTTTAGCTCATGGAATAATCACTTCCTAAGATGAAAATAACTAGAATATAGTGTTTACATTTCATGTGGAAAAAGGGAGGAGAAAATGGTCCTTATCTGAACTGTGAGCTCATAGATCTGTTGTTTTGTCATTAGGAAGCAAGAATCCTTCAACTCCTTTCATCCTTGCCTATTTTCAGACATCCAAATTATTCTTTTCAGAAAAGTTATCTAAATTCTTAAGCCACATGTTAAACTAAAATGACACAATGCACCACACTAAGAATTTAATAAATATTTGTTGGAAATGGATGAATGAATGGATGGGTTAATGGGATACAGCAGAATACATATTGTCACTTGGATGGAAGAAGTGGTATCAGTAATATAATTCAGAAAGTTCATGATCAGCAAAAGAGGTGGACAGGCCACAAAGGGAAAGTAAGAAATAATAACTAGACAGACCAAGTACTCTACTGATACCCACAAAAAGTGAAAAGAATTCCAACACATTGATTAGATCTCCTCTGGAGAATTTATGGGAATTCATGAGCAATTATTACATAGGATGAGAAAATGGGAATGTGTGTTATTCTCTGAGTTAATGGAAGGAGTACCCTCATAGATGAGATCATAGCACCCTTGAATTACAGACATATGAATGAATGAATAGACAATGATCTAGGAGTAAGAATGAAAAATACTAGTACTGCCCCCTGTTCCCCACTGGACCGTCTTTATATGTCTTTAATTCTTCAACATAAGGAGGTTGTATATGAAATCTTTTTAGACCTCTTTATTACACAGACTTGGAATATGATTTTTAGCTATATATTCATTCTAACAAAATACTAGTACTACAGAGTCTTATGGTGATACATGTAATGGTAGTGTGCTAATTCTGACATTCCACTCTGTCAGAACACTAGGTAAATATCAAATAAGTATAGTAGAATTTATTTTGTTGTTAGTTAGTCCTGTCTGACTTTTCTTGACCCAATTTGGGTTTTTTTTGGCAAAGATGCTAGAGTGGTTGGCTATTTCCTTCTCCAGTTCATTTTACAGATAAGGAAACTGAGACAAACAGGTTAAGTAACTTTCTCAGGGTCACACAGCTAGGAAGCATCTCAAGCCAGATTTTAACTGAGGTCCTCCTGACTGATGTTCTACTCACTGCACCACCTAGCTGCCCATGAATTTATACTATAAATAATACAATTCAGTTCTCTTTTAATGAGCATAAAAGATATTCTTTTGAAGAACAAAGGGGAAAAATAAAATTTATCTTCCTGATGAATATTTCTTTTAAAAAAAATCATTGAATTAGTAAAAGCATCAATCTGTGTAATAGAAATCATTAGAATAACTCTTCAGGAAAGTAGAGCTCAAGAGTCAAGGTTCATTAGGGTGAGCCTTAGATGCACAGCTGCTTTCTTCATTAGGTGAATCAGGTTATTAATACTAATAGTAACAGACATTTTAAATACTTTTTTATATTCTAATGAAACCTCTATGATATTCTTTGTACAACATACTCCCTCTCCAACCTCCAGGCATTTTCACTGACTGTTCCCCATGCCTAGGATTCTCTCCCTTTTCATCTCTGCCTGCTAACTTCTCTGGCTTCCTAACGGTAGCTAGGTGGTGCAATGGATCGAGTGTCTAGCCTAGAGGCAGGAAGATGCATTTTCCTGAGTTCAAATCTGGTCACAGACACTTACTAGCTTAAACCCATTTGCCTTAGTTTTCTCTTCTGTAAAATGAGCTGGAGAAGGAAATGGTAAACTACTCCAGCATCTTTGCCAGGAAAATCCTAAGTGAAGTCATAGAGAATTGGAAACCCTAAACAACAAAAAAAAATCCCACCTTCTATGAAAAGTTTTTTCTGATCTCCCTTGATGTTAGTCCTTTCCCTCTATTGATTATCTTCCCTTTATCTTGTGTATATTTTGTTTGTACATAGTTATTTTCATGTTCGCTCAATCCATTAGATCTTGAGTTGCTCAAAAGCAGGAACTTTTACCTTTCTTTGGATAGCTTTTACCTGGCACATAGTAGGTACTTAATAAATGATTATTGACTAATTGAATGTTCCCTTTGTATTCATTAAGTGCTTAATATGTGATTGGTACTATGCAAAATGTTGTGAGGCAGGTAAGAATACAATGCAGTGGCAGAAATAGTGTTATAAGAAGAATAACAGAGTAGGAGTCAGATAACCTGGGTTTTCTAGTCTTGGTTCTGACATTTACTGGTTATCTAACTTTGGCCAAATTACTTTACCTCTATTATGAAACCCAACTTCAATTTCTTTATCTATAAGATAGGAATAGGAGAAATAACATGGTATATTGTATAGAGAGCTGGCCCTGAAGTCAGAAAGACCTGGGCTCTCATCCTACCTCTGGTACATACCAGCTGTGTGCCTGTTTAAAAGCCATTTTAACCTCTCCTTGCCTTAGACAACTGTTTAATAATACAAGTTACAGAGAAATTGCTGTTGTGTCTTGGTTGAGAGAGTTTCCACCCACACAGAGAATTTCCTACGTTAATGAAATTAAAAGTCCAGAACAAAGAAAAAATTATAAAATTAATAATACATACAACTCCCTCACAAGGATATTATCAGGCAAGTGTTATGTAAAACAGTATGAAAATTTAAGCCTTTATTACAGCATTTTGTTTTATATCTTTTTGCTATAACTCTTATGCATTGTTGTATACCAAATTCATTTGTATAGTATCATATCCCCTCCTTCTAGACGCTAAATTTCCTAAAGGCCATGGTCATATCTCATCCCTGGCACTATTCTCAACTGAAATATAATAGATATTTAAGAAATGTTTCCTTTAATCAACTGAATGGAATTATAACTATATAAGACTCACTTCCTCCTATTGAAGAGATTCTAGGTGAGAACATGAATTTGTTAAACAAAAACAGAACAATTAACCCTAAAGAAAAATATAGCTCTTCAGATGATGCAACTCCACGCTAACAGAGATTAGTGTCATTGTGATCCTTGAAAAGCATTCATTAAACAATATGTTTGTTATACTGTTTCAGGAAAGAGAGGGCAAAAACATTTATTAAGCAAGCACCTGATATGTGCCAGATACTAAGCACTTAGCAAATATTATCTCATTTGATTCTCAAAACAACTTTAGGATGTACATGTTATTATGAAATTTATTTTACAATTGAGGAAACTGAGACAGAGGCTAAATGACTTTCCCAAGGTCACACAGGGAGTATCTAAATTCAAATTGGAATTCCAATCTTCCCGATTCCAAGCCTTCCACTCTATCAATTACACCACCTAACTACCATGTTGTGTTAGGTGATGAGTAAAGTGATAATTAGGCAGGATCCTTCCCCCTTGTGGAATGCCAATCATCAGTTCAATCCAAAATATAAAGCACAAAAGGAAAAATAAACATGAAAAAATACTTAAGTACATGACCTAGGTGAATAATGATAAGCATCTTTGGTTTTCCGGGCTAATTTAGTGGAACAGAAAATAGTTTTATTAAATCACATAACATTTTAACTGAAAGGTACTTTTAAGATCACTTTGTCCAACAATCTTTTTAACCCAGATGAGGCAACCATAGTTGGAAGAGGTTAAGCATTTTGTCCACTCATTTGTTCCAAGTTTGATAGCTTCCACTCTTGACCTGAACGTCAGTAATTTGAGAAACAGATAGGAAGAGAATTAGAGAAAAGAGGTTACAGATAATCCCCCAAACAGATAATCTATTTATGGATAATTGAATTGACTATAGTGTATTCATATCAATTAAAAAGGCATTTATTAAGCTCCTATTATATTCCAGAGACTGGGCTAGGTTCTGGGGATACAAATACAAGAGACTTATTAAATACAAGCTCATTTGGGATGAAGGATATTAGCAAAGGGGATTGGGTGGAATCAGAAAAGACTTCATATAGAAGGTGGTCTTTGAGGTGAATCCTAAAGGAATATTAGTGTATATCATATTAGTGTAAACCAAGATACGTTGCATATGTTAAAATTGCATCTAAAGGAGTTACCTATTTAGATTGATGGAGTCAATGACAACATCACCTGTTGTCCCATTTATCAAAAAAGACTACATAACAGGCATTTGATTTTAGGTTGCTGTTTATCCTTCGTTTTCAAAGAAGACCAATGACATCACTGGTGATGTCTTGACTTGCACATAAATTGGATTTAAGTGAGGCAGCATTGCACAAAATCATCAGCCCCACTATCTCTTCCAGCGTTATCAATGTCCAGTGGTAATACAAAAGTCAACATGATGACAATGGCCCAGGAAGCAGTGGATGATCTTGGCATCTTTGATGTCTGATCAACTAAACACTCCACAGCACTTGCTTCACCAGCCTTTATGGCCATTGGAATAAATTGTTCTTATGCACACATTCCAGGGAAAGTCTTCATATGCTTTGGGGAGATACCCTCATAAGTCACCTGTCATTTACTCTCAACTTGGCTTAGCCTGTCTGCTAAGATGGTTTACAGGAATGTGGCTGCTGAACATGCTACCTGATTTTAGGTACCATTTGAATGAAAGTAAAAGGCTTGAAATCTAGACCTATAGAAGTGGTCCAGGCAAATGCTCACAACCTGAAGGTTCAAAAGTAGATGTAGTAGATGACTGAATGAGCACTCAGTAAATTTGTCCAGGAGCATGGAAAATGAAGATATAAAGAGAATTAGCCCTTCTTTGTGTTGTGGAAAGCCTTTGAAGGAGGTGATCATTGGTGTTGGTCTCCCAGAAGCAGGAGTATGGGGACAGAAATGAAAGATGAATTCTTTATCCTAGGAACTCAAACCCAACACAAATGATATCCTTTAACAAAGAAGGCTACATATTTTTGATTAATTAATTTTATTTTGTCATCAGTGTAAGATAAGACAAGGGTGAAGAGAGGCAGTAACATAGCACCTTTCTTTTTCACCCAAGAAAATACTGTACTAAAGAGTTCAGGTCTGCAAAACAGAGAAGAATGAACAAAATTCGTTCATTCAGTATTTCAGAGAGGTTTCCTTTCCTGATAAAATTCTTTGGAAGGTGATTCTTAGACCTGATTTGGTGTATTTCTTTTCTGGTATAACTCCCAGAGTCTGAAATACACAGGGAAGCTCCTCAGGGAGGACACACATCATTTATTTTTATCACTTTTAATTTCTGGGACATGGAAGTTGCCTTTGCTATTAGAGCTGGCTGCACAGGAACAGATCTGTTAGACTTTGATGAATAGTCTGTATTCAAGTCACAGAATTCTATGAAAAATATAGGAAGGTCAGTGATGTAGACTGCATTTTAATGGCCCAGTCCTACAATTTGCTTTTTAATGCCTAAGATCTACAGTAATGGCCTTACAATATGAATCCATTCCAGGCCTGAAGACCCTCAGGAACCATAACCAAAATAAAATAAAATTCAAGTTTCCTGTAAATAAGACAGCCTGCCCAAACACAGGGCCAAATCAATCATTGCAAGACTCTAATAGTTCAGATATTTTTTTTTAATTCATCACTTTATGTTGTATTCCTATATCATGTTTCCTCTGAAGAGCCCATGATGCTTCAGAACATAATTGAAACCATCTGAGTTTGTGAGATTTTTATGTTCATTCAAAATGACAAGAATAAGGGAATGGCAGGAGAAAATAAACCGTCAAAGAACAACTCTGACACATTGTTTCAGTGATTTGTTCTTTGCCTTACCAATTCTTTAGGATTACTAGGCCCATAGCTCAAAGAGGCTGAAGAGGAAAAGGATATGCAGATGGAAATAGAGATCTAGACCTAGATATATCAGTTCTTTTTACAAAAGCAAAAAATAAAATGGCCAAATATGTCAAAATTTATTTTGCTAAATTTTGCATGCTTTTATAAGAATTTTGTTTTCCTTTTCCCTCAACTTGGGGGCATAGGTGGGAGAGAAAAGTATCTTTGTTCATTGAACATTGTTTTTAAAAAAGGAGGATAATTCATCTTAGATAGCTAAGTGGCATGATAGGTAGAATGTTGGACTTGGAGTCAGGAAGACCTGAGTGTGAATCCTATTCAGACTCTTATTAGTTGTGTGACCTTGGACAAGTCGCTTAAATCTCCATTTGCCCCAACTGACAAATATTTAAAAGGGAATTAATAAATAGTACCAACTTCAGAAGGCTGTTGTGAGGATCAACTGACATAATATATTTAAAGTGTTTTGTAAACTTAAGGCAGTAATCAAATGCTTGCTAGCTATCAGCTTCTCCTGGTCTACCCCTTGTTTTTGGAACAGCTTAGAACAAAAACATTTCCTGATTGTGGAAGGCCAAATCCTAAATCATTTGCAGCCAAAATTACATTATAAGCAAAGATATGGGCTCAAATGAAAAGCGTATGTAAATCACTCCTTTTAGGTATGACATCTCTTATTAGGTTGACTTCTAGATTACACCAATATTTTCTCTAAGATGCAATAACTCCAAGTGACAAGATAAAGTGAATGAATGTGCTTTTCATTCATGAATAACTTTTTTTCCTGAGTTCCTTCTAGTCCTACCTATCTGAAAGAGAGTCAAGCATTCCCTTATTGTCTACTTAAGCTATCTCTAATATTTACCTGTGGCACATGGCAGTGCCCAGTTACATTTTTAGTAGCAGTGGGTGTAGCTAAAGCAAAGTCTAAACTAAAAGGTAGATGCAGTCGAGGATAAGAGGTAGAGTAATGAAGAAGGAAGATTTTTTTTCCCTAATCCTCCATCTCCCACCTCCCCTCTAGGCTCTAGTCATTTGTCTGAGATGTTACCAATTGAAAAGATATGGGAAGCACTAAGAGAACCAAAACAGTGTGCAATGGGTGTCTTCTGTAGAATTCCAAGTCTTACCATGGCCGCTCACTGGAGATTCACCAATACCCTAAAAGGACATTGTTTAGAACTAGTTTTAAAGTGAAGAGTTCAAATTGTACATGTCACCTATAAAGGTTATGTATTTTATGGATTAATATAGGTCATTATTTCCAGGATCCATGATTTTATCTGATGATTCAGGCTACAGCTCTTCTATGATAACAGATAGTATGATATTTAGTGGCAAGAGGCAGCTAGGTGGTGCAGTGGATAGAGTGTCTGGACTTGGAGAGGAGAAGAAAAAAAAGGGAACAATGATACAAGGAACTTTGGAAAAGAGATTCTGCTCCATTATTCAATTAGACATTTATAGGATACATGTCATAGCAATAATCATGCACAGAGTACAGACCAGATGTTCCCGAAGTACCTTCGGTGCTCATTCCCTTTGGCTCTTACCCTTTGAAGTTTGCAAGATCCTTTAGACAGGTTAAGGAGAAGAGGGAAAGGAAGTATTGATGGAAACAGGGTGTGCTGACACATCCAGCCTATGCTGTATGACAGTGATCAGAAAACTATGGCCAATGAGTCAAATCTGACTCACCACCTGCTTTAGTATGGCCTATAAGTTAAGAATGTTTTGGGGTTTTTTATATTTTAGAATAGAGTTTTATTCTATTTTCAAATGTAAAAACAAAAATATCTGTGGGCTGGATTTGAGCCTTGGGCGATAGTTTGCCAACCCTTTCCCTTTGTACTCCTATGATCCCTACTGATTGTGAGAACCTAATAAGTCTTGCTTCAGATAGGCTCTCCATAGCAAGGGTGGGGACCTGGAAGCCTCAAGATCACATTTGGCCCTGTTGGTACTCAAGTGCGGACTTTTGACTGAATCCAAACTTCATAGAAGAAATCTTTTTATTAAGGGGATTTCCTTTGTGAAGTTTGGATTCAAAAGGTTGCACTTGAGGACCAACAGGGCCACATGTGGCCTCGAGGCTGCAGGTTCTGCTTGGTTGCTCTATAGTATGTTACCTTCTCAAAATATCTGTGCATACTGAAACTCACATGTTCTGCCTCCAAAATGGATCTCTTCTTTATTTCTTTTCATCATTCTCCCAATCATTCAGGCTGAAAACCTCAGAGGCATCCTTGTATCTTTCCCTTCCTCACCTCAAGCCTCTCCCAACTCCCATTTAATATGTCACTAAATATCATTGATTGTTTTTAGTAATGTCTCTGTCATCTTAGAATCTGACTCTACTTCTCCATCACCACTTCCATCATTCTAGTCCAGGACCTTAGCATGCCACATTTCTGTTATTAAAATAGCCTAACTGGTTCTTCTCACTTCAGTCTCTGAGCTTTAGGCTACATTGCACATTAACACCAAGTCCATCTTCCCACTTTTTTTTTGCCAGTGACTATTTAACCACTAAGGATCTTTTTTATTTTAACCATCTAGATTATAGATCCATAAGTTCATAGATCACATAGATCTGCCATAGATCACAAGTTCAACCAGAGTGCTTCCCATTACCAATTAGCTAGCAATCTTAATTAGCTTTTTGAATATGCTTAATGATATATAATAGGCATATAATAGTAAGAATAGTCAGTGTGTTCTTCCCCAAAGCGTGGGGCACACTGCCCCATAGATACACACAGCCTATGGGAGTACAGTGTGCAGTGGTAATGAGGCATTGGTAAATGGATGTCCTTTCTTGAATGCAAAGCCTGCATTCTTCCCTAGAACCAGGGGTCAGGGTTCTTGAAGTTCCTTCCCTCCTTGGATTACTCTCTGTGCACATCCTTTTGTTCTCAATGTATCTCTCTGCTTCTGGCTGCATGTTTTATCTTAGTGGTCTAATGTCTCACATCCAAACTAGATGCATTACCTGCTACTGGTTTGGACCTTTCAATGACATGGTCATTTTGACGAACTGTTAGGGAAGGGGGAGAAAGGAAGGAAAGAAATGAGCATTTATTAAACTCTTACCATGCGCTAGGAATTATGCTAAGCATTATACAAATATTATCTCATTTGATCTGCACAACAACCTGAGAGCTAAGTTCCATTATTTCCCCCATCTTACAGTTGAGGAAACTGAGGTAGATTGCCTTATCCAGGGGAACACAGTTGTTTAGTGTCTGAGGGCAGATTTGAATTCAGGTCTTTCAGTTTCCAGGCCCAGCACTTTATCCACTGTACACTATCTAGCATCCTCTAGGAGGGGCATGGAGAAACAAAAAGAAGGTAGAAATTCTCACCTTCCCTCAAGAATGATTCCTCCTCAGGGTTCTGGCCCCAACAAGTCTGGAATCCTCAATTGCCAAAACATAACAATCTTCCACTGCTAGACTGGCTGATTGCTTGAGTAACCAACAGCTTAAATTCCTCTGGCTATTTAAAGCTCTCAGAAGCATAGTTAATTTGTTTGGGTAGTAAATGAGTTATTCCCTTTCTGTCCGAATCAAATAGGTTCATACGTTGTAGATTGAGATTATAGGATGCAAGCCATCTTGTTTCTACATTTGAAACTTCATTTTGTTGACTGATTCAAATGAGGTGCCTGGGGCCTTCTGTGATTACCTTAAATGAGGTAGAGTGGGAGGAGGAGAGCAAATAAATATATAAGCAAGTATCTATTGTGACTTTGGGCAGTCCAGGTAACAACTCTCCACCTCCTGGTAAGCAGCATGCTACAGTGGAAAGAAGACTGGCTCTTGAGTCAGAGGAGTCAATTTCAAATCTGACTTTTGACTCTTTTCCCCAGGTGAGCTTGGGTTCCCTGGCCTCAATTTTCTCCACTATAAAATTAATGGTTTGAACTAACTTCATTATGGAAAAGTGATAGTTATTCTTCTTGTTATGGGGATTAAATGAGAAAATATATGTGAATGCTCTTTGACAATTATAAGTAAAGTACTATGTAAATAATTATTATTGTTTCTAGTAAGTGCTACATTCTCCATGAGACCTTCTGCACCTGCTCCAATTCACAGAAATCTCTTCCTCCTCTAAATCCTATTGGGATTTATTTTTCCCCACTTTTTTAAACATTCAGTTAAATGCTGCCTTGTATTGCAATTTAACATTTCATGTGTGTCTGTCATGGCTCCCCAACCAGATTGTAAGAACCTAGAGGACAAAAAACATAGCTTAAACCTTTTTATATCTATTGTTATGTCTACTATAATATCTTGAAAATATATTAGGTAAAATAATTATTTTAATAGCTTGTCTCCCATTGTGGTTAAACCACAACCAAGTCATTTAATGTCTCAATTCCCCTGACTGTTCTTTAACATTGTCACCTTTAGGTTATCAACTAGTTTGAAAATCGTTTTGAGAGAAATTTTCTTGGTATTCTTGAGAATCTTGAAAAGAATGGCGTGCGACTAAAATACCATGGGGATGGTTGTCATTTCCTACACTAGCTAAGTCAGAGAAGTTCAGTTGCGTGGTGCAGAGAACTCATTGCAGGGAGAAGGTAACTAATCAGTTCTAGACCTGAAGGGGGAAGAATCCCACTTCTACCCTTTATGTTGAATGACTTTTCAAGAGCTCATTGGAAAGTTCTTTTTTAGAAAAGGTCTCAGTTTGCTTTTACTTAGTGAGAATGCCTACTTAGTGTTTCCATGACCAGTCTGCTGCAAGTCTACTCATAGTTTATGGTGTACACCAATATTTCTGTCCTTTTAAAAAATTTCACATACATCCACATTATGGTAGTTGCACTACTATTTATTCATTGATTTAGAAAATGGATAATGACAGAAAGCTACTTCAGAAATTTTATTTTAATCTGTGCGGTGACTTCCCTGCTAAAAAAAAAAAGGTATTACTTTCCTCAAGATCTGGAGTTATGATGATTCAAAGGAAGGGACATGACCAAACTGGTTTCTGATGATCCCGACACACATAAGAGTGTTATTGTCCTTCTATACCTCTCCCCAACCTTGGAGAGGACATACTTGCAAAGGCCAAGTGGTTGGCAAATAGAGGAGAGAAAAGTAAGAAATCTGTGGCGCCAGTTGGATGCCTATTTTCCCCTTCTGTTGCCCTTGAAAATTGGATTACCTGGTCACCATGCAGGTGAAGCATGGGGTTGCTACGCTGGGCTGTGGGCTTCTTGGAGGCTTTAGGTTAGATTGTTCACTCCCACTAATTTTTAAGTTCCTTGAGGGTAGGAACTGTCTTTTGCCCAGTGCTTAGCACAGTATCATCACATAGTAAGTATTTAATAAATGATTACTGATTGACTAATTGATTCGCATGACTGGGAGTGTGGCTGCTGGAGTTCAGCACTACAGCTATTCTGCAAACCCTAGAGCAGAAAGTAGAGTCTGGCACAGGAGTCCATCATTAGGCATGATGCTCTTGAGTTGTAGTCTAGCACTTAATGGTGATTCCTGCTAGACTGGTGATCTGGAGGAAGAAGACTTTTCTCCAGTTAGTTTTTCCCTGCTTTCCTCTTTTGTAGTCCATGATCCTGACAGGAGATTCTAAACACAATTCTTCCTCATTCTTTTCTCATGACCTACAGGTATGTGGGTTCAGGGTTTCCTCTTCTTCAACCAAGCTTGAAGATCTGGGAGGGTAAGAAGGAGGAGTTGTAAAACATGGAAAGAGAAATATGGATCTATACAGGGGCATGTAAATTAGTTTCTTCCATTTTTTTTCTCGGTCCAATAAACTGTGTAACCACACAGATGCTAAACATCTGAGTCCTGTGTATGCATGCTTTTAGGGCTAGGGCCTTAACAAAAAAGAGGAAAGCTTTGGCACAGGTTAAGGATTCTAGAGCTATGTACAGTCTGTAGATTTTATATTTGAGTAATATTTCATTTCTTTTCCTAGATTAATTCTAGGTATGGCCAACCCTGCCATAGACACTGAGGTCTTGACAGTAGAAGATGTTAGCATCTGCAGGCTCAGGGATCTCAGGTGTCCAGTTCACTTACTCGTCAGAATGGTTATAACTAGTAGTTGGTTCAGGTAGAGCACCACCTTGTGGGCAACTCAGATTTGTACTCCCTTACTGAATAATTAATACTGAATAATGAATTGTCTTTCCGTAGTCATAAGGAAAGTAGAACTTAAGCTAGGTAGAAGGGCACCAGGAAAGGGTTCACAAGCGTTACCGGGAACTACATATGAATCACATCAGCAACTATATACATGAAGGGGGTTGGTTGAGGGAAATTCTCTGATCATCTTAGTGGGTAGAGAGCCTATGTGACTTTCATTTTCCCTCATCTATTGGGGATGAATTAATTAGCTTGAATTTCTGTTTTGATTAAGATAAACTGATTAGTCCTGACTGCTGTGTGTTGGAGGTCAAATTTTGTGATGACCTGTAGCAAAGGAAACAATTTTCTGAATTTTATCTTTTTGCCTTTTGTGCTTTCTTTGCATGTGGGTGATATAACCGACAAAGTCCAAGAGTAGGGTTCAGAGACTACAAGTTCTAAAAGTCTAACCTCTTAGAAAAAGAAAGGGGAACTCCTTTGAAGGGCCAGTCTCTTGTGGAGAAGAGATTGTTCATATGGCTTCCAGAACTGAAAAAGCAAAGAGCCGGAGAGGGACTAAAGCATGACATGAGAGAACAAAAGATTTGAAATTTAATCTCCTCTATTATTGTGAATGATTTATATAACACAGGTTTGGAGCCTCTAGCAGTGCTGAATTTGTTTTCCATCCAGAGGCCAATCTAAGCTTTCGGTACCATAAGGCTGAATGTAAGGCTAATGTTCTGTTAAGAGTGAGATTCACCAGAGTTTCAGAAAATGACCTTTCAAGCAACCCCACATGCATTTTCTTTTTGGGGAAATCTCAATCTCAAGGTAGTACCAAAAGCCTAAATACCTGTGTGGGACCCTGGATATCAAAGTGTGATTCCCTACAGTGTATATGTGGAGAGGGTTAATGAGAAGGTTGGTTTACAAAAGTTATACAGGGTGGTCTTTGAGTTTGGTCTTTAAGCTTGAAGAACTAATAGGACCTGTAGAGAAAAAGAGGTATTCAGGAAAGGACAGAGAATGTTTTAAAATATTTATGGGATACTTTGAGTCCTTTACATGTTCTCTTCAGTTTCTGTGGAGAAAAGTAGACTCTCTTGTATCCAGTTTTTGCAACTGTTTCTTTGAGTTCCTGTTTGGGATGTGAATATCCTGTTGTCTGCACATGTAGATCTAGATATATGCTATGTTCTAAGATTTTCCAGAAGTATCTCTACATAGAGGCATGGAGTCATGACTGGAGGTTAAGGGGGCTTCTCCCAAAATTGAAACTAGTCCGTATGAACTCAGAGCTTAGACCTTTGGGCTATGTGGGCATATATTTTAAAAATAATGACACATCTATGTGTGAGAATTATTTATTCAATCTTATATTTGCTTATTTATTATATTGTGGTTTTTTGATGATATAGCTACTATATGGTTTTCAGAGAATAGCAGTCTTGTTACAGATGGAAACTTTATCCTTAGATGTGGTTTCATATCCAACTTGTATTTTCATTTAGATGCAGTATATACAAAAAAAAATCACAAAAATATGTCATGGCATCCAATATTTCTTTCATAGTTTTCTCATACAGTTCCAGGAGCCTAGGAAAAGCATGTATCCAGAAGTCACGAAGGTACTTTTTGTGAAGATTAGTTTTAAATAATGCTTTCCCACTGGTCATCAAGGAAGCATTAATAAATATACAATGCTCAAGACAAACCCTATTATTTGTGCTATTTTTTTGGAGCATCAAAATATTCAGTATGGATATGGATTTGAATAATCCTTGAAACAGCTCCACAGCACTTTCCCTCTTAAAATCCACAGATTAGGGATCATTGGGATACATTAATTCTTATGAGTATTCATTAATTTCATAATTAATATGTTCCTTTCAAGTGGGAAAGAAAAGGAAATGTTTGGGTTTTTTTTTCTTCCTTTCCATTCATTCAATAGAGTTTGATTATCTGTTTAGCTTCTCCTCAATAAAGGATAGAAATAGATACTACACTTATGTCCAAGATCTAGAGAGGAAGGGAGCATGTAGGTTGTCTCATCACTTAGAGGCTGGATCTGTTCTTTGGCAGTCCCAGAGATGTTTCTGTAACCTGGTTCTACATCCCGCCCAATTTGGACAATCTCCTGGGGGAGACTGATTGGACTGAGGGTGCTATGTCATCAGAGTCCTTTTAGAGAAGAACTGAAGATCTGGATTAAGTATAGTATTCCTTGGCTTATATTAGAATGCTTCTAAACCTTCAGGGGCAAGGATGAAATAGAAGCATCTTCTGGGTATTTCCCCCAGTCCAGGAGCAACTTGAGGCTATGCCAGACTTACTCATATTACTATAGCCAAAGGAAGATCTCTGCTCCCTGGATCCACATCAGCCCCAGAGTCAGAGTGAAGTTAGAGTGGTATTTAGGGATGTCATTTGCCAGGTTTTTCACCACTCTTCTCTCTCCCTACCCCGGATGGATTTGGCTGTATTTTTGGACTTTCACATTTGATACAACTCACAATATCATACTTCTTTTTTAGGTGTGAGCACTAGAAGGGTGTTTCTGCAAATGAAATATTATGGTTAGAGATTGTTGAGAAAAACAATATAAAAAGGATTGTGAAAAATTCTTCTGCTCTCTTTGGAAAGCTGTCCTTTAGCTTTTAATGTTATTAATGCTCTGGAGCTTTATTAGGTAGGCTCTAGACAATCCCTATTGTGAATTTGAGTTGTGGATTCCTTTAAACCCTTGAACAGTTCAAAGTAGCAGATCAGAGAGTGCTGCCATTGATTTGTTTTACTCTGTTGAATGTAAATGATTTATGTTTGGTAGTACATGTCCTGAAAGAGATAAAACAGAAGGAATAAAATGTACAGAGCTTCAAAGGTACAGCTTGACTCTGCTGGCGGCCCACCGTGTCAATCAGTGGAACTGATTTTAAAATATGCATAAACTTTCCATGGAAGCAGTACCATCATCACTGAGATTCTTACAGATCTCAGAAAAACGAGTGAAAGGAAAGGCCCTTGGAGAGATGCCAGAAGTACCTACAGTTTCACTTTTGTCTGGGGGAGGGAAGTGGCTTGACTTAGCTGTAGGGAATAAAAGTAAGTTCTTGGATATCTGCAGAGAGAATAACAAAAACTGCCATCAGGAGAGATTTGGCCAACCTGGCAGAAGGGTGTTTATGCTGCTGTTGTAGATAGAATTTTATCCTTCTAAATCTATGGACAATAATCAACTTATACTCGTAAAAGTTTCAAAATCTGGGAGTACTACTTAACCTGTCTCAGTTTATGAATTTAGGCCAAAAGGCTGTTTCTGTGAGTTATAATCAAAGGAATACAACCAAGAACTTTTAGCCTTTTAAATGACAGTGCTGGAAAACTGTGCTTCCCTATAATTGTATGTCACAGTTCTCCTGAGGATGGGCTTTGTTTAATGCTTTCCAAAATCCACTTTTTCCCATCTCCAATCTACAGGAGTTCTCTGGATAGAAATATCTTCTATCTGTTAAAGCTTTGTGTAGAATAGTATTCACTGTTTGCATCCCTGCATTTTGAGAAAGGAATAGTTATCTCTGTTTCAATAAGAGACCCTTGAAAATTGTGAACCTGTAGCAGCCATTGAGAGGAGGGTGAAAGAATGGTCATTTATCTTTAAGGAGAGAGAGAAAGAGACAGAGAGAGAGAGAGAGAGAGAGAGACAGAGAGACAGAGAGAGAGAGAGACAGAGAGACAGAGAGACAGAGAGAAGGAGGAGATGGAGAGATAGAGACAAAGAAAGACAGAGACAAACACCCACACAGAGAAAGACAGAGACAGAGAGATGCAGAGAGAGCTGGTGAAAATTAGTGGACTCCAAAGAAGACATTTCTTCACAGTAACTGAAGGAAGAGTTGTGAAGTAGAATTCAAGGTAGGCTTGTATTTTATAAAAAGACACATCTAAAATATTGAGAACCAATTCTGGACAGACTGGTGAAATTCTAGAGCCATTTTACTTTGGGAAATTATATAATCTCCTGTTAGTAATTTTTTTAAATCCTTTAAATGGACTATTTATTTATTTTGTCTACTTGTTTTAGTGGCCATGGAGAACAGAAGTAGGAAAAATAGGAAGAAATTACGGAAAGGCATATTTAGGGTGAAAATGAGTAAGAACTACCAATTTGTTCTTTGCGTTGGTAGGTCAGGAGCTCTTCACCACTGTAGATTTCTTTTTTCTCCCCAAATTTATTAATTTATTTGCTTTCAGTTTTCTACAATCACTTCCATAAAATCCAAATTATTTCCCCCTCCATACTCCCTCCTTCCCCAAGACCACATATGGGTTCTACACATACATTCCTATTCAACACACTTTCACATTAGTCATGTTGCATAGCAGTATTAAATGGGAGAAACCATGAGAAAAACAAAACATAACAAAAGAGAAAATAGTCTGCTTCATTCTGCCTTCTGACTCCATAGTTCTTTCTCTAGATTTGAATGGTATTTTGCATCATGAGTCCTTTGAAAATGTTTTAGGTCCTTACATTGCTGTGATGGATTAAGTCTATCAAAAACAGTCTTTGCACACTGTGGCTGTTACTGTGTATTATACTGTGCATAATGTTCTCCTGGGTCTGCTCACTTCACTCATCATCAGTTCATATAAATATTTTCAGATTTTTCTGAAATCTACCTGTTTGGCATTTCTTATAGCATATTAGTATTCCCTTACATTGATATACCACAACTTGTTCAGTCATTCCCCAGTTGATGGACTTCCCCCAATTTTCAATTCTTGGCCACTGTAAAAAAGAGCTGCTATAAATATTTTTGTACATGTGGGTCATTTCCCCATTTTTATGATCTCTTTGGGATACACATTGGTATGTACATTTTTTATAACCATTTGGGCATAGATCCAAATTGCTCTCTAGAGTGGTTGGATCAGCTCACAGCTCCATCAACAATGAGTCAGTGTCCCAGCTCTCCCACATCTTCTCCAACATTTATCATCTTCCTGTTTTGTCACGTTGGCCAATCAGGTGTGATATTATACTTCAGAGTTGTTTGGATTTGCGTCTCTCTAATTAATAGTGATTTAGAGCTTTTTTTCATATGATTGTAGATGGCTTTAATTTCTTCCTCTGAAAACTGCCTGTTTATATCCTTTGACCACTTATCAATTGGGGAATGGCTTGTATTCTTGTAAATTTGACTCAGTTCTCTATATGTTTTAGAAACGAGGCCTTTATTACAGACACTAGTTGCAAAAATTCTTTACTGGTTTTCTGTTTCCCTCCTAATCTTGGTTGCATTGTCTTTGTGCAAAAACTTTTCAATTTAATGTAATCAAAGTTATCCATTTGCATTTCGTAATGTTCTCTATCTCTTATTTGGTCACGAATTCCTCCATTCTCCATAAATCTGACAAATAAATTATTCCTTGCTCCCCTAGTTTGTTTATAGTATCAGCCTTTATATCCAAAACGTCTACCCATTTGGACTTTATTGTGGTATACACTGTCAGAAATTAGTCTATGCCCAGTTTTTGCCACACTATTTTCCAGTTTTCCCAGCAGTTTTTTGTCAGACAGCAAGTTCTTACTCCAGAAGCTGAGGTCCTTGGATTTATCAAACAGGTGATTGCTATAGTCATTGCCTACTGTGTCTTGTGTACCTAACATATTCTACTGATCTACCCCTCTATTTCTTAGCCAGTAATAAGTGGTTTTAATGGCTACTGCTTTATAATACAATTTAAGATCTGGTATGGCTAGACCTCCTTCCCAAGTGTTTCTTTTTATTTATTCTCTTGATATTCTGGACTTTTTGTTCTTCCAGAGGAATTTTGATATTATTTTTCCTAGCTCTAGAAAATAAATTTTTGGTAGTTTGATTGGTATGGCACTGAGTAAGTAAATTAATTTAGGTGGAATTGTCATTTTTATTATATTAGCTTGGCCTGCCCATAAGCAACTGATGGTTTTCCAGTTATTTAAATCTGACTTTATTTGTGCAAAAAGTGTTTTATAATTGTGTTCATATAGTCCTTGGGTTTATTTTGGCAGGTAGACTCCCAAATATTTCCTAATGATGTCTACAGTAACTGTAAATGGGATTTCTTTTTCTACCTCTTGCTGTTGGGCTTTTGTTAGTAATGTATAGAAATGCAGAAGATTTATGAGGATTTATTTTGTATCCTGCAACTTTGCTAAAGTTGTTTATGATATACTTAGAGATTATCATCATATCATCTGCAATGAATAATAACTTAGTTTTTTCTTTGCCTATACTAACTCCTTCTGTTTCTTTTTCTTCTCTTATTGCTAAAGATAACATTTCTAGTACCATATTGAATAATAGTGGTGATAATGGACATCCTTGTTTCACCACTGACCTTAATGGAAATGCATCTAGCTTATCCCCATTACATATAATACTTGTTGATGATTTCAGGTAGATACAACTTATTATTTTAAGGAAGGTTTCATTTATTCCTATGCGCTCCAGTGTTTTCAATAGAAATGGGTGTTGTAGTTTGTCAAAACTTTTTCTGCATCTGTTGAGATAATCATCTAGTTTCTGTTAATTTTGTTGTTGATATGATCAATTATGCTGATAGTTTTCCTAATAACTGAACCAGCACTTCATTCTTGGTATAAATCCTACCTGACCAAAGTATATTATTCTCATAATAAGTTGCTGTAATCTTTTTGCTAGCATCTTAGTTAAAATTTTTTGCATCTATATTCATTAGAGAAATTGGTCTATAATTTTCTTTCTCTGTTTTGACTCTTCCCGGTTTAGGGATCAGCACCATATTTGTATCATAAAAATAATTTGATAGGACTCCATCAATTTTCCCTAGTAGTATATATAGTATTGAAATTAACTGTTCTTTAAATGTTTGATAGAATTCCCTTGTAAATCCATCTGGTCCTGGAGATTTTTTCCTAGTGAGTTTGCTGATAATTTGTTCAATTTCTTTTTCTGAGATGGGGTTATTTAAGTATTTTACTTCCTCATGTGTTAATCTGGGCAATTTATATTTTTGTAAATATTTATCCATTTCACTAAAATTGTCAAATTTATGGGTATACCATTGGGCAAAATAATTTCTAATTATTGTTTTAGTTTCTTCTTCATTGGAGGTGAATTCACCCTTTTCATTTTTGATACTAGTAATTTGGTTTTCTTTCTTTTTTAAATCAAATTGATCAAAGGTTTATAAATGTTCATTGTTTTTTCATAAAACCAACTCTTAGTTTTATTTATTAGTTCAATAGTTTTCTTAATTTCATTTTTATTAATCTCTCCTTTGGTTTTCCGTATTTCTAATTTGGTATTTAATTAGGGATTTTAAATTTGTTCTTTTAAATCTTTTCAGTTGCATGCCCAATTCATTGATCTTCTCTTTCTCTATTTTATTCATGTAAGCATTCAGAGATACAAAACTTCCCCTAAGAACTGCTTTCATTGCATCATGTAAGTTTGGGTATGTTGTCTCAGTATTGTCATTCTCTTGAATGAAGTTATTTATTGTTTCTGTGGTTTGGTGTTTGGCCCACTTGTTCTTTAAGATTAGATTGTTTAGCTTCCAGTTAATTTTTGGTCTACCATTCCATGTCCCTTTATTGCATATAATTTTTATTGCATCATGATTTGAAAAGGATGCATTGACTTTTTCTGCCTTTCTGCACTCCCATTAGTAATTCTTAAAGAGAAATTGGCTTTCATTTTTATTTTTCACCTGTACCTGTGATTTAACCAGTACAGAGAGCTAGTGTGTGAAAGCTCCTTCCAATGCAGATTGACGCTTATCTGCAATTTATAACCTCTGAAATTTATAAATCTCTAAAAGGCAGAACTTGAACCCAGATCATCCTAACTCCAATGCTGAATCAAGAAAAAGAAATGAAATGCCCAAGAATGGTAGAATCCAGGGTATGCTGTAACTAGCTTGAACCAATTCACAACTATTTGTTAAATTTTCATTTACACTTAACAAATTGCAAATTAGGATTTCATTTAATGTTGTGTCCATTCTCTAGCATTGAGAAGGGGTGGAGAAAAAGTTAATAATGCAGATTAAACTTAAGTTTCCTCTGGACCCTTTTTTTTTCGCTGACATGGTAATTAAATATTTAGAAGCATGCCACTGAATAGACTACATAGAACCTTCATTTTACATTTAAACATCTTCTTTGAGAAAGGGATTAGTGAGTGCTTAATATGGTGGGAAATTGGTAATATCACAATAAAATGAAATTACTTATATTTTAGCAGAAGAGAGCCACTTATTAATGATATAGGAGTCATTTATCTAAATTAGCTAGATGCCTATATGGAGCTAAATCACGGATGTGTTAAAGCAAAGATCAAAATTAATACAAAGCTAGGAGAAAGAATAAAAATGAGAAAAAAAAGATATAGTGTACAGTAGAAATAATCTGATACTGACACCTATTCAAATAAATTATTGGTCATGGAAAATGGGTAATGCATAGAAGAAAGGACCTACATACTGATGATAATTTCATGTAGAAGTTTACTAATGTAACTTCATTGCCAAACAAGGTGATAAAAAATCCCCAAAAGTACTTTAATCAGCAAACACTTGGCTTACATGCCAACCACTGAGAAATGAGAGCCAAAGGAAACACTACTTTAAATATCACCTTGTTTGTAAAATTATATGGAAAAGGATGATGGAAAATTATGAGCAACATCACCTCATAAAATAGATTGAAGCAGCGAAGGGTAAAATCACCATAAGGAGTGCTTTGGTGAGAGACTCAACTAAGCAAAATCATCCTAATGGCATTTAAGGATAAAGGAAGCAGAAGGAAAATGGAAAAATGTGAAGATTTTTATAACAACCTCTTTTTTACCATTAAGGACAGATGAATTACCATGTTTGGATTCATAGTTACGGCAGTGCTTACAGAGGAGGTAGAAATTGTTCCAAATTGAACAAAGACGTAAAAACAACCAGGTTAAAAACAAGTCCACAAAGAAGGGATTCGTGCTGGAGTTACTACTATTGTGAAAACACTGTGAAATGAATTCATAAGGCTTCTGAAGGAGATGTCTAAGATATGGGGGGAAAGTTAGATCCTACTAACAACAGAAAAAGACAACCAATGGAACATCAGCACCTAGAAACCTATATCCCTGTATTAACAACTATATAAAAATGTCATGGAATAATAGCAACAGGGAGGTTTGCAAAGCATTTTACAAATATCATCTTGCTTGTTTCTCACAACAACCCTGGGAAGTAGGTGCTATTTTTACCCTTGTTTTACAGATGAGGAAAGTAGGCTGAGAGAGTTGAAGTGATTTGTCTGCGTTCACGCCGCTCTAAAGTTTCTGAGGTTAGATCCGAACATAAGGTTCCTGGATCCAGGGCCATCTCTTAGTCTCCCCTTTCCCAGATAACAAAAGTGAAAATCAGCTTAAGTAACCTGATCTATATTATAGCTAATAAGAAGCAGATGTAGGGTTTGAACCTGAGTGTTTCTAATTTTGTCTTTACTACCTCATTCAAGTCACCTCACTTCTTACCTTTCAAATAGGGTTGTAATTGTAATAGGAATTTCCTTCGAGATCTTCCATTCTGGCTTGGCCACCAACTTGCCTAGGAAAACCAGATATTTTCTTTCCTTGGGGCTCGGAAATTGAAGGCACTGAATTTGGTGGTCCCTTGGGTCCCATCCTATCAGGAAAGCTGAATACAACAGAATTATGTTTTTGAATTGTAGTGCTGGAAGACTTTTGAAAGTCCCTTGGATAGCAAGGAGATCAAATCAATGAAAACTTAAAGAAATTAATTCAGACTACTCATTGGAAGGACAAATACTGAAGCTGAAGTTTAAATTCTTTGGTCATATAGACTCATCATGTTGGGAAAGATTGAAGGCAAAAGGAAAAGGGGATAGGCAAGAGAAGATGGATAGATAGTGTCATGGAAATGACAAATATGAACTTGGACAGACTTTGAAAGATAGTGGAGAGTAGAAGGGCCTGGTGTACTGGGGGTCAAAAACAGTCAGACACAATTGAACTACTGGACAATAACAAAGTCCTATCCCTAAATCCTTTGTTCCTGTCTAAAATCTATGGATGAAGACTGGCTTCCTTTCTGGTCCCTTCCCCAGCAGTCTTATCCCGCTCTCCCTGGGCTTCTCCATATGCCTGGACAACTGAGCTGCACAGTGGATAAAGCACTGGGCCTGATATCAAGAAGAACTGAGTTCAAATCCAGCCTCAGACACTTAGTAGCTATATGACCGTGGGAAAATCACTTAAATTGTATCTGTCTCAGTTTCCTTGATTGTGAAATGGGGATAATGGTACCTAATGCACAGAGGTGTTATGAGGATCAAATGTGCAATGCTTCTAAAAGCACTTGGCCCAGTGCCTGGCACATAGTAGACTTTTAATAAATAGTTATTCCTTTCTCTTTTCTCCTGCCCATGTTCCCTGCTCCTGAGCCCCCCTACATATTGTCTCCCTCTTTAGACTGTGAATTATTTGAGATCAGGAACTGCCCTCTTTTTCCCCTACTTGTATCCACAGCCCTTTTCACAGAATTTGGCAAGTAGTAAGTGCTTAGCAAATAATAAATATTTTAAATCCATTTGACCGTCATTGAATGTGTGCCCGTGATATGAAGAGATTGTTTCTTTGAAGATTCGCTGTAGAAACCTGTCTCATAGTCACACCTCACGTTGTCTCACTTATTTACTTATACATTTTGCATCACTGCCCTTTCTACATCTTTATTTATAAAATTTTATCAATATCATTTGACTTTTACATCAATCACTTCCCCAAAATTCCTGCTCCCTAAAGAATCCTAACTTCTACAAAGCCAAATGACACAGTAGTCATGCCCAGCAGGGTACGTGACATTCTGTACACATAGCCTCCTCTCTGGCTCCCCCATTCCCCAATTATGTACTTTATGAGTATAACTCTTAGCTGTTGCACCAAGACACCATGATGTCACTTGTCTTCTTCTAAATCTAAGGATGAATAGCAACAACAATAGTTACGTGTAGTGAATTTTACAGTTATGGGGAAATAAATCATTTATTGACATCAAAAATATTGGGACATATTTTATCATGTCTTCAAACTTTTTAGGAAGTTGCTGTTTCCTAATGATATGCCAACGACAATAAGGACTGCATAAATTCAAAGTGTTTTTCCAATTTTTCTATCATGGTTATTATTAATTATCCAATTAATTTCATTGTTTTCTGTAAAGTATATGGAAGGAGAGCTATAAAATGATGACGCTCTATCCAATCACCTACGTGGACCATTCTTACATCCCATTTCTTCCTAATGCTTAGATTGCCATTTGATGCTACCCAGAAATCACTAAAAATGCTGAGACATATCAAAGTAAAATCTGTGTTACCACCAAATCACTGTGAAATTCAAAAGTAAAAATTTAAGTGCGCAGTTAGTCATCTTCATGTCGTTATAATCAGCCAAATATTGCTATAGTTTAATATTTCCATTACATCTGATAGTTATTTAAATAAATGTTTGGGTCTAATATATTGATGATTGAAGACAATAAAAACCTATTACTCTGTCATTGCTTTTAAAATCCATGTAAGGCTAGTAATATTTGCCATCCAAAAATTAATACTGACAATAACTTTGTGTTCCCAAACATACTTGTGTTGATTATCTTTTATTTTTTCTATCTAAAACAATTTATCAAGGAAACTGAACTTGCTACAGCATAAAGCATTCTTTGTGACTGTTTAACTTTATTTAATGACTATAAATTAAAAGAATGGTGATATATGCTTCAGTCTCCAGGTTAAAGATGTTTTGGAGTACTTAGTTTATTCAATGTTTTTATATAACTTTAGTTTTTCATGGCCTCATGTTAGAAACTTCATTTTTGTGGTTTCTGTTTAAATTCTTTCCACGTAATTTACACCTAATATTTTGAGTAAATATGGACAAGAGTCAACTAGGATGAGAAGGCTTGCTATTTATACTACTAGAATACCCTCATCAATGAGACCTAGACCTGTTTGAAGACATAAATGCTTTATATGCTTTGAATTCACAATGAAATTTAGTAAAAGAAGTTAAAGGATGGGGGGAAGTCACATTCAGTTAGAGGGAATAAAAATACCAAGATTTCTAGCTTCCAATGAGTATGTATACCTAATGATGGATGCTGTTATCCAGAAAGCATCAAAGGATTCACAGAAAGTGTATGACACTTGGACTTGAATCTCCGTTCTGACACTTAATAGCTTTGTGACCTTAGACAAATTCCTTTACCTTTCTGACTCTCAATTTCCTCATCTAGAAAATGGGGACAAACATGCTTGCACTACCTACCTCACAGAGTAGAGGTGAGGAGAACACTTGGAAAAGCGCTATGGAAATGTAAGTTATTAGTAAAATCTCCATGATAGGACTTCTAACTTGTCTCCATTTTCTTAAAAAGGTAATTCAGGGTGAAGATTCCTAAGTAAACATAAGAACTCTGTGCTAAAAGTGATAGACAAGAAGAAAAAAGGCAACCTTGGAGACAAAAGCCTCCTACATTTCCTTCACCTAAGTGCACTTCCCAAATTGCATGATACCAATTAGCTTTGCAATTAACATGTTGTACTGAGTCATGTGGCAAATGCTCCAAATGGCCCACACAGTTCTGTTAAAATGTGCATCTCAAACATCTCATTTAAATTGAATGTGAAATACTTTGACACATCAAATAGATATGGATCCTACTAAAGATAGAAGATAAAGCCCAGTGGAGACAATTATGCAATTTTTCCCAATATGCAAAATACAATTTTGATTTAATTTGCTAGATGAAAAAACTTTGGCCTTTTTCTATAGAAGAATAAAATTAAGTAATTCAATGAGATGCAATTTGTTTTAGACATGAGGACAAACCTTTTTGATATCCACATTCCCACTGACTACATGTTAGAGAAGATGAGGAGGATCAGTCAGCCACCTTGCAAAAGGTACCTCTATAATAAGCAGAACTATGTCTTATCACCACCTTAGAGTGAACCATTGGAGTGAAAGGACTCATTTTCAACTTGAATGCTACCTACTGAAATACTAGAAAATGAATTCATATTTAGTTGAACTTGTGTCTCTTTGTGTTTCCTTAAAATCACTGGCGCTAAGTGATGCATGAACTTCCATGAGGTTTTTCTCTAATACTGACTCCATGAACCTTGGACCATTTGTAATTCACTAAACTTAGGCTCATGTGATCATAGCTTAAGAGTTATAAGCGACCTCAGAAACTATTTAGCCAAACATTCTTCTCCTCCCTCACCCTCACAGGATTTTTAGATGAGAATTCAAGGCCCAGATGACAGCTCATAAGGGTAGGGTTATTTTTTTTCCAATTACATGTAAAGATGATTTTCAATATTCATTTTTTGTAAGACTTTGAGTCCCAAATTTTTCTCCCTTCCTTCCTTCTCCCCCGCTTCCCCAAGAGAGCAAACAATTGGATGTAGGTTATATATGTACAATCATGTTAAACATATTTCCATGTTAGTCACATTGTAAAAGAAAAATCAGAGCAAAAGAAAGAACAAAAAAACTTGAGAAAGAAATAACAAAAAACAAAAAAACTGAAAATAGTATTCAGACTCCATAGTTTTTTGGAATTGCCTTAGATTATTACATTGCTGAGAAGACTTAAGTTTATCATAGTTGATCGTCACACAATGTTGTTGTTCTATGTACATTGTCTCCTAGTTCTGCTCGCTTCACTCGGCATCAATTCGTATAAGTCTTTCCAGGTTTTTCTGAAATCTACCTGCTCATCATTTCTTACAGTGCAATAGTATTCCATTACATTCACATATCACACAATTTGTTCAGTCATTACCCAGTTAATGGGTATCCTCTCAATTGCCAGTATTTTGCCAACACAGAAGAGCTGCTATAAATATTTTTTTACATGTGAGTCCTTTTTCTTTTTTAATGCTCTCTTTGGGATATAGACCTAATAGTGGTATTGCTGGATCGAAGGGTATGCACAGTTTTATAGCCCTTTGGCATAGTTTAAAATTGCTCTTCAAAATGGTTGACTCAATTCACAACTCCACCAACCATATATTAGGGTTCCGCACATCTTCATGAACACCCATCATTTCATTTTCTGTCATATTAGCCAATTTGATCAATGTGAAGTGGTACCTCAGAGTTGTTTTAATTTGCATTTCTCTAATCTATAGTCATTTAAAGCATTTTTTCATTCAGCTATAGATAGTTTTAATTCTTTTAACCAAAAACTGCCTGTTCATATCCTTTGACCATTTATCAATTGGGGAATGACTTGTATTGTAATTTGACTCAGTTCTCTATATATTTTAGAAATGACGTCTTAGAAATACTGATCATAAAATTGTTTCCGAGTTTTCTTCTTTCCTTCTAATTTGGTTGTATTGGTTTTGTCTGTGCAATACCTTTTTAATTAAATGTAATCAATATTATCCATTTTGCATTGCATAAGGTCTATATCTCTTGTTTGGTCACATTATTCCCTTCTCTCCATTTCTGACAGGTAAACTGTTCTTTCCTCTCCTAATTTACTTATGACATGATTCTTTATGTCTAAGTCATATACCCATTTTGACCTTATCTTGGAATAGGGTATGAAATTTTGCTTTCTGTCTAGTTTTGGCCATCTATTTCAACAGTTTTTGTCTTTTGTCTTTGTGGTTAATCAAACAGTACATTACTATAGTCAGGGACTACTATGTCTTGTGCACCTAACCTATTCCACCGATTCACCACTCTATTTCTTAGTCAGTACTAAATAGATTCCATGATTGCCACTTTATAATATAGTTTTATATCTGGTATGGCTAGACCACCTCCCTTTGCATTTTTTTCATTAGTTCCCTTGATACTCTTGACCTTTTGTTCTTCCAGATGAATTTTGTTTTATTATATTTTCTAACTCTATAAAATAATCTTTTGGTAGTTTAACTGGTATGGCACTGAATAAGTAAATTAATTTAGCTAGAATTGCCATTTCTATTATATTAGCTTGGCCTACCCATCAGCAATTGATATTTTCCCAATTGTTTAGATTTGACTTTATTTGTGTGAAAAGTGTTTTGTAATTGTGTTTGTATAGTTCCTTTGTCTTGGCAGGTAAACCAAATATTTTATATTGTTTCTAAAGTTATTTTAAATGGAATTTCTCTTTCTATCTCTAGCTGCTGGGCTTTCTTGGTAATATATAGAAAAGTTGATGATTTAGAGGGGTTTATTTTATGTCCTGCAACTATTCTAAAGTTGTTGATTGTTCCAAGTAGTTTTTAAACTGATTCTCTAGGATTCTGCAAAGAGTGATAGTTTTATCTCCTCATTGCTTTTTTTAATTCCTTTCATTTCTTTTTCTTTTCTTATTGCTAAAGCTAACATTTCTACAACAATATTGAATAACAACAGTGATAATGGGCATTCTTGTTTCACCCTGATCTTACTGGGAATGCTTCTATCTTATACCCATTATGAATAATACTTGCTGATGATGATTTTAGATAGATACTACTTATCATTTTAAGGAAAATTTCATTTATTCCTGTGCTCTCCACTGTTTTTTATTAGGTATGTTTGCTGTCTTTTGTCAAAAGCTTTTTCTGCATCTCTTGAGATAATAATATGGTTTCTGTTAGTTTTCTTATTGATATGGTCATTGATATTAGATTTCCTAGTATTAAACTAGCCCTACATTCCTGTTATAAATCCTACCTAGTCATAGTGTATTATCCCTGTGACAAATTGCTATAATCTCTTTGCTAACATTTTATTTAAAATTTTTGCATCAAAGTCCATTAGGGAATTGACCTATAATTTTCTTTCTCTGTTTTGGCTTTTCCTGGTTAATGTATCAGCACCATATTTGTATCCTAAAAGGAATTTGGTAGTACTCCTTTGCCTATTTTCCCAATAGTTCATATAGTATTGGAATTAATTGTTCTTTAAATGTTTGGTAGAATTTACTTGTAAATCCATTTGGCCCTAGAGATTTTTTCTTAGGGAATTCATTAATGGCTTATTGAATTTCTTTTTCTAAATAGGGTTATTTAGTATTTTATTTCCACTTCTGTTAATCTGGGCAATTTATATTTTTGCAAACATTCACTCATTTCACTAAGATTGTCAAATTTATTGTCATACAGTTGGGTAAAATAGCTCCTAATTATTACTTTAATTTTTTTTTCCATTGGTGGTGAATTTACCTTTTTCATTTTTGATATGTATAATTTGGTTTTCTTCTGTCTTTTTGTCAATCAAATTAACCAAAGGTTTGTCTATTGTTTTTTTGGAAAAAATCAGCTCTTAGTTTTATTTATTAGTTCAATAGTTTTCCTACTTTCAGTTTTATTTATCTCTCCTTTGGTTTTCAGAATTTATAATTTGGTATTTAATTGGGGACCTTTAATTTGTTCTTTTTCTGTCTTTTTTAGTTGCATGCCCTTTAATTCCTCTTTTTCTGTTTTACTCATGTGAGCATTTACGATATAAAATTTCCCCTAAGAACTGCTATGGCTGTATCCCATTAGATCTGGAATGTTATCTCATTGTTGTCATTCTCTTTGATGAAATTATTGATTGTTCTATGATGTGTTCTTTGACCCACTTATTCTTTAGTATTAGATTATTTAGTTGCCAATTAATTTTTAATCTATCTTTCCATGGCCTTTTATCACATGGAATTTTGATTGCATCATATCTGAAGGGACACTTTTCTGTATGTGATTGTGAGATCTTTATACCCTAATACATGGTTAATTTTTGTGTAGGTGCTATGTACTGCTGAGAAAAAGGTATATTCCCTTCTATTCCCATTCAGTTTTCTCTAGAGATCTACCATATCTGACTTTTCTAAAATTCTATTCATCTCCTTAACTTCTTTCTTGTTTATTTTGTGGTTAGATTTATCTAGTTCTGAGGGAAAAGGGTTGAGGTCCTCTACTAGTATAGTTTTGCTATCTATTTTTTTCTGTAATTCACTTATCTTCTCCTCTAAGAATTTAGATGCAGTGTGTTTAGTAATGATACTACTTCATTGTTTGTGGTACCTTTTAGTAAGATGTAGTTTCTTTTCCTTGTCTCTTTTAATTAAGTCTATTTTTGCTTTTTATTTTGTCTGAGATCAGAGTTACTATCCCTACTTTTTTAAATTTCAGCTGAAGCATAATGTATTCTGCTCCAGGCTTTTATTCTATCTGTACCTCTCTGCTTCAAATATGTTTGTTGCAAACAATTTATTGTAGGATACTGGTTTTTGTTTTATGGAAGAGTTCTTCACATTCACATTCACAGTTGTGATTACTAACTGTGTATTTCCCTCCATCCTATTATCCCCCGTCTAAACTTTTCTCTCTCCTTTCATTCTGTCCCTTCACATCAGTGTTTGCTTCTGACCACTGCCTCCCTCAATCTTCCCTCCCTTCTGTCAGCCCCCTTTTCTTTCCCCTTCTCCTTCCCTACAGGGTAAGTTAAATGTCTATTCCCACGGAGTACATACATATTATTCCTTCTTTGAGCCAAATCTTATGATGGTAAGATTCAAATAATAATCACCCTCTCCTTTCTTTCCCTCTACTCTAATAAGTCTTTTGCACCTCTTCATGTAATGTAATTTACCCTATTCTGCCTCCTCTTTCCCATTCTCCCAGTACAATTCTTTTTTTCCACCTCTTAATATCATCACATTAAAATCAACTTATACCACACCTTCTGTCCATGAATACTCCCTCCAATTACCCTAATAGAGATCTAGTTCTCGAGTTACAAGCATCATGTTCCCATGTAGGGATGCAATCACTTTAATCTTATTGAATAATATGTTTCTTTTCCTTTCCTGTTTACCTTTTATGCCTCTCTTTATTCCTGTATTTGAAGAGTGAATTTTCTGTTCAGCTCTGGCCTTTTCATGAAGAAAGCTTGGAAGTCCCCTTTATCACTGAATTTCCATCTTTTCCCCTAAAAGATTATGTTTAATTTTGCTGGGTAGTTGATTCTTGATTGTAATATAAATTCACCTGCCTTCTGGAATATCATATTTCTGATCCTTTAATGTAGAAGCTGCTAAGTCCTATGCAATCTTGACTGTGACTTCCCAATATTTGAATTGTCTCTCCCTGGCTACTCACAGTATCTTCTCCTTGACCCAATAATTCTGGAATTTGACTGCAATATTCCCTTGAGTTTTCACCTTGGGATCTCTTTCAGAAGGTGATCAGTGGAGTCTTTCAATTCCCATTTTACCTCAAGCTCCAGGATATAAGGGTAGTCTTCCCTGATAATCCCTTAAAAGATGCTGTCCAGGCTCTTCTTTTGATCATGGCCTTCAGGTAGTCCAAGTAATTCTTAAATCATCTCCCTTGGATCTATTTTCCAGGTCAGTTGCTGTTCCAAGAAGGTATTTTACTTTTCCTTCCATTCCTTCATTCCCTTGATTTTATTTGACTGATCCTTGTTGTCTCATGGAGTCATTAGCTTCCACTTACCCAATTCCAATCCTCAAGGAATTACCTTCTTCAGTTAGCTTCTTTTCCACTTGGCCAATTCTACTTTTAAAGGAGTTATTTTATTGGATGGATTTTTTTTTTCTGATGGGCCAATCCTACTTCTCAAGGATTTGCTCTCCTCAGTCAATTCTCGTGCTTCCTTTTCCAAGCTCTTGACTCTTCCTTCATAACTCTTCTGCATAACTCTCATTTTCCCTCTCAGTCCCTCTTCCACCTCTCCAACTTGCTTTTTAAAATTCTTTGTGAGCTCCTCTAAGAGGACCGTTTGGACTTGAGGTGAATTCATATTCCCCTTTGAGACTTCATATGTAAGCATTTGGATGTTCTCTTCTGAGTCTGTGCCTTAATCTTTCCTGTCATCACAGCAGCTTTCTGTGGTCAGGGCTCCTTTAAAGTTGAGCTTTGCTCTTGAGGCACAGGAGGCATTGTCCCAAGTTTCCTGTGCTGGAGCCCACGGGCTTGGTAACTGTCTATCCATGCTGGGTCCTCAAGTGCTAGAGGCTTACTCACTGTGGTAGGGTGGCCTGGCCTTGTCATGCCTGTTGTGCTGGGATTTAGGGACTGGCAGTTTGCCTTCTGCACTGGGGCTGGAGGCCTCACAGCTGACTTGCTGTGCCAGTAGCCTGCTAAGCCAGGTATGAGGGGGTCTCAGTTGCTGATCTGTGCTATGACTAAGAGCCTCCTGCTGGCTTTCTGGGACACTGTCTGCACTGGGCTGCACCCCCCTTCTACCCAAGTGAGACAGACTCTTCCTGAAGTCCTTATAAGTTATCTTAATTGGGAAAATTGTTTCAGTCTGTCTTTCTGTGGGTTCTGTCACTCCAGACTTTGTTTAGAGACTTGATTTAATGTTATTTCCGAGGAGAGTTCAGGCAACTTTCTGGCATCTCTCCATCATCTTCACTCCATCTCCCTCCAATTTCTTCATTTGTACAAAAAAATTACATAATAATTTTTTTAAAACCCAGCAAATAGCTTTGAAAATGTGAAGAACTCTAATCAATGCAATGACCATCCATAATTACAGAGGACTAAAGATAAAGTATTCTGACTGAGAGCTGGTAAAATTAAGGAACAGAATAACATATTTTTTTTTGGACATTTGAGGAAATTTCTTTTGTTTGACCACGTATATTTGTTACGAGGTTTTTGTTTTTCTTTTTTCTTTTCCAATAAGATGGGAAAAAGAAGAGAAATAGATTTCTGTTAAAAAAAATAAATTTAAAAAATAGTAGTTCACAAGTTATGAGTTATATTTTTCCACTGAAACTGAGAGAGGAAGGCAATAAAAGGAATGAGGAAAAGGAAAGTTTATCAGAGACAAAACCTAGTGCCTAATGTTCTCCATCAACATCTCCCCCCTGCCCCTTTTTCTATTCTCAGTGCTGCCATCCTCATCCTAGAGATTAAATTGATGAGCTTTTTTGACATGGAGTTCTTTGGGATACTTGAAAACAGGGTGCCATTTGCAAATATGACCAAACTCAGTCTTCTCCTGCTCACTTCTGGGTCCAGCTCATTGTTGATCTCTAACATTTGTTTAATATGTAGAGAAAAAGTTATTGAAACAGAACAGCGTAAAGGTAAAAGGGATAGATGTGGAAGGGAAGTCATATACTTTCCCCAATTTGACTGTAAGTGTTTTGAGAGTAGGGATAGAATCTTCTGCTTTTTTCAGTCTTATCACACCCCTTTGCAGTCTCTCCAAGCAGAATATAGTTCTATATACACAATACGTACTCAATATATTCTCTTCCATTTTTTTCATTCTTTTGGTTTTGTTTTGTGATTTCTTGCTTTCTCAGAAAGTCATTAACCTCCATCTGTTCCATTCTAATTTTGAGAGAACTATTTTCTTCAGTGAGCTTTTGCACCTCTTTTTCCAC